>CM023453.1:148620820-148857832 GCA_013339765.2 Haemaphysalis longicornis
AGTATAATATGTAGAGGATACATCATGTTGTAAATAACGGAGGCAGCCTGAAAGTAGTGAAGAGGCGTGTAGCAATGGGGAAAAATTAGATGTATCCACCTAAAGACAAGCAAAACAATGTCATCGCAAATAGGGATAAAATAGTTATAGTCGATAAGGCGTTCTCTTAAACGGGAGGCCCACACTCTTAGGCAAAAAGGACTAAAAGTTCGTCCTTTCGGGGACTAACGGCCTCTGCCACAGTCATTAGTCCCTTTGGGGACTAAGTGCGAGGGGACGAACGGTTAGGCCCCCACCCGGATGGTCCGTTCCGATACTCCCCAAGGACGAACTGCGTAGAGTGCAGAAAAAAGAAAAAAAACTCCGGCACCGGCAGGGATCGAACCCCTGACGTCCGGAAATATACACAAGGAACGCGACGCGCTATCTGCTAGACTATGCCACCTGGTGGTAGCTGGGGTAGATAATATTCGAGTGTACAGCGTGTAGTTCTGTGCATAACGCAACAGATTCATTGCAACTGGTGCCCGAATTTCTATCTGTGCAAGCGAACGTGACCGCGTTTTGCCCCTTGCGCTTAGCGCTTTGCTAGGTTTAGGGACTATTGCTCAGTTCGATTCGAAGTAGAGCCGCACAACCATAGTTTTTCTCGTAAATAACAATCAACTCGTCGTCGCCTAGTTGAGATAGGTAGCTGGGCGATCGGACGACTCATTTGTTTCCGCACAAATTACCGCAAGCTAAGTGCTTTCTTAGTGTTCGATACATATGTTAAGTGCTCTATGTAACGTATGTGAAAGGTGTCGTCTGTGTGAGTGTCAGAATAAGGAAACATGCCATATTTTCCTGCATCGGCGAAAGCGAATTCTGTGTTGGTTAGCCTGAATTCTTCCAATTCGCGTCGCTAGACGATCGCGACTGGGAAGTGCAAGCGGGTTTTACAGCAGTTGCAGCATTGTCATAGCTTTGGTGCCCAAGGCAATTATGTACCGAGTGTAAAAGATAACTTCGAGGCGCTTACCTGTAGCGAGCATTTTTATTTTGCAGTTCTCATCAGCAACATGCGTTTTTTCTCATCTGTTAAACATATACATATTCATTACGCTCAGGAATCCACTTTTGCTATTGTCACTAATTTTTGCGTTACTGTTAAGGCGTTTGAAAGCTTTCATTGGCCGTTATTACCTCTCACGAATTGTATGCAACACAGCGTATCAACATAACCTCGCCGAGAAGCGTATGGCAATCGCACTTCGCCGCTCCATGCCATTACCCGCCGCTCTACTAACCCTAGGCGATTTTCTTATAACCAACATCAATATTTTCTCCCGTTGCACCATCTAAAGCACCCAGTGACTGCAATGGCTTGTGTTTTGGAAATATAAAACTGTCCGCAGACATATGCGCGAAAGGGCAACGACGACGCCATTAGGGGATTAACGACGCAGCAAAGCGACTAACTGCATGCGCTTCGTCTTCGGGTTACTCCTTATAGATCGGCGGGGACGAACCGTTAGTCCGCATTTATGCACACGGCACGTACTCTGCCGCAGATACTCCCCTTGAATATGAACGGTCGCCCGCGAAGACTAACGGCTGTATTTTAGTCCCCATTTTAGTCCTTTTTGCCTAAGAGTGCACCACCGGAGAGGCCGGCGCTGCGATCGTTTTCCCATCACTTGTAGGACCACTGTTCCCATCTTGCTGCGGGGCGCCGTCAAAACAGCACATGACGAAAGGGCACGTGACAGAAGAGCACAGACATAACAGCACGGCGTCAAAAAGGCACGCGACAGAACAGCACGGCGTCAAAAGCGCACGCGACGGAAGAGCACATCGCCAAAACAGCACAGCGTCAAAACAGCACAGCGACAGAAGGGCACACTTTTATGGAATGCCTAACTGGGCAATCATTTAGATTTTAAAGCGTATACAAACATTATAGAGGGCGGAAGATGCTCCGGCTTTAATTTTTACACTATGTAGGATGTTTGAAATGAAAGCGGCACAAGCCAGGGCCGTCATTTGGTCAAGCAATTCAGACACCGAGAGAAAAAGAACTTGATTAGAACAAAAAATTCAAAAAGAAAAGACGAAAGGTTGGGCTATACTAAACTCAAAATGGCTTTTGTTTCCTCTTCAACATCAAGGTTTATAGAAACGATCCCTTAAACTAATCGTTACACACAAAACCTTTTGGAAGTCTCTGCGTATCACAGTTCTTTCGATTTTATTCAAATATTTTCAAGCCTTCCAGTTCCGATTGAATATAGAGGTGCCACAATATGTGGAAGCTCTCTTCCACCTTGTGCGACTCGGCGTTGCGTACACATTTTTCTTGTTTAAAAAATGGCGCAGCTTGCACTGCCAGAGAAAAAGCAGAGCTGGCGGTCCGCTCCCTTCGTCGGAGACTAGATTGTTGCATCTCACCATTATTTCCGAACTTGCCTCTGAAAGGTCTCTAAGACTGCCAGGCCTGGATCATTTCGTCCGCAGGCTTCCACATCTTTTCCAAAGTGGGTCGCCCGTGCTAAAACTCGCGGCCGAGTTTAGAGTCAACGGCCGCGCTACGAACCCAAAGGAAATGCGGCGCGCCCGGAATGCGATGCTCAATCAGTATCCATAACGCGAGGATCCCAAGTTCGATACCGACCACGGGCAGGGGCCCCTGAGGAGCTGGGGATGTTGGGGTCTCCTGTGGTCGTCTTTGTCGTCGTAATCGTCGTCTCACGTAGTCATGGTGCTAAAACACTGGAAAAGTCGTTTACGCCTCGCGCTAGAACGTAACGCTTAATAAAAAACAGGGACATTCGTTTACCCCTCGCGCTGGAGCGCTTCGTAACGATTACTAAAAAAAAATTCCCCCGCATTTCCCCGAGGGGGAAAATGTGAAAGTGCGAATGCAGGGTTGTCGGCCCGCTTGCGGCGCTTGCGCTCGGCCCCCGCAGCCCACCGCCTCGCCGCCTTCTCTTCCATCTCTTCCATCGGGTTTGTAGTATCACGTGTACACCACGCAGTTATCAAACCGCTATAACGCCGCTGAGTCGCCAACGCACGCCGCTGACGACGTAGTTTGAATGCGTTAAAGATATAAGGCGCGTCACTAACGCTGATATCACGTCGCGTCCGTGGCTTGGGTGAAGTGGCTCTGTCTGTTCAATTTTTGAAGGTAAGATTTTCTTTCGACTACCTGTGTAGTGTTTTCCAGGAAGCGCCTGTACAAAGATTTAGTTGATGTTTGTTTACCTGTGCCACTGTATAGGTCGTTTATAACGGTGAGGGCACAGGGCTTGATGTTTTAAGGAGGGTTAAAAGTATGCCTGTGAAGCCTGCAATGAAGTCGTTTTTCTTTAAAACATAACAGTGAAACCTTCCCGTAGATACTTGGTTAGCAGAAAGAGGTATTTTTGTGGCCGTGAACAACCGACTGCAGACTGTTGCAAAAAGCCGGAAACTATTAATCATGTCTTCATTCGACTTTTGTGGACCCAGTGGTTCCACTGGGACTGTCCTCCAAACGTACGTTAAAGAAAGACTGGCCCATAACGCCGCGTGGAATTCGGTTCTTACCTGTAAAAAATGAGGGCGGTGTGCCGTACGATTTGATCATGCTCCTCAGCCTTCATAGTATATGGAAGACGAGAATTGGCGGTTGAGGAATGCGGATATAAATGCCCGGCCTGTCAGGGAAAATTTCATTGAAAGCGTACAGTACTATACGGGAAAGTGGTTCGTGCTGAGGATGATCCCCCTGAGTGGTTGCCTGTGCTTGACGATTTAGTGTGTCTTAGAAAGTTTTAAAAGCCAGTAGTCAGCCAAGTAGGGTTGACAGATCATTACATGACATGATGTGTGATGTGCTGTACAAATGTCAAAGCAGGGCAATAAAAACAAAAAAGCGTCCGTGGCTTGGTCGGTAGAGCGTCGCGCTGCGGCCGGCAAAGTCCGCGGATCGAAAACCTGGCGCCGGATGCTGTTTCTTTATAGAGGAGCACTGCGGACGCCGACGCCGCCGCCTCGCCGCCGACGCCGGCGGTGGATGGTTTGGGGTCGCTTATAAAGTGCATTCGCACTTAAAAAACACCGATACACTCGTTTACGCCTCGCGCAAGAAAGCTTCGTGCTTCAAAGACAAGAGGCTTTTACAGCAAAGCTGTATACATCTACCACCAGTGGTTCCATCTCCTTTGGCAAAAACGCCATGGCGCCAAGAATAAACTTATGCACTACATGCATCGCCCCACCTCAGGTTTCACGTTGGTGGAGATGGCCCAGGATTTTTTTCCTTCCAATTATTGGCATTGTGTTGTTCCCTTCCGCCGGTACAACCGTGCCACCCTCGGGCATTTGGGCTGGCACAGTGTTAGGTTTCCGGTGTCATGGCGTTTCTGGTTTCTGGTTTCATGCCCTCCCGAACTACAGTTATTTCTCAGGCTTCGAGGCTTTTTGGTGAGACTGACGGACAAAGCTCGGCCTCAACAGTTCTGCTGTTAAAATGACTGAAAATTCACCATCCCGCGCATGCGGAGAGCACAAGGCAGATGTTTTCAGCCTGTTATTTTAGACTACCCAATATACTACCGGCTAAAACGTGAACTGTACCACAAACAATACCAGTAGCTAACCATATTATGGTGGGTCCAGAAAATACGAGGTATATGGCCTGACGCTGGACGTCAAAATAAGGTTGTTCGTGTCTTCAATGCATTCTATAACTCAACAGGTATCCCTTCAAACTAATAACGGGTAGTTTAAGCCTTTCGCCGCGAATTCCAGAAAACGAACCCAGAAGGACCAACTAAACCTCGGGAACCTTGTGGACATTGTCGTGTACATGTGTTTGATTTCTTTAATTGGGTTTATGGCCTTTCGTTCAGCGAAATGGAGAAGCCGGGGTTTGCTGGCTTCTAACCCTTCCTCTGAATAAACCAGTAAACCCTCCTACCTACCTATTTTCTAAAAGACCCAGATGGGTTCTTAGAATTAAAGCTTTAAACATAGCTTGGCTGGACGAAGGATTCAATACATGGCATGGCTTACACTGCATAAACCTACAGTGTCGAAATATTTACAATATTTACAATATTTACAATATAAACAATACGATGTTCCCTCGAATGCATACCTTGTAACAAATTTCAAAATTCAAATTCGTTAGATACGAGGATAAGAAATTATAGCACCCAACACACAAAGTTTGAACATAACAGCGAACAGTGTTTGCGAAAGAAGAAAAAATCCCGTACCATCTCCACTCACGTGAAACCTGGAAAGGGGCAAAGTATGCAGTGTATAACAGTATTCTTGGCGCCTTGGCGGTTTTGCTCATGGAGATGAATCCGTTGGGGGGTAGAGCCTAGAGGTATACAGCTTTGCTGAAAAAGTCTCGTTTCTTTGAAGCAGGAAGCGTTCTAGTGCGAGGCGTTGGAAAACGGGTGTTCCGGTGTTTTATCACCGTTACTGCAAGGATGACAATGACAAAAGACGCAGAAACTCCGGGCCCCTAAGAGGCTTCGCCCCTAAAGTAGTGACCGATTATTGGCTTAGCATACAGGACAGCGATTCCGAATAAAACAGAATCAGGTCATTGGCTCTCATAAATGACAATCAGTGTAGCAGGTTGCAAACTAAATACTATATACGCAAACACTGCGGGAAGCAATGTAGTTATTTAATTCAACGCAAATTATTCATGCACAGCTGATATTCAAGACACAGCGTGGGCATAAAACCATAGCGGTGGCTTTAAACCAGTAAGCCTACAATCAGATAACGCGCTGAAATAAACCGCCACCAAATAATGCCTTTCTTTGCGAACGGCGTTTCGTAGAAGGGGGATTCTGTCAAGATGTTTCGTTGAATTAAATCGTACACATCTAGAGAAGCGTATTTTGCGCGTATGGACAAAAGATAAGCGAGGTTGTTGTATTATATTCACGCTTACTGCATTTAAAGTTGGTATTTCGACAGCAATGTTCTGTTCTTATTTTGTTGTACACTGTAGGTATCCATGCCGCTCATTTATTTCTTTCAAAACAAATATACCTATGAAGGGCTTAGCTCTTTTGGTTTTGCGGGATAGCTGCATGCATTTTTCTTAACATGGCAAAAATGCATGCCTTGTTTAAGTGCTGCCTTTCAAATGCTATACGCAAACACGGCTCCAGGGCACAAAAAAAAATGATCAAAGTCATTTAATGAGGAAGACGGCTGAAACACCAAGCTTTCTCGGGTTTAAATGAAAGAAAGTGGGCGCTTACGATTCGTTTCTTTGAATTCGATTTATTGAGATGTTAGAGCGGCTTGGAGTATAATTCTATTGAGAAAGCACGCCATTCTGAACTATTTATTAGAGGTTTCTGCGTTATTTTAGGCCAGCGGATGGTTATGCGTGCTTTCCAAAAATGTACATTTATTTGTGGAATATGAGCCGACATATTCGAAGCTTTCAGGCAATTTTGTTCTGTATTTCTTTTTTTGTAAGGACTTAATTTATAGAACAAATCAGTGACAGTATCATCGTGTTTTTTTTCACTGGTTTCTTGTAACGACTTATTGCCATATTTTTTTTTAGCAAAGCTTTGAGCAACCTGCGACAACAGCTGAGTAATATAGCACCACGGCCTGCGTAATTGAAGTGAGTGCGTGTTGAAATATCGTTTAAAAGAAAGTTCAACCAATGAAAAAGGATCGACGAGCTAGCTAACCTGATTAAATATTCGCAGAAGACATTGTTTCAAAAACACGCGCAATTATAATTTCGCATATTTCAATCATGTTTCCAGTGTTATTTTTCGGGATTTTCTTTTTCAGTCTTTGTTATTTTAGAATATCTATAAGATGCACACTTTTTATTTGGTTAAGTAATTTTTGTAAGTTTGTTCTTTCTATTCTTGGGCGTTCAAAACTTCACTGGACCAACTGCCTCCAGATGAAATGGGTCAGCTTGTTTTGCCTTAGTCTGTGCGTATGCTTTCGTAGTACCTGCGAAAGTCTCTGTAGGTTTTTTCTGCCAGGAATGCCGCAGATGAGAGGGGGGGAAGGGAGTGTAGGTGGCGGCCGAAGAGCCTGAGGGAAATAATTGAGACGCTGTTGTACAGGACACTTTAGACTCGCCAACTTCACGTGCGTGCCTCGGCTCGCGGGGGGAAGGTCGACGAACCCAAATTCTAAGGAAGGAGTTCCGGGCGCACCGCGGACCAGTGACGGTCATCATGGCATTGGCGTGGGTCGTCATCTTTTGGATGGGAAAAACCTGATGCGGTGGGAAAATGGGAGTGTAGACGAAGACGTTGAACAGAGAGGCCTGCCGGCTTGAGCCGATAGCTGGCGGGTTGCCAGAGGTGGGTTACAACTTCGCGTATATCGCCTTGCAATATACGCGAAGTTGTAATAAACGAGTGATGGCACAAGCAATCATGATATAATGAGCCGGAGAGTTCAGTCTCGTCTGCATCGTCGGTGCAGCCGCAATGAGTCTCAGTATCCCCGTCGGTGGTGACGGAATCCGCACAAAAAAAAAAGAACGTGAATGATATGGCGCGAGTAAATCAACACAGCCGCTGCTTGAGCTGGCGAACATGGGTATGTCGTGCGCGCTAATTAAAGTGATGAAAATGACTGGAAAAACAAGCCGGTATCCGGACATTTCGGTGCGGACATTTCGGTGCACGGACATTGCGGTGGGCGGGCCACGAAACAACCCCAAAGCTCTTTGCCAGTCTAAGAATCCCCCTTTGAAAATAACCGGGCTATTTGCACTCGTGTACACAATCCCTCCTCTCAAATACACACGTCAGCATTTGCCTCCGTTCGTGTAACCTTGACTGCGCCCTCTCCTCAGTGAAAACGAGGGGGGGTTCGACTTTTGTTGTACCCAAGAGGAACAAAGGGGCAGTGCCATCCCTGCGCGGGACTATACAATGTCCTCCCTCTCCCCCCCGCTTCCCCCTACACAACAGCAACAAACGAGTATTACAGGGCGTGCGCGGGGACGTACAATGCGCGCACCTGCTTTCAAAAAGGTCGGTTCTTCCTCCACGACAATATTCCAAGCTTGTCTGGAGAAAAAACTAGGGACAACAGTGTTTGAAAATTCAGTTTATCGTGACAACGAAGTTTACCTAAAACTTTTCATAAGATTTTCTGCATTTTTGCGGGCAAGTGAATGTTTGTAAAGCTGCTTTCTTTGTAAAGGGATAGTGCTTTTTATTTTCCGCAAGTATCATTAAGAATGCATTATACTGTAGTGAACACCACCCAAATGCCTGAGCTGATTTGCTTGCCGTAAAAAAAGAGCGAATATAAATTAACGACTTCTTCTGAATAAAAAAACATGTACAAAAGAACTCGATCAGTTGTCTGCCTGACAGGTTTTCCTTGAACGAATTATAAAACAAAAATATACATATGCTTGACTTCTAAGAATAACTGGCAAAAATCAAACACGGCATCAACATAAAACTGCAATCACTTCACTAGATTGCTGTTCATAACTCCCGCTATGCATTTTTTGCGCAAAGGCAAATGCATGGCGTAACACAGTTGGCCTGTTTCTTGTTATTTTTATTTCTGTTTCCGCCGTTATTTTCCGGCTTTTCATTTCATTCTTTGTTGTAGATGTTTGAAAATACATTTTTATTTCTTTTGTTGTTGGCAATATCTTACTTTTTATTTCTTTCGTAATATTTATTTATCATTTACTTATTTTGTATTTATCAAAATTACGCACTACAATTTATCTCTATTTACGCTAACATAACTATTAAAGCGTTACATCCGCTAATTATATATTTTTGCTAGTTCTTCCCACCCCTCTCCGAGGTTTTCCTTGTCCCAGCAACTACACTAACAGCAGCTAAGTCCAGGCACGGCCAGATTCCACGCTCCTTTCTCATTCAGGAAGATAGTTTTTGAGTCCGACCGTGTTCCAGGAAGGCACAATTGTCTCGAGGAGCCGCCGCGAGCAAGAGAGGTCGGTGACAGGCAGTGTTCCGAGACATGGGCATGCCTGATTACGATTACCTCGTGCACCATCGGCTGGGCCACTGGCTTACGTGGCTATCACGACATTCAGCACCATGACAAATTTCTTCTAAAGAGGGCAATGAGGGCCAGCTCAAGCAAAAGAAATATTCTACCGAAGCGAACCACCTACACTCCCCCTCGCCCGCTCCTTCCCGTTTGATCTCCTTTTTAAGGGTTGTCCCAAAAAGGCAAGTCCAACGGCGTGGCGCATCAACTTGTATCAATTGTTGGCTTTTCATTGAACCGTGACAAGTGACTGTATTTGGTTCTCGCAATTTCTGGGAAAGTAAAGCCATCAGAAAGAAGAGCGAAAACATGTTTTTGTATTTGTGCAAATATACTGCATATATTTGTGCTCAAATGCAATTCCGAACAATAAAGTTTGTTGTTGATGGTGGGTGACCAGTTTTGATGAGCTCACCTGCTGCCTTTAGCGATTGTTACGCTCCCGCAGCACGCCGGCAAAATTAACAAATCATGTTAGCAGCAGTCTCTTAACCTTGCAGCAAGATACGCGGCGTATTATTAGCTACATTGCATATTTTTAGAGCAAAACAAAAGTTTCTAAGCTGCAAGCTGCCAAATTATCAATGTCCAAAATCTTTATTAGCGCCGATTCGCTTGATCCGAATTGCAGATATCCAAGCCTTTCAGATGGAGAGCGCAGTAACGCAGCTTAGCTAACGAAATATACCATTCATCGTGTAAAATTCTTTATTGAAATAGCGATAAATCGGCGAGCGTGATGCACACAGTACTGCTCTATGTTGCCTAATATTCAGCACTATTGGCCCACTCACATTTTCGATACTTCACATAACCTAAATAATACTGCAACAGTAAATAGGCTCCCCGCAAAGGGTCAAGTGGGACTCGCTTCACAAGCTTTAATAAACAGAAGAACAAAGCAAAAGAAGCGCGGGAGAACATACACGTACGACGACAAATTTGTATGCAGCATTTAACCCAAGTAAATTCAGACTTAGCAAATATAATTACAATGTGATCAAAGTTAAGTCGACAGGTTTCTTTTTAGAGTAGGCGTTTAATTTTACGTGAAGACCACCTCTGCAGTGAGGTTATGCGTCCAGGGGGACACAGAATGAGGTGCTAAATTTTGATGTCGGTGGCTTAATTGACTAAAATTGCATAGTTACCTTTTAGTGGCTGCAGTAAGCAGGCATGTTTGTATTGAGAAGTTCCATGTAGTTTCATTTGGAAGAATTCTTCTAGCGCATCCGCACTCCGAGATATCGAACTGCGAAATTTAATTACCGTTCGCATGATTACGCATGCTGGACAGAGACGACCAGCGCAAAGCTCCTCCCCTTTGTTCTGTTCCGATTGCGGTTCTAGCTGAGTACTGCAGATTGCGATAACGCCAGCCAAGACTGAGAGGATACTAGTTATCACTTTTTCTTTTGCCTCCACCTCGTTGTCGAAATAAACATTGTACACAGCAGGCGAGTCACAAAAGGAAGGAGCTTTGCGCTGGTCTTCACTGTCTTGCATGCGTAATCATGCGAACGGCAATTAAACTTTACGGTTCAACATCTCAGAGTACGAATGCGCTAAAAGAATTCTTCCAAATGGAACTGCATGGAAACGCGATTGCCTCTAAATTTTTAATACAAACATGCCTGCTTACTGCAGCCGCTAAAAAATTAATTAATCAATTTAAGTTATTTAAGCTACGGACATCTACAGTTACCACCTCACTGTGTGTCCCCCTTGGTGCATAACCTCACTGTAGTGGTGGTCTTCACGTGCATCTAAACGTCTTTCAGAATAAATGTCGACTTAACTTTGATCAGCCTGTATATAGACAGATGCAAAATACACTGTGCACAAATACAGACATATAAAAATAAATACACTGACCCCTCCCTCCTTCTTTCATAGAGGCGCTCACGCATAGGTACAGTAGTGGTGGGACCTTTTTTTCCTACTTTGAAGTTGGGACCATTTGTTCCTTGACTATTTGTTCCGGGCCCATTAGTTCCGGGGCCATTTTTTCCGTGACCATTTTTTCCCCGACTGGGCGTGGTGTAGTACCGGTGAACGTATGGTGCGAGAAAATCAACACGGCCGCTGTTTGAGCCAGCGCGCGTGCCCCTGTCATACCCATGAATACAAGTGTTAAAAAAAAAACAAATTGAGCGAACGCGTGCCTGAAACGACCGCGTAATTCGCGGGTAAATTGGTAGAGGGCAGCAATCGTTGGATGATATATACTATAGCAGTGCGGGGGCCGGAATTTCTAAGCCCGGCCCAACCCCGCCTGGTAGAGACACGGCCAGGGCCAGGCCCGAGCCCGACAAAACATTAAGATAAAAGCCCGAGCCCCGCCCGAGCCCGAAGGCATTTTATAAAAGAAACCCGAGCGCGCGCACTGTTTTTTAAGCTCCGTCCGAGTCCGCCAGACTCCAAACATGAGCCTTCATAGTTTGGTCATTTTAGCCTAAAATAAGCATAGAGGGAGTATATTGAATGTACACTTGTTCAATACTTCGACCAATATGTGTACAACATAAATATCCTGACCTAAAAAATGTATCTTTACGTAAAATTTTGGTAAAACAGGCGCTGCATTTGCGACAGTCTTCGAACTTAAAGCACAATGAGGATCGCTTAAATGATGCTGAGAAAAGTGGGTGTTTTTATTTATGCATTTCTTGGACAGATATTTCATGTTTCGTTATTTAATACAATTCGTTTCCCAAAGAACTCTCTTTCATACTGGTTTTTGACGCTAGCACACTCTGCCGAGAGCTAGTTTAACTTGTACTTCTCTCCATTTAATTTGCCAAGGTTTGTTGTCGGTTTGCACCAGGTGTCTATCCAAGTAGACCAAAGTTCCTCCCATGCTCACAAAGTTTTATACTCAAAAAGTCGCTTTATGGGGCAAAAATGTATCTGTATAAAAAGCTTTAAGAAAGACCCAAGGGTACGTTGCTTATCTTTGGTGGTATGGTCTGCACAAAGTGCGATGTCCATGTCACATTTGTTCCTTTTGTTTTAGTTTGAAAAACAGAGGAAAGAAACAAACTTGTACTCTACTACCAGAGTGCTCTCGTTTTCTGACCCTTTCTCTCCCACTATGCTTTTGAAGTCCATACGTTTTCTTTTGTTGGCTTGAAGGCTTCCTAAGTGCAATACGTCATTTTGTTATTTTTTTAGCATCGCCACGGCGACAGACTAACAGCACTTCGCTTTTTTTGCTTTCATTTTACCCAAAAGATCATTGAGCCGAATTTTTGTTGTCAAGATTTTAAATTTGCGGCACACGACGGCCGGGATTCAGGGTTTGCCCGGGCCGGCTCGGCCCAAAAAGTGTTTTCGTTCAAGTCCAAGCACGGCCCGGGCCCGAGAAAATGCGTGCTCCCCGGCCCGAGCACGGCCCCCGTGCCGGGCCGGGCCGGGCTCGTCCTTTTGGACCGTCCCGGGCCCGAGCTGTGCCCTAACTAGAGCACTACAAGGGCTGCAATTTCTAGGCCCTGCCCGAACCTACCCAATAGAGACACGGACCGGGCCTAGGCCCGGCCCGGGCCTGGCAAACTTCTAAAATGTGGGCCCGAACCAGACCAGAGCCCGGCAGAATTTGATAAAATAAGCCCGAGCCCGCCAGACTTGTTAAATGCCCTCCCCTAGTCCGACAGGCTATAAACAAGAACTCGAAGAAAGTTTGATGTTAGCTTAAAAAGCGTAAGCACAAAGCGAATACAAATAATTTGGATTCAAATTTCGATTAAACTGGGACCGAACTATGTACAACTTTAATATCCTCACTTAGAAACTGTTTTTTCAGTAGTCGTGAACTCCATTTGCCACTTCATTGCCAGTATTTGAAATCAAGACACACCGATGATACTTTAAATGATTCGGAGCAAGTGGATAATTTTTTTGTAATATTGTAATCCTTCAGCCGATACTGCAGCTTTCGCTGATTCATTACTTGCTGAAACTTGAGCAGACGATGCGCCCGGTTTCACCTCTTCATTTTAGTATTTTCCTTTAGTTACGTTGCTAGCAATATTTTATCGGTGCTTCTGTTCCTTTTTGCCTTTTTTCATGGTTTAAAAAAAATTCTTCCCCTAAGAAATCATGGGCTCTGCTTCAAAAATTGGTCCTTCAAACTCTGCACATAGTGCAAACTTCAGGTCGCGTTTGTTCTGTTTGTGTTTGTTTGAAAAGAAAAGGGAAAATACAATCACGTTATACTGTGTGGCTAGAGTGCCGTCGTTCTCTGGCCCACTCTCTCCCACTATGCTGATGGGTCCCAGAAATGTTTTATTGATGTAAAGGTTTTCTAAGCGCCATCGTCTTTTATCATGTCTTTTAACAGAAATCATTACGTATTAACAGAAAAACTCCGTATTAACAGAAATCATTACGACGTGTTTCACCTCGTACAAAACCTCGCCTTCAGTGAGCAGTCGTGAGTGTCGAAATTGATGCTAGAAAAAGTTTGGCTCGCTTCAAACGTACAAAAGCCCACGTTGCAATTATAAATTTTCACGCTGACGTCCTTATGAAAAATAAATATAGCCATGCCCAAACCCGCTCGAAGGCGTTGAAAAATCGCTTCCATACAGTTCATACATTGCGGACAAGTGGTCGCGAAATGTAAACATATCGGCCGTGCAGAGTATAGACTACACCAGTGATAGTTAATAAATTTCGGGCATAACTATAAAAACATTGTAGGGAAAATAGGCACTCCTTAAGCCAAACTGCTGGTCACAGCAGTACTTTTAAGCATGTCCGGCGAAGCAATCCGGTCACCGTTTTTGCGGAGTCATTTACCAGGCAATGCGAGAAGTACGCGCGGTGAGATCACAACTGAGGGACGCGTTTCCGTCGCTACAACAACGGGTTTTCTTGCACACACTCTCGAACATATCCCTTGAAAAGTACTTCATATTGAATTTACAGCCCACTTTTCTCGCCATATGTTGCATCGTCCTCGGTGTTAGCTGGCTGAGTACGAGCTGTGGGTCGTTTTTAGAGTATCGGCGCTTTTTGTTGTCTTTGTTATGTGGCGCCACGATTTTCGTTTGTCGGGCGGCACCTGGTGATATTTGTTTACATATGGGCACAGCCATTTTGTTTCTGGGCGCCTCACTCCTCTCTCTCTCTCTTCTGCTCAGATGCTAGAGCAGCCGGTCACACTCTGCCCGTCAGAACCGGTGGCGGTTTTGTTGGGAGAGACGGCAGCACTGCAAGCCATAAACAAAATGGCCCCCAGACGCTTCCTTGTGCACGAAGTGGTGGTTCCCTTAAGCTCTGCTTATTTAGTGACTCTATTAGCACCTACCTAAACGCGGCGGAGCCCCAGATTATATGGTCTGCAGAACACTTTTTTTGTTAAATTGCATCACATCCGCAAGAAGCGGGTAGACGGTGGCCCCAACAATAAAAAACACGCTTCGGCATGCACGGGAAATGTGTTGTCGCAGACGACAACACGACCCGGCGTCCTACAAGTGAGGTCAGTCGTAAGTGGCGCCACGGTATCTCCTCGAGGCCACTCGAGATCCCAGAGGGTGAACGGCTCTTCGAGTTTTGCTTTGGAGGGGCCCATGTAGGCAGGAAAAAGTCAAAGTAGGAGAGGAGGAATATAAAGGCAGCGGAGCTGGGTTGCTAAGGCGTCCTATTCCAGCCGGGAATGATGCTTCTCGAGAGTGGAAACAGGAGCCGGATGACGCCAAATGAGTTTTCCAGGTAGGTTTCAGGTTCTTTTGTGATCCAGGCTGCCGTTGCCGGCGTTACAAATTTCATTTCATTGATTCCTGGCAAGTGTACCCTAGTGCTCTTTGACATGATATTGTTAATTCAGAGATGCGCTCCGCAAACCGACTATTATTTGGTTGGGTGTGAAGGGCGCGCAACAGTCGTTTTCTGATCTTCCAGATACGTAGAAGATAAGGGTCTGGGTTGTCTGATGGGGCTGAAGCAAAACATTCTTGCGTGGTTTGTTGTTGGGCCCGTTTGAGTTCTTAAGTCCAGTTGTCGAGATCCAATTTGTTTTAGAGGTGTCTGGAGTATCTCGGCACATTTTCCAGTTTGCGAGCAAAATTTTGGGTTTATGCGATCGGATACAGGAAGGGGTTGTGATTTGAATAATGTAATGATCGGTTAGTAATCTTTCATCTGTAAAATATTGCAGGTGACATCTTGCGGTCCCCGTCATGCCGTAAGGTCCGCCATGGTCGACTGTTGATGTTTGTGACCCTCGGGAGTAGTGGAACCGGGGTTAAAAACTGTTATTTTATCTTCGTTTAAAGAGTCATTGATTATGCGGCCAGGTTGTAAGGTGCGTGGGTTACCCCAAATAACGTACGGGGCATAAAACTCACCACCTACAATGAAGTCACAGTAGCGACACAACCTAGAAGTGAAGGGAATACGAGGCTTAAAATGTGTGCATTCTTTAGGAGGATTATAAAAATCTAGGATAGACAACGAGCGAGAGTGTTCTGGGTACATAGTAAACGCAGTGAGATACCGCCAAGACGGGAGGGGACATCGATGACCTCAAATCCAAGATCCCGGGGAATGTATGTGCTAACTAATGGGGCACTATCTCTGAAGCGATCTGTATGGTAGCCGACAAATCCAGGTTAATACTGAACGGGGAAGTAGTTAAGAGGAGATAGACTTCCCAGCAGTGACGATAGAAGAAGTAAAAAGGCATTGAAAGAACCGCAAGGGGTCACAGCACCTGGTGAGGATTCGATAACAGCAGAACTATTGAAGGATGACGGGCAAATTGCACTTTAAAAAATTCCCCGCACTTCCCCGAGGGGGAGAGTGTGTAAGTGCGAATGCACGGTTGTTAATTTGTGGATTAAAGAGTCGAGGAGTAGAATGAGTGTATGTACAGTATACGAGGCGCGCCAACGCTAGCAGTCACTGCGAGGAGAGAGGAGAAGGAGAGCAGCGCCCGCAGTTTACGGCGAGGAGAGAGGGGAGAGGAGGAGCGCACCGCCGCGAGGCCGCCGCGGCTGCCCGCGCGCCGGCCCGCGCTCACCGCCGGAGCGCCGTCGATGCGCGCGCCATCACATGGCGCGCTCCGTTACTACACGCGCGCGCCGTTGCTATGCACACGCTCCCCTCCGCTCCGCGCCGTTGGTAGGGGCGAGGAGGCGCGCGATAAAGGCCCATAAACGGTACCTCCGGCGGGGTCGTTCCGTCCCGTCCAAAATCATTCCGGCGGCCGGAACGCTGTGCATTCCGGCCGAAAATCGCTCTCCGCCAGAAGTTGGCCAACTTCAACTTTTCGCCGGACCGCGATGATGACGCGTTTCGCCAGCCATCATCCAACGCCCTGATTGGTTCCTACCGACCTCCTACTGGCCAATCAGGGCTATCAGAAGGTTTCAGGCTAAACCACATGGCGGCGTTGCTAAAGCGAAGCGATGCGGAGGAAAATAGTCGCACCGGCTTATAGTACGTCGCGACTATTTTGTGACTGCTTGAATCGAGGTATAAATCCACGAAGCATTTGTTTGTGCCGGCGGAAGCATACCTGCACGGCGCTTAGTTTGAGATCCGCAGTGCCGCGATATTATGGCAGCAAACATACCCCGATGTGTATGTTGGTGACGGCTGGCCTGTCCTTGTTTTTGGGTGTGCGTGTGTGTGTTTGAAGAAGTTGACAGCGTCATTTGTACTCGCCGTCGTCCAAAATGGACAAAGGAGTGACAAACCAGCAAGCGGTCAGTTCTGTGTGCGTCCGTGGGAGTTCGCGGTGCGGCAACGACTACGGCCAGGGTCTCGCGCCGATGTTCTGTGTACGGGCGACTTTTGTGTGCCACTGGTTTCTAAAAGTTCCGACCGTGGCCCGTGGGAGTTCGCGGTGCGGCAACGACTACGGCCAGGGTCTCGCGCCGATGCGCTGTGTACGGGCGACTGTTGTGTGCCACTGGTTTCTAAAAGTTCCGACCGTGATACACCGTGAAGCGAGCCAAAGAAATCATGGCGGTGGGACGTTGTATGTGATG
Source organism: Haemaphysalis longicornis (assembly GCA_013339765.2). NCBI lineage: Eukaryota > Metazoa > Arthropoda > Arachnida > Ixodida > Ixodidae > Haemaphysalis > Haemaphysalis longicornis. The sequence continues at coordinate 148,637,854 of CM023453.1, forward strand.
TGCTGCCGTGATGCTGTTCACCGCATTGACCGCGACAATTCGTGTAAGCGCGCGCACGATTTTAAATTTTATTGCAGTAGGTTAGACATCCACGAAGATTGTTGCAGACAGCAGCCGGCAGCATTTATTTACGCCTACAGCGTCATGTACACTGCGCAACAGTGCTCAACAGCACGCTTGCGCCGAAGTTTGTTTTGCGTGCGGGTGCTGGTGGTGTAATCCTACGGACAGTGCTTTTCATAGGCAGGGATATGCTTTGTAGCAACACCATGCAGTTGTATAAGTACACGCAAAACCTCTCTTAACAGCTGACAATAGGAGTTTCAAGAGCTGTGTATTGAAACATTAGTGAGTGACCCAGTCTACTCATTTGTCTGGGTTGTGTGTGTGCTAGGCTGATTGAGTGTGCTCTTGTTTGTGTCAGGAGTGTTCAAGCAGTCAGAGTGCACGCTCGTTGGAGTAAAGCAGATATACTGTTCTGTGTTGCTTCTGGCGTACACCCATTGTATACAATAGGCTCGTCACCTGCTGAGTATACTGGTGTTTGTGTGAAACTGACTCATTCTTAGAAATCAATCGGTAACCATTCCACATGGCCGAATGTGTACTGTCGGGATCTAAAGTCTGGATTCCACGCAAGCACCAACCAAAACACACTGCAGTGCCACCTTGGGGAAGGGCGACTGCTGCCGATATAAAGGCTGTGTCGCTTATTTTAACTGCACACATCATAGTTTGCACCTATGCGTTGATGCAGTGTTGGTAAGCAGAGTGACAGAACGGTGTTGCTTCAGCTGCACATGTTGTGCCTCTTTTCAAAGGTGGCCCCAGTGAGTGGCTGAATTTGCAGTTGCTATATGTGTGCGCATTAATTGTCATCTGTGTTTTTGTTCTTTATTGTTACTCCATCTTCTTCAGTCATCGTTGCACTTCCTGTACAATCTGGGACTCAAGAGTAAAATAATGCATACTCTGGCCTTGTTTGAATGAAGCATGTCGTGTGCTTGAGTTCGTGATAAGAAGTAACAAGAGCGGCCCACTGGTTCAGCATATCATTCTACGCTAATTACATCGTCCATCATTGCTCAGCGAGAACACGTAGGGAAGGTGTGACACATGGGCAACCGAAGCGAAACAGCTCACTCCTTTTTCGTACTAAAAGCGTATCGACTCGGGCGATCCAACGAAGGTGCATGCAGTTAAAATGGGACGCACAACCAGTGTGTCGACAGCATAAGCTCTTTCGCATGATGGCCCTGCAATACATTTTGGCCGCCACTTGTGTGGACTCCATACTTTTGCTCCCGACATTAATGAAATGGAAAAAGTTTGCTTGTTGCCATTTAGGAATCGTCATAGCACAGCTGCAACCTCGTGTAGTCTTCAGTGTTCCAACTTTGTGTCTGCCTTGGAATTGCTGTGCTTAATTGAAGGAGTGGGCACTTTGGCTTCTTTCTGTGACTTCAAATTAAGGGAACGGCCGTTGTATACACAAAGGAGCCATGAAGACAGAATACAAGTTTGTTTTATGCGAAAGATTTCACGTTTTATAGTGCCCCCAGCGCTTGTCCGGCATCAAATGATGCCGTATTCACTGAAAAATTGATCAATTTAGGTTAAAATTTTCATTCTCCTGCCAAATCGTAGGTTTTTGTAATTTCAGCAATGATGTCATGAGCGCGTGTATTCAAACGAAATTCCACTGCGTCATTCGGGTTCGCTGCCTTGCTGTCCGTCAGCCCTCCCAGGTGGTACTACTATAGTCATCCACGAACCGTTGTCCGCCATTGCTTTGTTTATGAGCGTATTTGCACCTGGCTTGTTTTCGTTACTGTAAAAAGTGATCGTCTCGTGAAACCTGGGGTATCCTCGACAAACAGGGTCACGTAAGACAACGCCGCTTACGCCAATCGGCCAGTGTCCTGTAAGACCCCTTCAAAGCGGCGGAGTGCTGTGCACCTAAAACAAGCATGGTGCGCCCAGTATCAACAGCAGTGCGCATCGGTACTTCTATGCTTACGTGTGTTTTCGTAACTTCCATTGTTTACTGCACCATTCTTACTGATGTAAAATGAATATGCATTACACCTAAGCGCAAATAGTTCGTTCCTAAAGCGTATAAGCCGTGCCTAATTTGCGTTTGCTTTTTCCGTCCTCGGCCAATCGCACAGTTGGGCTCATATGACATCATAGGTTCTGTTGCGGGAAATGAGCTAGTGGGTCACATGGCCATTCCGTTTTTTCCTAATTATGTAGCGTATTTAAGTGAAGTGTGCGTTAAAAGTGGTGGCGTTACGATTCTAAGGAGGCAATCTCTCGAATGAATCGAACTTGTGTTTTGTCCTCATGACTCCTTTCACTAGGATCGTGATTGCTCGGCTGCATTCTGGCCGTCATGTCTTAACACACTCCTACTGAGAAGCATTTTTCGGCAAAAGTGGTTGCCTCCTCGGTTGCCACCTGGACATTAATGAGCGTTACAATTGTGTAAGCAGTGCCGACAACCTGATAAAAGCAGACTTGAATTTTGAGTTGTAAACTTTCCATGTGATGTGAGTGGTGGTGGCACAATGCACTTCTGACAGATGTAACAGCAATAGCTATACCGTCGCTCATAAATATAAAGCTCTGGTTTGGTTTGTCAATCAAACACTGCTGATTGCACTTGGCAGTTGCATGGTCAATTGCGATAATGCAGCTTGATGCCGTATTTATTGTTTAAACTCGGTGAGTGGTATGTTGAGGATGGCCCTCACACCCACTGTTGTACCCAGCTGTTTGAGGTGAAACGATTATCATTTTCAGCATAACTGTTAAGAGTGGAATTCTGTCTCGGCTAGTGCTTGGTGCGAAGCTGGATCATTCTTGCTTGCCCAAGACCACTTGTCAAAGCCTGCTTAGCCACCACGATATCATTACAGTGAAAAACTCATTTATTTACAAAGGGGTGGCGAGCCAAGATGGCGGACTGGGCTACCAGCCAGCTTCATCGTCTTCCTCCTCAGTATTGTAAAGTGACATCTTTCTCGCTAGTGTCAAAATTTAAGGCAGGCAATATCGCAAGGCCCTGGAGGCCATAACATTTCCCCCATCGAAGATGCAGCCCTCTCTGCAAGTCAGTGAGTGTCACGTGGTTCAAAGCGTTTCAAGCAAGGTATGCGAGCCACTTGAATTCTGCGACTACGCTGTCCTCAAGCAGTAAGCTGAAATTACATACCTAGTTCGGACAACTAAGTCAGTCAAGGACCACGAATGGGCTGACTTAATGTGACAGCAGCTTTTTGCACAGTCGATGCTGTCGCTGAGGTGTCCAGAGCCAAACCAGGTCTCGCCACGAGTACGAATTTCCTGATGTCAGCTGTTGTAGCGGAGTTTCGAGCGGTCTTGTGACGGCAGTATGTGGACACTAGTGAGTTTCCGAGCTTCTTCAGCAACGCAGAGGGTGTTTGATAGGCTGGCCTCATCGTGAAAAAAGGGGAAGATGGTGTTGAGGTAGTTGGGGGAACACGTGCGTCAACTGGGTAGAATGGGCTATTATAACCCATTGTCTCATGCTTGGCAGTGTGGTAAGCAAGGGTAATAAACGGCAAGATGTAGTCCCAGTTGTGGTCAGAAGCAACAGGCATGACATTCATGCTAGTGAGTGTCCGGATGGTCCACTCAGTGAGACCGTTTGTTTGTTTGTGATATGGCACTGAATGGCATAATTGAGAATCACAGATGAAGTAGCTCTTTAACGACGTCAGCAGTGAACTGGCGCCCACGGTCACTGATGAGGACATGAGGTGGGCCATGTTGAAGTACTGTATACGGCGACTAAAAATGAAGTTCTTCACTTTGGCAGCTGTTGTAGATGACAATGCCGCTGTCTCATTATGGCTTGAAAGGTAGTCGATGCACATGATCATCCAATGGTTCCCATACTTTGACCGAGGTAAAGGGACCATCAAATCTATGCCCACTTTTTAAACTGGTAAAGGGGGAGGGAAATTCGCAGGGTGGAGTCTTCCCAGCTGAGCAGTCGTGGGGCATTTGTTGCGTTGACACTGGGAGCAACTCGCCACGTACAGCTCGGTCGACTGTCACATTTTCGGGCAAAAATAATGCTGTTGTGTGCGGTGAAGAGTGCATGCACAGTACCGATGCCCAGCTGTGGCGTAGTCGTGCATAGCATGAATTACAGAAGAACAATTTTTCTCGCACCACTAGGAGGTGCCAGGATCCCGTCAGCGAGTAGCTCTTCTTGTGTTGCAGGCCATTGTGAACACAGAAGGATTGCCGTACAGCAGTAAACACTGCTTTCACTGAACCCAACCCAAACGGTTTCCAGCATGTCGAACCTGAACTGTACCTAAACAAAAAAAAGAGAATAGCATTTACTGGCTCACGACAAAGGAGTCAGAACATTTGTTGTTGGTAATCCGCAGTAAATGTCATTTGGTGCCCTCAATCTGGCAATCACCCATGCACTTTTCCCCCGCAGACCAATCACAACACTACAAGCTCGCTATCTATGGTCGCTAATTGTCACATTTGTGGTCTTAGTTCTTGTGTGCCACTTAAACATGAAGCCGAATGAAGTCTTGAATAGCCATACATACATTTGCTTCTCCTAAATCAGTGCAGTATATTTCTTCTCCATTGCTTAAGTTTTTGTTGTTGATCTGTGGTAAAGAATGTAACAGGTTATCTGCTGTTCCACTAAGTACTTTTTTAGCTTGCCTAGATCAGTCCTGAAAATTGGTTATATCTTGTGAGGAAAATAAGGTATACAAAGAAGGTAGCACTAGCAGGAAAATATCCCCGGTTTGCCTGCAGTGTATACTGCACATCCCATTCCGGCTTTCCTGTGGGCAAAACATGTAGAAAGCAGGCTTCTACTGTTGGCATCACTGTGCGACAGATATAAACACGAAGCTGCCTCTCCATACTGAATTCAGATGTCATTCAAATAGCTTCAACTTCCACAACTGAGCTAATTATCAAGTGTTTTCATCATAGGAGATTCTGTCAGAGAAGTACCTATTTGAAAAGAGCTACAGTTATGTCCAGTGATAAGCTAAAACAGCTTCTGCATTGAAATTATTTGCCCCAAAAGTGATGAAACTAGGCCATCAGTTTGAATGGTTTGATTGTCAGCTGTACACCACAACCTATAGGCCTGTGATTTTCCCCAAAAATAGTACCCTGGGGTAAACTTGTATGTGCACATAGCACTGTTACTAGTAGTGATGCCACAGGTTACCTCCACTTTGCCCTGTAAGTGTATGTCAATGGACAAAAATTTTGTTTCGCTTAAATGTGTTAAAGTGTGCACACCTATATGTTGTGTAAGTGACAGGGGAAGAAGTTCGAGGACACTGAAGCATTTCTTATGGGTTTGGAATGCAAAAGCACTAGTGTCCCATTGCACGCATGGTTTTCTCCACAAGCAGCTGTTGGAACTTCTTGCCGAGACTGGCCTATACACTATTCTGTAGGTCATGAAGCCGCTTGCATCCCCCCACATTCCTTTTTTTATCCCTCTTACTTTGATGCCCTTTGGCAAAATTGTGCAATAAATAAATAAGAAGAATGCCACAGAGTGTTTCTTCAAGTGGGTATATTCACATCACAGCCAATAGAAACTGGTGAATTCACTGTAAATTTTAACAGCACCTTCCATCAGTCGCCAGTCCCACTCTGTCGGTATGTGAGAATTTGGTTTGTTATGAGAGTAAGGGAATTGGCCATGGGCTTCTAACAGCGGTCATTGTCATTGTCACCTTTTGAGAGAGAGAGAGAGCAAATGTTTATTGAAAGGGAGAAGAGGCCGGCCTGAGAAACTGTACTTGGGCCTGCTATTTCCCATTGGGGGAATGGAACTGGGGACAAAAAGAGAACGGAATGAATATAGAAGGTATGAGGAATGACAGTGAAATCGACAAATGAACTGTGTACAAGCAGTACAACCAATAAACGCCTCATGTACAATGGGACGCTGAATCAGATTATTACAGTCCACTTTTCACCATAAAATTATCCTCCATAAAAAAAATGAAACGTTATTCTGCAGTCAAATTTTGTAGCAACCTTAAGCCGAGAATCCACAGAGGAGTCGCTAAGAAATATAGGCAGGGCTTTAACGGCTAGGCTTTGTTTCCTGTTCCCAGCCCACGTGCCCAAAATCTTTTGTTCGGACAGAGGGCGAGTGTCCGCTGCCTGAAGGATCTTTCGCTCACTAGAGTACTTTGGACGAGCGCTAAGCAAATGTTCGATAATTTCAGGACAACCACACAGAAGGCAGTCCGGGCAGTCGTCGCGTCCGATTGTGTGGAGACTTTTAGGTCAATGCTACTCTAAGACTCAGCCGGTGTAGCAATGTTTCTTGACTTCTGCAAAGCCGAGGAGCGTGAGCGAGCTAGAACGTTTGCTCTGGATCGAGCCTGTGAAGCCGTTCATGTCGATTCTGCAGGCCAAACGAATGCAAGGCTGTAGCTTGTTTACGTGCTCGGTAGAGTATCGTGTTAGCATCTTGCCGTGTGGTGGGTATAGCCAAGAGAGTTCCATTGTGGTGTGTCTGCTGGGCTTCTGCATCTGCCAATGGGTTTGTGAGAATTATGGGTGGGTATGTGAAGTTACAGCCAAATGCGATTTGGTGAAACAGCCAATTGGTTCTGATGACAGCTGTAGTCGTTGCTGGCTAATCCACCTGAGTTGGTACGTCGTCATGCCAATATTCATTTTACCCTGTCATTACTACCGTAATGTCGACCCTCTTTACGTGCCAAGCAATGTCGAAATCACTGTACATTGAGCTCATGTACCAGTTGTCCGTGTTTTCTAAGTAGAAAGCCACAACGCATTCACAAGGCCCACCTTCAGCTGGAACCATAAAACACACTGGCGACGGGGATGCGTACTGGGATCGCATTTTAGACGTGTGTATTATTCCCATCCAATTCCGGATTTTAATAAAAAAAATCTGAGAGCTGACACTATAGCTGATTAGCGATCGCAGTGACATAGTTTGTCTCGGGTGATAGATAGAAGTCAATCGCGCATAAAGCATGTACAGACCTACAGATGTGCATTTAATGTTCAGTTTAAGTGCAAGGAAAATCAATCTTTGTCAGCCTGCAACCTTCAGTTGTTAACATTTTGGGAAATATGAAAGCCTAAAATTGTTAAGTTGAATGAAAAGGAGTAGAACTTACACTAACCGTTGTCTTGAAAAGTGTTTTTGCTCCTCCTGCTAGTTTCTACCTCTAATTTATGCGTGGTGAACAAAACTTCATGTAAAGTTCATTTCAATAGCCAACACAACACGCCCCTTCACCATGTATGTAATCATTTCCTTAGCCGGTGCAGTATTGCATTCTTGGTAAATTTTTCTGCTTGGAACTTCTGATTATGCGAGGTGGCAAGTTGAAGGTGAACGTGTGTGAGTTTGTGTTGTGGGTGCCCAAGAGTTTTTGTGAGGGTGTAAAGGTGGGCAGGTGAAGGGCCGTTTTGTAGGCTTTCCATTTAAGTAAACACACTGGTTCCAAAAACATCTTTTTTTTTGCTTTCCAACCAATTATAATGAAACTTCACAGGCTTGTTCAGATTTTTTAGCTGATTTCAAATATCTAGTTAGTTTTGATGTGAGGCAACTAGTTTCTGTGTTAATTAAAAAAATTCCTTGATTGTTTTTGAGAACAGTAGAAAAAAAAACTATTCAACAAAAGATTGCCAGCAAGACATGAATAGATACCAGAAGTTGTGGAGAATGAAACATGGGAAGCAGTTTTTTTGTTTTGCAATCACATACAAGTTTACACCAATTCTAACTTCTAGGTTTGAACTACTACTGCTAACCAATTAAAAATAATGCTAATTAAACAACTACTGAAACACAAACTGCAAAATCTGCTTCCCATATCGCATGGTTTACACATTCAGCTTCACAGTGCGAAAGACATTATCATTTCTAGCTGTACTACATGCTGGGATGTACTATTGGCGTCAAATGAAACTCGAACATGAAAATATGAACCAGAACGTGCAAAATTGAAAAGTACTGTTCGTAGAGTTCATATAATGGCTTGCTATTGGTATGTATGGAAATCCACTTTTTCCAACTTTGTTTTTGTAACTAAGCGACGCGTCATTTTAACTTGCATGGAAAGAAATCGTGCTATTTCTGTGTTCAGGTTCATATTTGTTCGCGTTTCATTCGACACCGATAGTACCTCTAGAGAATTTTGTATCTGCGATACCAATCGAGGCGAAAAAGTGTAGAATTATGGGAAAATAATTACTTCTTTATTAAAATCCAGCCTCTATGGCTTTTAGAAGCCGGTGGCACTGTTCCACATATGGAATTCTTGGAGAAAAAACTGCGATTCAAGAGAAAAGTGATACCTAAAAAAATTCTTTTTTGGGGAATTTTTTGGTCCCAAAGACCCATGTGCCCCCTTAACATCAAATTTTCTTAATTCAGGCGGTTCGACTGGAGTATAAGTCATCCTGTATGTGATGCGACTAAGCAGCAGGGCCTGTTTGAGCTTGCTTGCAAGATTCATCCTCTCTGAGTACTGCGTGTTGGTGTCTTAGACGTTGAGTGAGACAAGTAAGTTGCGAACGTGCTTTAGTGAGTTGGAGGCTAAGGGCAGCACTCGGGCCATCATGATGCAAAGGAACGCCAAGGTTACACAGAACAGAAACTTGGGGGATAGGAGTGTCTTGAATCGCCAGAGTAGAATTTGATGGGGTTTCGGTAGGTCTTTCTCGCGTGCGTAAGCGAAGCATCAGTAGTGCAGACTTCTCGGCTTGGCAGCGTAGCCCTTTTGGTATGAGATACGTGTTGATTGTATCTATAGCTTGCTGTAGGGTGTCGTGTCGGCCTCCAACTGACATTGAATTGTCCACAGTATTATGTCGGCATAGAGAGTGTAATGAAGGTCTGCGATTTGGTGAAGTCTTATGGGTGAGTGGAGTAATTAGCATTGCAAAATAGAGGTGATGTAACGGAGCCTCCAGAATTTTTTTTCCGCCTTTTTTGGCTGTAACAGCGCACGTTCGGCGAACAGTCCAGTACAAAAGCCAAATATGGCATAGGGATACTGTCCGCTTGTTCAAGGTGCGTGATTTGTGTACATACCAAGTGTTCAAATGTTTTGCCAACAGAAAAGGTACAGGCGTAGTCCTTGGAGGTTTGTGGATCTTCGGTATGAGGGTGATATCTGCTCGTCCACTGTGCAGGCAATTCAAACAGTGCTTGTGCGGGCTGTTGAGTTAAATAACAAAGCTATTTTTCTTTGTAATGAATTCCTTGCTCTGGCTTGTATTTGTTTTGCGCACTTTCATCCCTTCATGCTCTTCCATTACCTTTTTTGGCCCCAATCCTTCCCCGAAATGAAATCCTGGATACGTAACTGGTGGGTGAATGATGTTGCACTAAGAGGTGTTTTTTTTTTGCACCCCCATGCTCACATGTCTTTCCCTTTGTGCTCCCATACCACTATAAACTTGTAGTCCCTGTTTCGCAAACAATGCTGGGTGCATTTCTGGAATTCCAACATTCAAAGGCCGTCATCAGTGGTACAACTGACACCTGGGCATTTGGGCACATGTGGACATTAAATTTGGGTTTTGCTGAATTTATTTCGAGTGTTCTATTATCCTTCTCTGTCACTGAAGTTTTCTGAAATATGCCCAATTAGCAATTAGCTCATGATATTTTGCAGCACTAAATTCACTTCAAGTAAATCCTATGGCTAGTTTAGACAATTTAGAACTCCGATCGGTTTGGAGGAGGAGAAAATAACTTTATTCGGTCGAAAGGAGAAGCCTATTCAGGCCTGTGGCGTTCTAGGCGACAGCCAAGATGCCTTGGCTCCTGGCAATTGCTTCCTTTGGATGGCCCACTGTTGGATTTCAGGCTTTTCGCTGTGCGGCACTGTTTCCCATTGCTCCTTACTAGTGATAATAAATGTTCCTTTCGAATTTTCGAACCCATGTCTCTGTATACTGGGGCATTCCCATAGCATGCGAGCCAAGGTCGCAAGCTTAGGCCAGTTTTTACATCCAGCGTTGTGTATTTCCAAATGGAAGGGCCAGTAGAGCCTTGGGTTAGGATAAGTGATCATCTAAAGACGTCTACACGCCACTTCTTGCTTCTTGGTGAGTGACGGGTCAGCAGCCGGGTGGCTTCCTCTTTCCCCTTTGTAGTGAACAAGCACGTCTCGGCAAGTACAGACGCGATCCTTCGAGTTGTCTGTGGAATGTGCACTGGGGCTTTCGGTGGGTGAGATCTCGAGCAGCCTCGTTGGCCCGTTCGTTGCCTTGTAGTGCCACATGTGTGGGGGTCTGGTGTTTTGGTTCTTCTCGTGGCGGGTAAAGATCCTGCGCCTTCCGCTGGAAATTCCTCCTATTGCAGATCGCTTGATGGGAATCGCTAATCATTTTCCGCACTTGGGTAGCTGCTATATAGGGCTAGGGCAAAGGCCAGTCCTTCGTCCTCCTTCGGGTGTTTGGGTGGAGCAGGGGTCAAGAACTTTGCTCGAGCAGTCGGTAGCGGCTGAAACCATAGCTCCACGTGGCTGTGTCAATACAAACAACGTGCGGATTTCCTCAAGTTCCTGGACTCACAGCTCTCTCCGCAGGGGTGGAGATGTTGTCGGCGACGGTCTTCTCATATAAAATACGCAGGCTGTCTAATAGGTGTCTGGTCGCGGCTATCTTGGTGAGGTGCTCTAGGTGCGCAGCGTGTTGCACGGCTTGCACCTTGATTTGTTCTTCGAAAGTGTTGCGCACACCCAACGCGTCATATTTTTCGTTTGGAGCGTACATGGGTATTCCTAGGGCTTAGTCATGCTCATTTCTTGATGAGGCTGCTTGGTTTGCAGTCATTTTAAAATATTTGCGGAATTGTGGAGTTGTTAGGGGTTTGTGTGAGGGAGAGGCTGGAAGATGGGTACTTGTTGTTAAGGGGGGGATATGGCGATCCACCCGCCCCAGTTGACTGAATATTGCTTCACTACAGTTCGCAAACTGGGGTCATTTCAAATCTAAGCTGAATAAACTTGCGCAAGCGCTGTTGGGTAATGAAATTGTAGGTTTAAAACTATATTATGGCCCTTGATCTAAATTCCTGCGGAGGCTAAATAAATGATGGGAAGCGGCAGCGTCCCGCGGGGTGCTACGGCTACGGGTCGAATATGACAAGCGGGAGGTCGGCGGGGGAGCGCGGGCGATGCTACGATATGAACTAGACACTTCTAGCTTCACTGTACTATCAGATCCGTTCGCCCCTAACGAGATCCGCGGCTTGTTTGGTTTTAATATTCAGTATCCTGGAGTAGCTACCTAGCGATGATAAATAAGGGTATCTAAACAAATGGCGTAAACATGCACAAGCAAACCGCGGTATGTACGTGCGTTGCTTAAAATCAGCTGCCGACAGTTTTTACCTACGATTGCCTTTGTGCAGTCGCGCGGGCGCCGGCTGGCAGCTTGTTATGTAGCTTTGTGCTTTACACAAATATTGACGCCCAGGTGCAACATACGACGCGGGGCGCTGCGCGTTTCTCGCGCAAGCACGACCATTGCCCAGGTCAGGTTAGTTTTTCCAGACTGCTCTCACACTACTGAAGTTCGCGTAAATCCATATCTCGGCCTCTCAACGCCGAAAGTACACAACAAACGTCTTCGAATCGAGTACGCATTAATAAAAAAAAGTAAAAGCATTGCACGCACGTCATTGGACTCGCCGGCCAATAAGATGGCTCTAGCGGCGCCGGAGTGCGCGGTGTGCCGGAGAGACCGTTTAAAACCCTTCCGCCATCCGCCAGGCGTTCCGGCCGCCGGAATGATTTTGGCCGGAACGGAACGACCTCACCGGAGGTACCGTTTATAGGCCTTAACACCTGTGCTGCGGACGGACGGCGGTCGACGGAATTCAGGGTCTCTTATAAAGTGCATTCGCACTTAAAACTGGAAAACGTTTATACGCCATGCCCAATGACCGCAAGTGTACCGGAATATTGGATGAACGCGAACGTCAACCTAATCCATAAAAAAGGTCGCATGAAGAACTTGAAAGATTACAGGCCGATAGGCTTACTGTCAGTCGTCCAAAAGGTATTTACCAAATTAAGCGCTAATAAAATTTCTGCCACCATAGATTTCAGTCAGCCCAATCAAGAAGCAGGGGTTTGTAAAGGGCATTTGAGGAGTGCACGGAATATACGCAACCCATATACACATATATATATATATATATATATATATATATATATATATATATATATATATATATATATATACATATAGATATATATATATATATATATATATATATATATATATAGGTTGGAAATGAGGGGCTCGTTCGAAAATACAGAAAGAAAGGCCGGCGGTCTACAGCGCCAAAGAAGGCTTAGGGGAAAGGTTATACTATTTTTTACCGTTAGTGACGTGACATTATTTTTTTTATTAATTACGTGAGAAAGAAAGAAAGAAAAACATGCGCCCAGAGTGGGGACCGAACCCACGATTTCCGATTAAAACTCGAATGCCTTACCAATTCGGCTATCGGAGCGACTGTGTTCTTCACTTTCTGGGGTATTTATATTTACTACAACTGTATCTGACGCTTGAGGGTGGTATTCTGGAGGTCGTGGGTTCGGATCCCACCTGGCGGGCATTTTTTCTCCACTTTCTTATTTTCCAAATTCTTTATCTTGATCTACTACATCCTCCCCTTTGCTTTCCGATGTCTTCTTGACTGCCAATCCTTATTTTCTGTCTTATATATATATATATATATATATATATATATATATATATATATATATATATATGTAGCCTTCATAGATTATGAGAAAACATTTGACTCGGTCGATACCTGAGGAGTCATTCAGGCATTGCGGAATCAGGGTACAGAATTCAAGCGCTAGGTAATGGGACAAGTGAGTTAACACACACAAGGAGATCTGTGTGCGTTGACTCGCTTGTCCCGTTTTCTTAGCCTTTCAATTCCTTGTCATGTTCTACCAACAGGCCCAACCAGCACCCTCCGGAATTAGGGTGTATACAGGCATTACATAAGGATACTTGAACATATCTACAACGTGTCCACAAATACCATACTGCTCCGTAAGGAGAGCAGTAAAATACCTATAAGGAAGGGCGTCAGACAAGCAGACACAATCTCTCCAATGTTATTCACAGCATGTTTACAGGAGGCATTTAGAACATTGGATTGGGAGCAGGTGGGTGTAAGGGTTAATGGAGAATATCTCAGTAACCTCAGATTTGCTGATAACGTTGCCTTGTATAGTAACTCGGGGGACGAATTGTAAAACATGCTTACCTCTCTGAAGAAGCGGAATAGAACTGTGGGACTGAGAATTATTATGCAGATAACTAAAGTAATGCTCAATTCCACGGGAGAGCACAGCGGTTTGAGACAGTGGGAGAAGCAGGGGAAGTGGTAAGTGAATATATATGTTTAGGCCAAGTTGTCACCCCGGATCCCAACCACGTGGCAGAGATAATAAGAAGGATAACAATAGGGTTGAGTGAATTCGGCAGGCATTCTCAGAAAATGAATTCCAGCCTACCATTGCTCCAGAAAAAGAAAGCGTATGACAACTTGCATCTTACCGGTACTCACCTACGGGGCAGAAATTTGTGGCTCACTAAAAGGGTTCGACATAAATTGAGGGTGATTCCGTGAGCAATAGAACGGAAGATGATAGGAGCAACATTACGGGGCAAGAAGTGACCGGGGTGAGTGAGGGAACAAACGCGTGTTAAGGACATGTTAGTAGAAATTAAGAAGAAATAAACGTGGGCAGGGCATGTCATGCGAAGAGAAGATAACCGTTGGTCATTAAGGGTAACGGAGGGGATCCCCAGAGAAGGCAAGCATGGCATGGGGTGGCAGACCTTTACATGCGCAGATGAGATTTATGAATTTAGCGAGGATAAATTTGTCGCAGTTAGGATATGACCGGGATAATTGGAGATCTTTGGCAGAAGCCTTTGCCCCTAAGTGCGCGTAAATAGGCTGATGATGCTGATAATTACGATGATAATGATGATGATGGGTCTTGTGTCGCCTGGCCACTGCGGGTTGCCGACTGGGGACACAAGGCTGGGTACATGGACACGTTCATGAAGCGCCGGTACGGCGGCGAGCGGCCGCCACCCTACAACCCTCAGCAAAGCGCATCAATGGCCGAGATGGGGTAATACTTGATGGTCGGTACGCGGAGGCACACTCCACCATTACAAACAATCTTACGGGCCGGCAAAAGATTTCTTCCCTGCTTTATTTCTACTAGAATCCGATGGAACTCCGCTCAAGAGCGGTCTTCAACTTGAAACTCCAGCTTACCCTACACCCACTGCAACACCTAACATATGCCTTTATTCTTCTGTGTGCCCCTTCACGGAATTCCTTGCAATGGGCCCTATAAGTTCTTGTTCACTGCCGGAGAAGACACAGATTTCAACATATGCCTTTATGCTTCTGTGCGCCCCTTCACGGAATTAAGTGCAATGGGCCCTATGAGTTCTTGTTCACTGCCGGAGAACAAACAAATTTGAACATAGGCCTTTATTCTTCTGTGCGACCCTTCACGGAATTCTTTGCAATGGGCCCTATGAGTTCTTGATCACTGCAGCAGAACACACAGATTTCGTAGTCTTCTTTGTATTCGCAATGTAAGATTTTGTTTGTGCTCATCCTACACATGCACCAACACCAAAGAGATACCTTTTTCGCTCTCGGGAACATTCCTTGTTGAGAGCCCCGCGCTGTCCTTGGCAGTTACTCTCTTCGTGGTTGTCACTCGATTTCTTGATTTGTAGGCTTTCTATGTAATATTGATTCCCCAGTTTACATACGTACTTTTCAAGGAGGTTCTACGTTAATGCACAAAAGCATACAAACTGGCGGAAAACTTGCGAACACTCTCATGTCTTTTTCGGCGTTGGCGCCGCTTTTCATCCATCGGTTTTTCATCTCCTTAAGGTACCGCACGGACGTCAGCGTCCTAAGATTCGTTCGTTGTTTTAATTTTTCTTTAATTAAGTCCTACGTAAAAAGTATTTATTCTTCAATGCGTAGTGCAAAGACATTAAACTTTACCTGGCGAGTTTTAAAGTAGAGGTAAAATAAGTGCGAAATAACCACACCATTGTATACATAGTTTGTAATACTATGATTAAGAAACTCCACCTTTTTCTAGCATGTAATTGTAAGATGCTGGGTCAACCATTTTTCAAGCATTTTCCAGATACTGATTCGTAATATCTTGTCACGTTTGCGTCGCATTGATCAGGCTTTTTATAGGCCATTTTAGAGTGTCCGTCATATTTTTATGTCCCTAAGGAAGAAATATTACCCCAATATTTAAAGTTTTCTTACAAAAGAGCTGCCCCAAGCGCGTACGTACCAAGGTAGTTAGTGGGGGACGTACGGTTTGCAGCTGTGACCTAGGTAGATCCAGCAAAGCACTGATAAATAATTAAATTCTTTAACTTGGTATTTAATACCTTTCATATTAACGTTAATTTACATTACGAGCGGCAAAAGTAAAGATAAAGAACCTGCGACTATATCTTGACCTTTCTGAATAAATTCAATCAATTACTGCTCCCAGACAAATTTTTAATTTTGGGTGTACATTAGGTCTGATTCTCCCCTCGCTGACAAAGCTAGGACATAGATCAAGTTGATCTGAACTCATATATGTGGTCTTAAAATATTAACTTTTATAAATTACTTTTTGCTCTGTGCTTAAGCAAAATATTGTGCATTTATTTCTCACACCTTGATCAAAAGTTACCAAAAGCTGTTTTCGAATCCCAATACGGAATACACTTTTTTAATTCTATGGTACAAAAATGTTCTCTACTTTCAGACACGCATCTCCTCCGATGGAACGCAGAAAACCAAAGTATCAGATGGTAGACGGCGTGCCTAGATGTTTAGGACTCGACCCGGACATACTACGGGAAAATCTTAAGTTCAGAGCCAAAGCTGGCGACGTCGTGGAGTCCACGTTTCCGAAGAGTGGAACACACTGGGTGCAGTTCATTATTCAGCTGATCCTCAAGAAAGGCGAACCGATCACATCTTACAAGGAATTAGCAGACAACATGCGCTTGTTGGAGTATTCAAGGTGCAAGGACTGGATACCAACTCTACCTTTGAGGACGTTCTTCTCGCACCTGCCATTGAACACCGAGACGATGACTGAAGAAGCCAAGTACGTGTACGTGGCTCGTAACCCCTGGGACGTGTGCGTCTCCTTCTTCCACACGGTAACAAGTCTTAGCGCCTACGAGTATCAGGATGCAACGTTTGAGGAATTTGTCCACGCCTTTTTGGATGGAAACTTCGGATACGGTGACTACTTCGAACATGTGGCCTCTGGCTACGCACTGAAAGACAGACCGAACGTCTTTTTCCTCACCTACGAAGAACTCAAAAAGAACAAACGGAATGTCGTTGTTAAATTGGCGCACTTTCTGGGCGAGGAGTATGGAAAGGCCTTGGAGGGCAACGGAGAGATGCTTGAGAAGTTGCTCGACCGGTCTTCACCCGAATCCATGAAGAGTGTAGTCGTGGTCGACTTGAAGGACAATCCGAACAAGGAATTCCAAGAGCTGCTGTCAAGAACCAAACATAAGTGTAAACATGGCTACGGGGGTGATGAAAACAAATACGGTATCGTACGAGCTGCCAAAGTGGGTGGGTGGAAAGACTACTTCACTCCAGAACTACTGAAAAGAATGGAATTAAGAATTTGTGAAGCTGAAAAGACGTCACCATTCATGGAGCTATGGAACGATATTCGAGCTGAAGCTGTTGAAGCTTCGAGATGTTCTGTATAAAACTCTGTACAGTTGCCGTAGGACAAATAGGGATGTTATAAGTGTATTCAGGCATTTTTGGCCTTACAATAATTGTCGTCCTCCATGCACTCAGTCGTAAAAGCCAAGAATAAAATATTCCGAAGGATCAGGCTTCCAGGCTTTTAATCAACAGGTACGTTAAAAGGCGTTAAGATGTCACAAATTCTAGACGCAACGTTGCACGGAATTTCTCCTTTGTAATTTTTTGTTGATCTAAAATTGGGGTTCTTTTTAAAACTGGGGGCGGGGAGGGGTAAAACCCAACCAGTTTCGATCGTTCAAATGAAAACGTCCCATAGAGCAGCAAAAACAACATTAACAAAAGGATATATCTTGATACTATGAGACCGGTACTTCTAAAGCCATTCTTACGGGATGTTATAAATCTGGAGTACTTTAGTGGCCCGGCTTGTCGTTGGCGCTCTTACAGATTCACAGCATAACTTACCCAATAGACGCTTCGAAAAGAAACCCGCTTCTTTTGACCTTGATAGAACCAGCCTCCCTCGCATTAAAAATTTAATGTCTATACTATTGCGCCACACAGGCACACGTTACTAATGTGCAAAGTGTTGAGATGACCTTTGAGCTGTACCATTGCCCGGGACGCTGCCGCTACTAAGCCGGAAATGAGTGCACAATAGTCTAAGCTAAAGGAAACGTCACGAATTCGCACAATATTACCAGAAATTAAATAATGAAAACTGAACACAGTTTCTCTTTATGGGCCATTTCGGGGGCTGTGGAGCACTTTCTTGGTTACTTTTGGTATCAACGCCAGGCTGATGCTGAAACTAGCCAAAAGGGGGCGCCACTGCCCTCTTGGAAGGAGCGTTGGAAAAGGCCGCCAGTATCAGGCACCGTTATGCAGGCGGCGTTCGTTGCTAAATGTATGAAGATTACACAAAAATACAACATATATACAAGGTGAGCATCAAAATTACACTAAGAATACAGTAGCAAATAACTGCACCACGCCTCCTACCGCCTTCCAGTTCAGTGAAACTGCTTTATTTTTTGAGGTCTTTTTATTTGTGAATAAAATATCTGTGCAAACACGATGGTTAAATGCTCTGTTCGCCTCAACAATGAAATGTGTGTTTCATGTGCAGTTTTCTATGTGCAGTTGAACAGCCACATATTCTAGACGACATTAGACATTAAAGTGCAGATTGTCTTTGTATAGTTCTTCAAATACTTGTCAATAAAAATAATGCTGACTTCACACAGGTACATCTAAAAACTACCGAAACATACTCTTAACAAACGTTTTTGGAGACAAAAGATGTGGCATAGGGCTCCAGAATGTTGCAGTTGTTTTCTTCAAATCCCGCTCTAGCAAGGCAGGATCAAGCGGAAATTACTACAAGAGCTGTGTTATAGACAAGCGTTTTACTGGCTGTACTTCAAAATTATGATGACTAGTTAGAGCATTTGAAACAAGACGTACTCTCAACCACTGCAACCTTTTTTTAAAGAGCTTCATAAGTCGTATGCCGCTTGAATAGTTCATCAATCGAATTTTGTTTGGCAACAATCGCTGCAATTTTGACCCTATGATTTTGCACCATAATGGCGAGAGAATTGCAGTGTCTCAAAGGCAGTATGTGAGTAAGTTGGGCAGTATGTCAAAGGCACAAAATGTGAGCCAGCGCACCATTCAGTGGCACCACTTAGAAATATTTATATTCTTCGGAACGTGCGCTGTACTAAGGACGACAGTTGGCTCGAAACTAGAAAAATACCGTTTCAGGCAACCGTGGATGTCGGGCCTTACGTAGCGAGAGTTTAAAACGATGCGAGGAAATTATTAGCGAAGAGAAAATATTGAACGGCTGTTTTCTAATATGTGAAAATTGTTGGAGCAGGATAGGTTGTTAACACTAATATTACTGCATCCTCTTGCGCCACCGCCAGTGATGTGGCGCGCAGCATTAGAGATGTAACAGGCACCGCATCCAGGCAATTGATTGGCGATGGCCATCCGCAATATCAAAATACATCATATAAAGTTGAATGAGCAATTTTCTTCGTGAGTTGTCGCTATTGCTACTTCCTTGGAGGTCTCTGCTGCTCATGATACATGATGAGTGGTTTGTGCGGACGTGTCCTTTCGCACCATTTTATTCGCTTTTTTTTTTAAGTGGCATCATGCACCAACTTGCGCCGGTGAGTTCAACATAGGAGTTCGAACCATTGTTCAAAGTTTTGTCACATTAGCTTCTCTGGTGAATATCCATTTTCACCGAGTGGAACGGCTTCCGGTTTTTGTGGAGCAAACATCCACTTCAATAAGTTTGAATTTTACAAAACCTTTGCGTGGCTGTTGACGATGTTAAAATATAAAAGATCCCGCTCAGACTGCAAAATGTTTGGGTAACAATTTTAATTAAAAAAAATTGACCGTATGTAAGTGTAGCACACGTGTTTTTGTATTCAATGTACCCGCAGAAGCATGATCATGCAACCTGCCAGTTCTGGGACTGCGTTCAGAGATTTACTAGATAAAGACGTCGTAGTAACAAGAATAAATCAGTTTTTCTTAATTTGTGGAGTGTGTGCCACGGATTGCATGGGGCTGTTATATATTAAGCAAATTTACCTTGTTCGGCCTACTCCTGGATTAGGGGCATGCTCTTAATATAGGTGTTTTCCGAATTTTTAACTTGTGGCGCCGAGCTGTGCCATTCTTTTGCTTACGTGCTGGAGATGTATTTACTTGTACATGTAGGAAATAAAAATGAGTTCTTGTGGGAAAGAAATCGCTGGAAGCAAAATACTGGTTTGGCTGCATTTTCGGTCTCACTTTGCTACAGCCTAAATAAGATCTCTAACAACCCCTTTTCGAAAAGGTTGGGGGCACAATAACGGCTACTCGTGAACTAACTTATTGCCTAACAAAATTCTTTCTTGAAAGGCCTGAAACAAAAAATTGATAAGTACTATATATGCAAACTGTGGAGCAACATGGCTTATTCTTTTCTGAACGTTGACTCATATTTACGCGAGTTTTGCATGTTATTTGTGATTTATTTTCTGCTTGAACTCTTTTTTTGACTGTTGTCACAATCTGGATTCCTCCTCTAATTTTTTTCCTAAGGCAACATACGCCTCTCACTGGAATTGCACAGCAATCTCCACCGCAGTTTCTGAGAAGTTTGACCATAGGAGAAGTAAACCTCACAGTAACATGCAAGGAAACAAAATGCAGCACGGGAAAGAAAAATGCAAGAACTGTTCCAGCTAAAACACTACTAGCCGAAACCAACGCAGCCATTACAGCCCGAAGATTACACACGAGTCTCTGATCCATCTGACGACAAAGATAATGTTCCAAGAGAGAGCGACGTGATCATAATCTATCAATCACAAAAGGTCGCATACCTTTGCATAGAGTTATGTTTTCGTATTTTCACAGGTTGCAAGTCATAGGAGTCCCTCTGAGATTTTGTTATCTGGAGAAAAGGGTATTTGTTTTCTCGAGCATAAAGGGGCGCTTTCTTGCTCTGTTGATTTCGGTCATCGGCACCTCGCTAGTCGGCTAGAATGCTTGCCGGTTACAAGCCGCAAACAATCTCAGTTCTGTGTAGGGTGGCAGTATATCCGCCTCTTTATTGGGCCTATTTGAAATGTCTACATACACTGCCCATCGCTTCAAGCTTGATTTCTTTCTCGTCTGCTACGCAGAAGAGAAATGGCGGAGACATTTGAAAACCAAAAAGAGCGAATGTACCTCGTCCAGTGTCTTTTTTACTCCAACACGAGAAGCTTTCAATAAAGATAGTCGAGTTGTCTGTGGATTCCTGGAATGGACTTTAAATCAACGGCGAATAACAAGAAGAGCATAAAAAAGGAAGTCACAACTCCAGGGTTCCTATTAGTTTGGTTTTACATGACACCCGAATCTGCTCTGTGAAAATATCTGTCAGCAGGAAGGATATCGCTGTACTCGGCACTATTGACGCTTATGAATTATAGATTGGAGTGCATGCGGAAGTTACTGCCCATTTCCAATGGAAAATATCTGTTGCTAGTGTGAGAGGAAATCAGGCTTGGAGACGTCTTTTGCGTAGTAAAACAACTAAGAAAACAAGAATAGGCCCATGTTTTGAACGTACTCTGGTTCCTGGTGAACTTTGAACAGTGATCTTTGCCGCTTGAGTAAAGCTCTTGGCGAGCTCTGAACCTGTTCATATAGGCTAATGGGGACGGGTTTGACGTTTTATGTTGTGTCCAACAAGCCAATAAAGCGTTGCGCCACAGGAGTAGCCGCATCTCGAGATTGAAGGAAAGGTAAGCGTGGTTATCACTGCATTCAAGTAGGCTTTGCTATTGGCTGAGCTGTCACTACGCACAGAAAATTCTTGTATCCGAATGAGCAAGCTATTTTCTTTGGCAGCCTCTTTTCTATTACCATGGGCTTCACCTGTGAAAATGCTAGAGTGACGGATCTGTGATTGTGAAGCGGGGGGTTCGGTCCGCAGACGGTTCTTGATAGCACCGAGTTTGTTTTTGACGCATCGTGTAAAACTCTGTGCAGCGATACTCGTGTTGAAGGTGCAATACATACTGATGAATCAATGCACTGGGAGCTTTCTTTCCGTCTACATTTGCAAAAGACAAGTCGCAAGCTACTAGAAATGACTTCGAGAGGACCATGAAATTAGGAAAGTTGATTCAAAGGTACTTTTTAAAGGGTCGTTTATGTTGGGTGCTAGCGTGCTTACGAGTTTTTCATAAGGCTGAAGATGTGAAGGCCATGTAAGGTTGAAAGGTCAATGGTTGTGTCATGTATTAAGAGGTTTGACGGGTGTTTTAGGCGTGAGTTGCTTTTACATCATAAAAGAAGGCTTTTCGGCACGGTAACTTTCCAGGGACGACATGTGAGAATCTATATACAAGCTTTCTAGCGGACTCGTACCAAAAGCACCCATCGCCAACCGGATGTGTAAATGGAAGAAAGGATCTACCACTTTCAGAGCAGCTTTTCGGAATGATTTATCTACTACTCTGAAATAATCAATCCTGTTTCTGATATACCTGTTGAAAAATTTTAATCGGCATGATTTTTGCTCGCCCTACGGCATACGTGAGAGAATCTATAGATATAGAAATATGTAGTCCTTTCACATATTCTTTGTATTTTTGATTGTGGCGTATAAGGCAGAATTTTTTCATTCAGCAGAATACGAAAAAATTGACTATCCATCAAGAGTCCCACATGCCTCCAGCCATATGCCTTGAGCCTAGTGAACAGCACAGCACTGCTTTCGTCACTGTTAAACTTACAACCGTTCTTTTACAACCGTACAAACTTACAACCGTTCCCACGTTGATACCCTGTCTACTACAAGTTCAATCTGTATCTCGCAGGTGGCCAAATTGTGAGGCTTAGAGCTAATCTCCACAGATTCAGAGTAAAAGAGACGGCCGTGTAAAATGTTTTTAAATCATTCATCTTGACGATAAAAAGAAAAAAAGCATAGGACACTACCCTGAAAAATGCGATTTTCTTCAGTGTAGGCGCAATTTTGACGTGGTCAAATCACTCGCTGAATGTCATGTTATTCAGATGGTGTTCAAGAACATTTGGCAGTGTCTATTATCCCAGAAACCGTGTTAATTAGCGTGAGCACATTCTCCCTGTAGTCGCCTCTCATTGGCTATTCACGCTACGTGGAGATTGTATGGTAGAAATATTCCCAACAAACGCGTGGTTGCTCCTGCCTCTGTAGCGCTGTGGCATAGAACTTGGTTTTAAACAAGAAGGCTCAGATTCCAATCCGACAATGCGATGGTTGTTTTTAGCGGTCAGGATTTTTCGATCATCGTAATTTTAATACTTTTTTCACTCTGGTTTTTACTATATCAAGAGATATAAGCACATGACTTCTAGAATGGGTTAAATATAGTCTATTACAGGTTGCGTTCTGTGTCGTTGGGCTGGGTTAGATTAGGTTTGCTGCAGTTCGGCTGGTATGTCATGACGCGTTCGGTTAGGTTGTGTTAGGTTCGGTGAGGTTATGCTATGCCAGGTTACACTCGGACGTACTATTATTCAGAAAATTTTAGGCCAGCCGGCTTTTATGGGCACTGCCGTGAGAATTTCCCGGAGATAATTCTCACGGCTGCCGCGACCTTAGGCGCAGCCAGAACATTTGCAGAGTGAGAAAAGTCTCGTTGAATGGCGTAACGCCACGTGGTATCGTAAGTCTTTTCTAGATGAAAACACATAGTCATAAACTGTTGTTTAGACACCATTGTATCTTTTGCGTAGGTCTCAAAGGCGATAAGAACATCTTCCAAGTCGTGCACCTTCCAAGGCGGACTCCCGCCCGAAAACATTCTAACATTCTGTTATATCCTCAAAAATAGGTAGGGCGCCTTATTTCATTTTGTGTAAAGGCTCGTAAGTACTGCTTGTTAATGCAAACGACTTCTCGAGGGTAAACAGGTGTCCTTCCAATCTTTTTGTTGTGGAACAACAACGGATTCTGTGAAGTCGATGTAGATGCGTTCTGCTTCCCCCAATTATCCAAATAATGAAAGTGTTGCTTTTTGAGAGACCTGGTGGGCATGATCTCACCTTTAATTGCTGGTGGACCAGTTTATTCCGGCAATGGAAAGCGCAACTGCAATCTCCAGTTTCGTGAAGGGTGAGTTCTAGCCAAACTCATGAGCCTTTTCTTTCACCGAGGCTGCCGCACGAATCCCATGCAAAAATATTGTAGGTCGGCTGTAGAAAATTCTTTTTATAGTCGTCTTTAGCTATTTGGCGGAATATTGTTTAGACTTTTCTATGGCTGTCTTTAGCGATGCGTATCGCAATTCCTATGGGTGCCTTTAGCTTCTTCTATAACCGGTTCTACGGCTGTCTTTAGCTATTCTTGTCGACATTCCTATGGGTGTCTTTAGCTTCTTCTATCGCCGTTTATATGGTTGTCTTTAGCTATTCGTATCGACACTCCTATGGGCGTCTTTAGCGTCTTCTATAGCCGGTTCTGTGGTTGTCTTTAGATATTCGTATCGATATTTCTATGGGTGTCTTTAGCTTCTTCTATAGCCGGTTCTGTGGCTGTCGTTGGCTCTTCTTTCGATATCGCTATGGCTACAGAAGAATCTAAAGACACCCATAAGAATATCCATAGGAATGGCTAAAGACAGCCATAGAAATGTCTAAAGATAATTGGGCCAAATAGCTAAAGACAACCATAAGGTTTTTCAACAGCCGACCACACACTATTTTTGCATGGGCTGCAGCCAGAAGAGAATCACCAGTACTTGAAACACTGCGACAGCAGCAGCCGCTGAGAAATTATGAGCACGCTACGATGCCGGCATAGAGTCTTGCAGATGTCTAGAACTTCTCCTGTGGTGGTTAAATTGTGTGCCTAGCTGCATTTTGTAATATATGCTCCCTGAACACCTCACCGATATAGGGGGAGTGCGAGGTTGCGATTGCAAACACTTCGCCAGTTTTTATTCACAAAAGGCTTAAACACAGGCATTCAGGGAAAGCAATACCAAGGGGTTTATTCATTCCATTCATTACATAAAGGGCTACTATCTACGCTACTTCACAACCAGTAAACAGTTGTTCACATACGGCGATGGAAACACACAGCACACGCATTCCACACCTCGGGCTCACGCGTAGGTTACTCGCTCGACAGCCACACTACGCGGCACAATCCCCGCAAACGCCCGCCGAGACACAAATACTTACAGGTGCTGGGTAGTCCACAGAAAAGAGAGCACTCAGAAGTCGTTAATTACACTTAGTACTCAACGCACCCAGCTGCAAGTACGGTGGCTAAAATGGAAATGCACTCTTAATATAAAAATAACACGGTTGCACACAACGCAATAATAAAAGACATTTTCCAATTCCGTTAAATTAGTTGCTTGTAAGTTTTCTCAGTTCACGAAAAAATAATTTTTTTTGTCACATCACCGCAGCCAAATCTTTACTTCTGTGCACGTTGCAATCCCCACGTGGTGCAGGGTAGTATAGAAAAAGTATTCGCAAAGTATTCGTGAAAAGTAGTTTATAAAAGCATTCGTGCATTTCTCGCACTATAGAGTCTCTTCAGTTCGTAAGACCACTCACCCTGGAGTTTTGCGTACGATGAAATTCCTGTCACAGTAACGCAGGTAGCCATTTTCGCATGACTTGAAGTTGATGTTGAATTAATCGTAACACTGTCACCGCAAACACCAAAATTTAGGACACCGAAAAGCGACACATTTGCTTGGCGTCACACCATCTACGTGAGCACATTGCTGTCGAGTCGTAAATTCCCAGCACCAGGCAACACCTGCCATGCCCACGAAATGTGGGCATGACACGTGGGCATGGCACGTGGGCAGGAGACGAAATGTGGCTGACTGAGTACATCCAGTTATAAGCAGGTCCATCGCGATAGCAAATAGTGCGGAGATACGTGGCCATCTTTAGATCTTTTTCTGACTTGTTCGCTGGTAATTATTTTTTTTGGTAAATACAAGATTGCCTAACGTTTTGTTTTCGTCATCCGAAAAAGTTGTATCTGTTCTCAGTACTCCGGGAAAATTGTCTGTCACTAGCATTCCTGAGCGCAGGAATACTAACACAGCACGGTCCGCATGGCCGTTTCCTTCACTACCCATCGCCAAAACCATGCCCAACAAACAACAGAAAACAAAACAGGAAGCAGGGATGTCCCCTCTAACTTTTCATCGCTTCCCACAATTTCCTCACCGCGCCTCCTTCTGTACGGGGTGAGTCGCACTCCCCCTTTCTCAATGACTAATCTGAAAGTGGGGTACACGAAAGACAGAATGTGGTTTTTCTCAGCTTCCACCAGATTTCTGAGAGAGTGTACCGTGGGCCGGAAAAGTTTTTTTCCACTCTGCTTCGACGCTGTGAGGGCCGTTTTCAGAGAAGCCCGCTTTTTCACTTGACCGCGGCAGCGAAGGGCCGCAGAGGAAGAATTCTTCAAAGTTATACGTCTTTCGGTCAACGTTCATTTGCAAGCTTTGCCGACGCGCAGTATCCAAAGTTGTAACCTGAATTTGCGAGTTAATCAGTAGCTTCCTTTAATTGTACTTTTCCCGTATTGTTGGTATAATAAGTACCTAA
Source organism: Haemaphysalis longicornis (assembly GCA_013339765.2). Lineage (NCBI taxonomy): Eukaryota > Metazoa > Arthropoda > Arachnida > Ixodida > Ixodidae > Haemaphysalis > Haemaphysalis longicornis. The sequence goes on from CM023453.1 coordinate 148,663,871, forward strand.
CCTTATTTAACAAATACGCTCATATAAGCGGCCGATCAACCTCATCATCGTTATCTAATCTGTGTTGTAGATGTAGCTAGGTAAATCATGAGTACATGAATTTCGCGTCATAAGTCATATTGTAACCAGCAGAATAGGATTTAATGATTGCTCGAATTACACCTTTATAGGATAACATTTTCTATTAGCGGCTGGAGACTTGGAGTCTTATGTTCCTATGTAGTTAGCTAAAGAAGCCTTTTGGATGCAGGCTTGTAAGTTCTGCGCCAAACGCCTTCTTAATGCTGGCAAAATGTTGCTTAATTATCACAGGTCTAAAGGTTTGAAGTTATATATTGTACTGTACCCAGCCGCAGAAGCTTTTATGGCTGCCTCTGTTTAGCTTTAAAGCAAATTCTCTCCCTATAGCTGGCAGGAGACAGCTGTATGGTTCCAAGTTTGTAGACTTAGAGCTAAACAACGGTCCATAGCCAGCAAATGAACTTTTATGGCCTTTTCTCTATAGCCTAAAGACGAACTCTTTTCAATAGCTGCCAAAAGACAGCTGAATGGTTTCAAGTCTGTAGACTTTGGGCGAGACAACGGTCTATAGCAAGCCGAATGTGCTTTTATGGCTTTCTCTCTATATCTTTAGGTCGAACTGTTTTCAATAGCTGGCAAATAACACTGAATTGTTTTGAGTCTGTAGAGTTAGAGGTAAAAAACAGCCTATAGCCAGTCAAAAGAGCTTTTGTGGTTGTCTCTCTTTAGCTTGAGGACATATTTTTTTCCAATACCTGGCAAAAGACAGCTGAATGGTTTCAAGTCTGTAGACGTTGAGCGAGACAACGGTCTATAGCCAGCCGAATGTGCTTTTATGGCTTTCTCTCTATAGCTTTAGGTCGAATTCTTTTCAATAGCTGGCAAATAACAGCTGGATGGTTTTGAGTCTGTAGAGTTAGAGCTAAACAACAGCCTATAGCCAGTCAAAAGAGCTTTTGTGGCTGTCTCTCTTTAGCTTGAGGACATATTTTTTTCCAATAGCTGGCAAAAGACAGGGGAATGGTTTCAAGTCTGTAGACGTAAAGCTAACCAGTGGTCTATAGCCAGCCAAAAGTGCTTTGCCGCGGCTGGTCTATAGAACTAAAGCCATACATATTCATTTAGCTGGCTACAGTAACCTGAATAGCTGTGACTCTATACACTAAACACACTAGGATGTTCTATAATCGTCTAAAGAGAATTTTATGGTTTACAGTCTTCAGTGCAGGATCTATAAAAACTTCAATAGCTGGCTATAGCCCAATTTATGCCTTTTTAATGGTGACCATAGAGACTCATAGGCGGCCATAGCTCACCATACATTTTTCAATAGACGCCCATAAGGAATTTTTGTATGTGATCGGCTTTTCTGTTGTGACAATACTGCAGTGTAGTGAGCACAACAGAATACACTCCCAAAGTGTTGACCAAGAGCATTACCTTGATATTCAAGCGTGGCTCCACTGTGCTAACATGTGTCTCATAAAGTACCTGATGTGTTGTACGAACATTCGGCGATATTGCAAGTCTTCATTTCAGGAACAACGCCTTCACCATATAAACAATTTATTAAACAGCTACCCTTTTCTATCGGATAAATATGAAGGTATCATTGTAACTATAAGCGAAATTTTATTTTGTAACACCACGAGCTGCTCACGATGTTTTGTATTGGTGTTCTTTTTTTGTATTTTACTGTTTCTTATGTACCCCATAATTATAAACAGCTGGGTACAAAAATTGAAGCCCCGTCCAGTGGTATCAGTGTGTGCTAGTGTCCCCTTTTGTAAATTTTTCTTGTACTTTTTATTGCTTTGTCACGCCGTCTGCTGCTGAGGGGGGCAAGGCCTCCGTCAGCCAACTGGTTCGACTTTAGCCATGTCCCCCAAGGCAATGTTTTGCAATATAGTCTGGAATAAACTTGTAAATGAAATCAAAATGTTTGTTGGTGTTTCGTCCTCGTCGGGCTATAATTGTTTTTTAAAATTGGCGCGTGTCAGTGCATCAGTGAACGGATAGCAAAACAATTTCCAACTGCCAGTTTTAGCCTCACGTCTTTTCTTCGGCCATTTGCAATTGCTAGCTTGAAGGCAACCAGGGTTTCAGTAGTTGAGTACCTTCTAAGGGTGGCCCAGGATTTTATTCTATTGCTTACGAGCTGCCTTGCTCTCATCGTTCCACCAAGGGACCACTTTGTTTTTTTACAAAAGGTTAGGGGAATTGAGGAATGTGTTGCATCTATTGGGTCTACAGTAATTTTTTTGTAGCTTTATTATTATCTACTCTTTCTATCGTGGCATAGTACAGTTTGGACAAGTCCCTGAATTTTTTACAGTCAGCTACCTCTCCACGAAATTATTGCGTGTGTTGGAATCGTTGGGCTACCTATTGGGGGTAAGGCAATAGGAAAATGGTCACTGCATAAGAAATTCGAAATTACGCTCCACTGAACTAAGTAAGAGCAAGTAGGGGGCGCATTGCTGGGCCGATCGTGGAATACACATTGTATGTGTGCAGTAATTAGCTGGGTGGGTTTTTTAAATGAGCAGTTGCCAGAGGAGAGCAAGAATTTCTCTAACTTTTTCGAAGTGGATGTCGGGCATTAACATCTCCCATCAATACAAAAACGATGTAAACGTTGATCTAATATTTTCAGATTCAGTTGCCCAGAGGTGAAAAACTGAAGTGATCTATAAAAAACACACTGTAAATACCTCATTAAAATATTTTCTCCTACAGACACCAGTCCTATGTTAGTATACAGGCCTGTTTGGCGGCGCTCTAACGATTCCTGGACTGCTAGAGCGACACTCCCAGAAGAGTTAGTGCAGCCGTGTCTATCGCTTTAAAAGCCGTACATTGTGTATATTGTATACTGGATGTATAGACTGTATATTGCTTACTCACTTAAGCGCCAGAGAGTTGCAGTGTCACTAAAAGGGTTCAACTTAAATTGAGGACGGCTCAGCGAGCAATGGAACTGAATGTGATAGGTGTAACATTAAGGAACAAGAAGAGAGTGGAGTGCGTCAGGGAACAAACGTGCGTTAAGGATTTATTAGTATAAAATAATAAGAAATGGGCGTGCGCAGGGCATGAATGCGAAGGCCAGATACCCGTTTATCATTAAGGGTAACAGAGTGGATTCCTAGGGAACCCACGTATGGCAGAGGGAGGCCGAAAGTTAGATGGGCAGATGAGATCAAGAAGTTTGCGGGGATAAATTGGTCGGGGTTAGCACAGGACCGGGATAATTGGAGATACATGGGAGAGGATTTGAGAGATGCAGTGGGCTTAGAAAGGCAGATGATGATGATCATGATTATATTGTGCCAGAAGGAGCGCTTGCATTTGCATTTGCATTTAGATGTGTTTCATGGAGACACAATTTGTCTATCTTGTTTCCTGAAATAATTTCCTGAGGTTCCTCAAGATTTTTAATAAGTCCCCAGCAATTCCATAGTATAAAGATTCCGTCATAAATTTTGATTAAGGGAATATTATTGTCGGTGTTTGTGTGTTTAAGCTTGGTTTTTTTACATGGTTGACCTGTTACCCTTGATATCTGTTTTCTACGCCTAACTGAGCTTCCCCATTCCCTCGGCAGCTCTGGGGCCATCGGGGTGGCGTAATGTCCATTTCCTGGGCTGACGCCCCTGGAGTTGTTCGTGGGTCGGGCTCTCTGGTGCACGCTTCAAAGGGATTGATGCCTTGACCGGCCAGAGCGAGACACAGAGAGAGAGAATAAAATTTATTGTTAGCAAAAAGGTTGCGATGGAGCTATTTCAGCTCAGTCGGAGTGGTTTTATTCACAGGTTCCCATATGCTTCCCGAGCCTCGTTGCCCCTGTGGATCAGCCGAAGTTGGTCTTCCAGAGCGGGGCTAGTCAGCGACATCTCCTATCGCTCATCCTCTATGCTGACGGAGTCAACAAGAATTAGGGGGGACTTGAGTTTTGGGCATTCTCCGATGGTGTCTTTTAGGGTGCCAGGTGTTGAGCATAGGGGACATTCTTTTGCGTATCTAATTGGGAACATGCGGTTGAGGAGTAAAGGTTGTGGGACAAAGGCTGCCTGTGTCTGTCGCTATATTGATCTGTCGCTATACTGTATCTGTCGCTACTGTTCTTCCCTGGATAGTTTAGGATGAGGGCCCGGAAGGCTTCTTCTGTTCTCCCTGTAATGTTTGAAAATTTCTGCATATTTTGTTGTTGGGTGCATTCTTTCTTCCGTTTCTTCTGTGGCCTGGAGTTTTACGACTCGGGCCTGTCGATGAGCGAATTTGTTCCCTCGATCGAGGAATGCGCAGGGACTCAAATGACTTCAATTCTTATTTCCGCGGGCTTCCGGCTTGTCAGGACTTGAGCGGCAGTTTCTAAGATCCGTCCTGTTCTGTGTCTGTTGTAAGCTTTCATCAAGTCCGTGAGAATTGTCGCTGTACCAGGTTGCGTTAGCGCCAGTGCTATGGCCGGCCTCTTCCGGTTCCTCTGGCTCCGTGGTGTACAATGATGCACAGTTCGCTATTTCGTTTCTGGTGGCCACTATTATCGTTGCTTTGTTGGAGAATTTGGGTAGGGCAGCATCAGTGTAGAGTATTCCCTCATGTCTCTTTTCGTCCAACAGTTTGTTCATTGCTTTACTATTGCCTCCCTTCCTCCTTTGTTTCTGTTGGGGTCCATGTTCTTTGGGGTTGGTTTGGTCTCGATTTGTGAAGCCCATTGGTCTGGGACTAGTCGCTCCGTGACGTGTGGCGCTTCTTTCCATCCGATCTTCTTAAGTACAGACCTTCCGGCGTCCGTTTTGCTGAGGCGAACTCCTTGATTCGAAAGGTGGGCTTCTACTAGCTCGTCAAGCGTGTTGTGGACTGCCATGTGCAGACGTCGCGCTGTTGACAAGTTTTGCGGTATCTCCCGGGCTTGTTTGGTCGCTTTTCTGAATAAAGTGTCTAGGTATACGGCGCCTGCCTTTCTGAGATTCAGGTATGGTGCTGCGTATGTTATCCTTGATATGACGAAGGCCTGCACCAGACGTAATGTGTCGTCCTCTTTCATACCTCTTCTTCTGTTGGAGACTCTACGTATCATGTTGAGGATCTGGTCCATTCTGGTCTTGAGCTTTTTCACCGTTTGCGATGCCCTGTCATCTGCTTGTATTATCAGGCCAAGCATTTTGGTATGCGTGCAAGGGGTAACCCTTTTTTCGTCTATTTCGACTTCGACTTTGCATGCTCCCTCGCGGATTCTCTGTCGTATGATGACTAGCTTACACTTTTGGGGAACGCAGCTAAGTCCACATTTTTGCGCGTATTCGTTGACTGTGTCGGCTGCCCTTTGGAACGTCGCTTCCATTCATCTTTAGGATCCTGCTGTTTGAGCCATATATTAAATGCAGAGCATTTCAGTAACTCACGATGTCACCCGCGTTGGCGTTCGTAGTCCGCGTCCGCATCGCTCCCCCTACACTATATAAAAAAATAATACTTGCCGGCGCCAGGTTTCGATCCTACGACTCTGCGGGCGGAACGCAAGGTGCACGGTACTCTACCAACTGAGCCACAAAGCCGACACAGAACGGAAGGTTACGAACGTGCCTTATATCCTTGACCAGAGATGCGCCCTCTCCCCCGCGTCCTCCTCGCCTTCTCTCCGCTCGCAACGCCCGCTCTCGCCGCGTTCGGTTCGGGCGCACAACAGGTGGGGACGTGCGCAACACCCTCTCTCGCCGCGTTAGGTTCGCGCGCAAGAACAGGTGGGGCGCTCGCATCGCGCTCTCTCGCCGCGGTCGGTTCGCGCTTAAACCACATATGTCGTTCGCGCGCGCTGCGGTCGCTAACATCTGTGGCGTGATGGTGACGTCAGCATCACGCGTTCGCGTGGTGGCGATTTCGGCGCTATAACACTCTCTCGCGAGGGGCATTGGATTGGATTCGATTGGATTGGCTTGGCTTGGCTTGGCTTGGATTTGGATTGGATTGGAATAAAGTTGATTGTGTTGGATTGTGTTGCGTCATAGCCGCGCCACGTTGCGTCATAGCCGCTCCACGTTGCGTCATAGCCGCGGCAGGGGGTTCACGGCACGTTTCACCATCGACTTCATCGACAATGTCTACGCTGGAAGACAACAATTACAACCACAACCAATACGTAAGCCATACGACTTGCAGGCGCGCTTCCCCCCCCCCCCCCCCGCAGAAATCATCTGCATTTGATCGTGCCCCTCGCGAGGGGGATGTTTTTATATCGTCTGCGTACAACGCATGTCCCAAGTGTTCTATTTTGCCTAGAAGTTTCGGCAGTCGGAGTAGGGCCAAGTTGAAAAGCAGGGGGGAGAGGACCGATCCTTGCGGTGTTCCTCTGTCCCCCAAACAGATAGGTTCGGACATCTCCTCCTCTATCTTGATTTGGGCTGTTCTGTGGGTGGGAAGTCTTTTACATAGTTGTGCGTGCGCACTCACAATCCTGTTGTTTTTAGGTTGTTGAGGATGCTTCTGTGCGTCACGTTGTCGAATGCTCTTTTTAGATCTAGTGCGAGTATCGCTCCCAGGACTTGCTGTGTTGCTGGTTTGATTAACAGTTCGTTGAGTTGTACGAGCATGTCTTGCGATCCAAGGTGCTTGCGGAAACCGTACACTGTTTGGGGCATGATGTTATGTTCGTCCAGATGTCTTTGGAGTCGTTTGAGGACCATTCGTACCGTCAATTTTCCGGCACACGAGGTGAGAGATCGGTCTCATGTAGTTAATGTGCGGTGTTTTTCCTGGTTTGCGTATAAAGCGTACTTCCGCTACTTTACATTCCAGTGGGAGGGTTCCCGTCTCCTATGTCTTGTTCGTGTGCTTGAGCAGTTCGGCCCGGATTCTGTCACTGAGGTTATGTAGCAGCCTGTACGTGATCGCATCAGGCCCTTGGCGCTGTTCTTGTTGCTTTCGTCTATGGCTGCGAGCACTTCTGTTTTCGTCTATGGCTGCGAGCACTTCTGTTTCAGTGAAAAGTTCGTCAAGCAATTTCTTTTGCGGACCGGAGTAGTCTTCGATTTCTCCTTATTCTCTTTCGGTTTTCAGATACTTCTTTTTGAGGTCTTTGATTAAGTTGCTGACATTTCCCTTGTAATTGTTGAGGGTGGCTGTGAGCGTGCGGTTTGTGGCGCTCTTGCTTCCAAGTGGGTTGATCAGATGTCTGAGTAGGCTCCACGTCTTCCTGGTTGACAGTGTGCTTTGCAGGCCGTCGCAGAACTGTAGCCAATTTTCTGGGTAGAGTTGCTTCGCCTATTCTGTCGCCAGTTTGTTCAGTTCGTGGATGCGCTTCCGAAGTTTTTATTATGTCTTTGTTTTTTCCACCTCCTCCTTAAGCTGTGTCGTGCCTCCCATATGTCAAGAAGTTTGGCGTCCATGAAGAGAGTCTGCATTGTGGTCGCTATGATTTGTGTGTATCTTTTGGTCATTTGGGCTTGGTGTTTAGCCCATTCTGCATAGGTGTCTGGTTCTATCTTGTCTTCTTCTTCTTCTTTCCTGAGTTTGTCCCAGTCTGTAAGCCGTGCTGTGCCAATTGGCGTCTTCAATCTCGGCCCTCTGATCTGGATCATGGGCGCTTGGAGCGCAGAGCTCAGCACGGGAGCGCGCAACCAGGAGCCGGTTCTACAGTGCCCATGCTCCTCGACCCTCCCAAAGACTAAGAGGGAGTGGAACAGACACGCGAGAGGTGGCATCACCTCCGGTGGTTTCGTAGCCATTGTAGGTGCAGCAACTGCAGACGACATGGCGGTCATGTCTGCTGCCGAGGGAAGCCGGCGGGCGGCGGGGGTAGGACCATGTCAGCATTGCTTCACTGCGTCGTAACCGAAACTTGCCGCTGCTCCGCCATACGGCAAGTCGTGTGGAGTTACCCACGTGTTTTTTCCGCACTTCCTGGTAACTAATGTGCGCATCTTTCGGGTTTACTACTGCGTAATATATGTAACCCCTCTCCACCCCCAGTTTTAATTCTGGTGAAGCCGCTTTACTTGTCGTCGCTTTGGCGCACCTACTGGCCAGCACCGACCACTCTATCACAAGTGTTCTTCCCCTTGCCACCTCCGACATCTGTTTCACAAGTTCCGAAATCAGCCGATAATGGCGCTAGTTTCGTCATCGGGTGATTACATAGAATCAAAAGAAGCGTAAATGGGCGTAAAAACGGCGGAATGCCGCTAATGCCATCCACGTAGCCGCAGTCGCTGCCTCCTCAATTTCGACCTTGTCAAGTAGCTGCGAATAACTAAAGATGTAACGCAACTTGCTGGCTTTGAACGCCCATGTGAGCCCATAATTGGTCAGCTTGAAAGGCTTTCGGAGCGACATTTTGAACGAGCGTCGGCCCGAGCAGAACTGTGAATGGGAGTGAAAACAACGAAAAGGTGCGGCTGCCACTGTTGTTTCAGCAAATTCCAGCATGTGGAGTGTCTTTGAACTCTTTCCGGATGAACAGCAAGTCGTCCGCTTGGAATGGCGACTGGAGCCAGTATGTCTTGCTCAGATCGAAGGTCTCTGATAGCGAGAATTTCTACCGTGTCTTTCACATCTAACTACGCGCACTCAAACGTGTTCCGCTTTATGTGTCTATGGACGGGGAGTTGAGTGAGGGGGGTGTGGGAACACACAGCAATAGGATTCATCCCTTTACTATAACGTGTTTGTTGTGCTGGCAGGAGCTTTGAACGGGGACGTGAAACGGCCGAGTGCGACCTCATCGGTATCCTCATGGTCGAGAAGATTGGGTTGGTGTTTTCTCTGCCGCACGCGCCCCGCGAAACATATCTTTGCTGTGGGATCTTCCACAATGAGTAAGATGCCTAGGACGCCGGAGGAAGACAGACCGGCGCTTGTTTGTACGGTAGAATAAAGTTAGAATTCCCTTAAGTTTCATTCAGTTAATTAGGTAGGTAGTATGCTCAATTGCAAACTCCAAACAAACGTGTTTAGTTTCGTGCACTCCCTTAACTGCGTCCAGCTTCGCAGCCATCCTTCTTTACACAGTAGAAGGGCACTAATTTGTTGTAAGCAGAGCACTTTAGGGACTCGCCTTGTTGTCGTAGCTCACTCGCTGTAATGCTGCTCGATGTCAAGGGACTGCCGGAATCAGGCGGCACCGCAGATTAACGGACCCAAGTAGAGCCCCACGGCGTATCGTTGGTGCGTATCTAAGAGGCTCCAATACGCAAGCGGTTCCAATACGCTAGAGGCTCCAATACGCAAGCAAGTCATACCCGTAAGAAAGTCGTGAACCGCTGGCTCTTGTCATAATTCTCCCTGTTATTTAGCCCAAAGGAAACTCAACGTACATTTGAGGCGAAATAGTGTAATTAACCGGCCTGCCCTGCGTTCATTTAGTTAGTAACGCTCGCTGTTGTTACGAATCGGCCAGCGCCGCCGTACTGTCCCGCATCACTCCTCGGCTGTGCGGCAAAGCCTCTGCGTGCTCCTTCGAAAACAGGCGCAACCATGTCGGTGGCAAGTTGCGACAAGCCGCGTCAGACGCTTCGCTCTCAGCGCATTTCAAAATTTCGGCGGTTGGCGACGAGGCTCGTCTCCACGCTCTTCAAGGACACAGAGGCCCCGTCGATCGCAAAGGAGTCCTCCTCTCTCCCCTCTCTCGGACTCAACGTGCCCGAGGCTATGAACGGCTTACGAACTCTGGAAAGAGTGTTGTGCGTGTTCCCGTTTGTTGCGTTTGACCGTTATCGCTTTTGGGTATAAATAGAGCTCCCCAAGCGTTGTAACTCACTCCTGTTAGAGCAGCGAATCGATGTTGTCGCTCTGCTCGAGACCTGTATTGTAACCTCGCCCGTCGGGGCATTGTTCTTTGGCTTCGGCTCACCTCTCGCTATGAAGTAAACAGTTACGCTAGCCTACGTCTTCTGGACTTCTTCCCGGCTGCAACAGCGGCTGGCCACTCGCATCATACACGCTACCACTCGTATGTCGGAGGCCACGGAGCTCGGATAGGGTGCCTCCGCCCGGTCGCAACAAATGGTTGGCAGCGGTCGAATGGCAACTTCGTAACACCTGAAGCCAGCGGTGCCAACACCACGGACCCAACACCACGGACAGCTGGTAGGGCGTGTGTTTTTGTCGCGTGGGTTATTCGCGCAAAACATTTTTTGGAGCAGTGGGAAAGCAGTAGAAAGCAGTAGCAGTAGAAGCAGTAGAAAGCAGTAGAAAGTGGCAATGGACCGGCCATGAATTTGAAGGCGTTGAAAAAACCGCGGTTGTTGGAGCTTGCAAAACAGTTGCGCTTGGATGTTACGGACGCGCTGAGAAAGCCAGAGCTGATACAAGCTATACTCGCTGTTGGCGCTGATGATGACGAGCTGTCTGAGTGCATTGAGACGATGAATGGCAGGGAGACCGCTAAACGTCAGGCTGCAGAGGCTGAGCGCCAGCGTGAGGAACGCGAGGATAGAAGGCGAGAACAGGAGCGACAGCAAGAGCTGGAAATGAAGCGTCTAGACGTCGAGGCGTCTCGACCTAGGCGTGAGAGTGACAGCAGCGCGCCAAGCGTGCAGTCTGCGGCGACTGAGCGGCCTACGCTGCGAATGTGTGACCTAATGCGACCCTACAAGGTAGGAGAAGACATCGGTCTTTTTCGAGCGTACGTGTGAGAGGGCCCAGTTTAGCCGAGACTCATGGCCGCAAAAGCTGCTTACGCTTTTGCCAGGTGAGGCATCCGACGTGATGGCCCGCTTGCCAAAGGAGGAGGCGGAGGACTACGAGAAAGTCAAGTCGAGCCTCCTGCCTAAGTACAGGCTGTCAGCAGAGGCATTTCGCCAGACGTTCCGTGAAGCCGAGAAAGCCAGGGGCGAGTCGTACTCTGAGTTCGCCTACAAGCTGAGGGCAAACATGGAAGAGTGGCTCAACGAGGCAAAGGCTTTCGGAGAGCACGACAAGGTAGTTGAGTGCTTCGGTCTTGAGCAGTTTTACCGCCGTCTACCTGGAAACCTGAGACTCTGGGTGCAAGATAGGCCAGGGGTAAATACTGTGGATAAGTCAGCTCAACTAGCTGACGAGTTCATCGCACGTTGAGGGAAAGGGGCCGAAAGACGGCCAAAAAGAGTTCAGGCCGAGGCCTGATAAGTTAGGGCCGAAAGGCACAGCTCCCTACGAAAAGAGCGGAGCAAAAGTGACCGACTCCGCGAATAATAAAACGGGCTCGGAAAACGAAAAGAGCGCAAACGCAGAGGCACAGCGCCGAAAAAAGGCTTTCGAAGCGCGCAAGCAGTCCGTGTGCTACAATTGTGGTGAGACAGGGCACTTCGCAGCTAGTTGCAAAAAGGGCAAGCTTGTCTTTCACATAGTAGAACAGGATGAGGAGAGCAGACAACTTTTAGAGCCCTACGTACGCGAGCTTGCAGTTAACGGGCAAACCGTGCCGAGTGCTTCGCGATTCCGCAGCAACAATGGACGTGGTCCACCCGTCCTACGTCGAACCGCACCAATTCACGGGCGATTGCGCATGGATAAAGCAGGCCGTAGAAGCGCAAAGCGTGTGTCTTCCGATCGCCAGGATAACCATCGATGGTCCCTTCGGAAAGCTCGAAACCGGGGCCGCTGTCTCTCCCAGCCTTCCGGCACAGTATCCGTATCTTTTCTCGAACAGGTCCGATCAGCTGCTGCGCGAAAGGGGACTCGTTTTCGGGGAAGGGATAGTGTTCACGCTGATGCGCTCGAAGGCTCGCGAACTCGGAGCGCAGGCGGCGGTTGAAAGCAGGAACGATTCGCGAAGAGAGGAGGTGGGGAAGCTTGCTGAGACTAGCGCCGACGTTGCTTCCGAACGCGGCCAGTCGGCCTCCTTGCAGGTTCAGATCGCGGGTGTCGAGCAGCAGCAGCAGCCCGCCGAAACAGATGATTCTCTGGCAGAGCTTTTTGTAGCACCTACGTCGGAAAGTTTAGATTGGTTGCTGCACATCGGTAGTACGGCACTGAGCGCGGAGCAAAGAAAGATCACACGCTGGAAAAGTTACTGGATAATGTAACTGAAGGGGTTGCGAAAAAGAACGTAAGGTTCCAGGCGAGGGACGAGATACTTTACCACAAGTATCGAGACCGGAGAGGGGTGGAGTATGACCAATTAGTTGTCCCGCAGGTCTATCGTCAGGATTTGTTGCGTCTCGCACACGGCAACTCGTGGTCAGGGCACCTAGGCATACGAAAAAAAAACCGCCTATTGCAGGAGTACTACTGGCCAGGATGCTTTCGCGACGTCGAAAACTTTGTGCGCATTTGCGATGTGTGCCAGAGAGTGGGCAAGCCAGGAGACAAAACCAAAGCGCCCATGAAACTTGTGCCGGTTATCACGGAGCCTTTTCGCCGTCTCGTGATCGACACGGTTGGCCCACTGCCCGTGACGACCTCTGGCTACCGTCACATCTTCACAGTGCTCTGTCCTGCTACTAAGTTCCCCGAGGACGTGCCCTTGAAGGAGTTGAGCTAAGTGGAAATTGTGAACGGCCTACTGTCAGTGTTCGCCAGGGTTGGCTTCCCGGCGGACAGTCAGACCAGGGTACAGTTTTTACGAGCGCACTAACGACGACGTTTCTCGAGAAGTGCGGAGTAAAACTCATTCATGGTTCAGTGTATCATCCTCAGTCGAACTCTGTCGAGAAGCTTCACTCAATAATGAAGCGCGTTCTCAGAGCCATGTGCTACGAACGAAAGATTGACTGGGAGCTGTGTTTGCCGGCCGCTATGTTTGCTTTGAGAGCGGCTCCTCACGAGACGACCGGGTTCACGCCAGCGGAACTTGTTTACGGGCGCTCGTTACGTTCCTTCCTCCGCATCCTTCGTGAATCGTGGGAAGGTAGGGTGAAGACCCGATGGTTGTAGAATACGTACTCTCGCTGATGGACCGCTTGCATAGGGCACAGCAGCTAGCGGGCACCACAATGAGCACAGCCCAGAAAAAGTCAAAACCCTACTACGACAAGGGAGCCAGGGCACGTCAGTTTGAGGTGGGAGACCAGGTAATGATTTTGCGGCCGTCTCAACGCCATAAACTAGAAGTTCAGTGGGAGGGCCTGGCAAAGATCCTTCATAAATTGTCTGAAACTAACTACGTTGTGAGCGTACCTGGAAAGCGCAAGCTCCAACAAGTATACCACAGCAACCTACTAAAGCCCTACAGGCAGCGGGAAGCGGTGGTGCAGGTGCTAGTTAACATACCCGAGGAGATTCCCCCCGAGATTCCGGAATTGGGTCTGCTTACCCATGACGGCACGAGTAGACTCGTGAACGACCTAGTAACGAAGGCGGAGCTGGAGCCTGACCAAAACCGTGAGTTGGAGGCACTGTTGGAAGAGTTCTCGGACCGGTTTTCGGATAAGCCCGGCAGAACTTCCCTCTTAACGCATGACATCGAGCTTACGTCTTCCCAGCCCGTGCGTTCAAAGGCGTATCGAGTGTCGCGCGACAGCGCGAAATTCTGGAAACTGAAATCCAGAAAATGTTGGCTCTGGATGGGATAGAGGCTTGCGAGAGCGACTATACTTTACCCCTGATACTGGTTGAAGTTCCTGGCAGGGATCCGCGACCATGTGTAGACTATAGGAAGTTAAACCTTATCACCAGAGACCAAACCTACCCGATACCGAACATAGAGGAACGTATCGAGAAAGTAAGCAGCGCTTGCTTCAATTCTACTTTTGACTTAGTGCGGGGATACTGGCAGGTTCGGCTGACGAAGGAAGCTAGCCGTTACGCGGCGTTTATTTCACCCATGGGGACCTTCAGACCAAAGGTTTTGAGTTTTGGGCTGAAAAACGCGCCATACTGTTTTTCAAGTCTCATGGACAAAGTGTTACGGGGGTTCGACGACTTTGCGTTGCCCTATTTAGACGACGTGGCCATCTATTCCGCCTCGTGGCCGGAGCATCTGGAACACCTGCGCTCCGTGCTTTCACGTTTGCGTGAAGCTGGCTTAACGATCAAGGCACCTAAATGTCAAATGGCCCGCGCGGAAGTCACTTACCTTGGTCACGTTATAGGTAGGGGTGATCGCCGACCTTCTGAAGTTAAGGTAGCGGCAATCCGAGACTTCCCGCAGCACCGAACCAAGACAGACATTAAGTCGTTCTTGGGAATCGCAGGTTACTATCAGAGGTACATTCCGAGGTACTCTGAGCTGGCTAGCCCTCTAACCGACGCGCTTCGTAAACACGAACCGCTCACAGTCGCATGGGACGAAACAAAAGAGCAGGCTCAATTTGACGAAAATGCCGAAATACATATCGACATGGACGCCACTGATATAGGCTTGGATGCCATTCTCGTCCAAAGGCAAAGCGGTTGCAAAAAGGTAATCGCCTATGCCAGCCGTGGTCTGTCAGAGGGAAAAAGACTACTCAGCCTCTGAGAAAGAGTGCCGGGCTATCATATGGGTAATCTCAAATTTCGCCCAAACGTGTATAGGTAGACCATTCAAGGTTGTCACAGACCACCGTGCGCTGTGTTGGCTCGCCAATTTGAAGGACCCATCTGGCCGCCTTGGGCAAAAGAGCTTGCGCCTACAAAAAGTCGACGTCACAATCGTCTACAAATCCGGCAGGAAACGCTCCGACGCCGTCTGCCTGTCCCACGCCCCCGTCGACCCACTACCACAAGACTCCGACGAAGACAGCGCATTCATTGGAGTCGTGACGGAAAGCGACCTAGCCACCCAGCAGCATGCCGACTCCGAGTTACGCGTCATGATTGACTACCTCGAAGGACGCAGTGCTGCCGTACCTAGGGCCTTCAAACGCAACTTACCAGCATTTAGCCTGAAAAACGCCATCCTCGTGAAGAAAAATTTCAACCCCAGAACGAGAACAAATTATCGTCTTGTAATCCCTGCAGACCTTTGCAACGAAATTTCGGTAGCGTGCCATGACGACCCGTCGTTCAGACATCTCGGCACAGCACGCGCTCTTGGAAAACTCAAAGTAGTACTGCCCCGCCTTACAACCAATTTGTCAGACTACGTTCGGATCTGACGTGACTGCCAGCAACGAAACACGCCGCCGACAGGACCCGGAGGACTTCTGCAGCCAATCGCCGTCCCATCGAGGCCCCTCCAACAGCTTGGAATGGACCTTCTGGGCCCGTTCTCTACATCATGATCCGGGAACACGGGCATTGTCGTAGTGACAGACTACATCACGCGCTACGCAGAGACCGCCGCGCTTCTGAGGGGCACTGCCCAAGAAGTCGCGAAGTTCTTCATAAACCAAGTTCTGCGGCGATATGGAGCCCCTGAAGTCTTAATGATGGACCGTGGAACGTCCTTTACTGCGGAGCTCATGAAAGGAATGTTACGCTACAGCAACACGGATCACCGAAGAAGGACAGCGTAGCACCCCCAAGCGAACGGATTAACGGAACGTCTCAACAAGAGAATCGCGGATATGCTGTTAATGTATGTCGACATGTTAATGCACATCGACACGGCCCGTATCCATCACTCAGAGGTTCTACAAAGCGCCATAACCAGTACCACCTCAAACAGGGTTTGCCTTGTTTAACAGACAATCCACGCGACATTTTACCCCCCGTACTTCGTACGTTACGTCTGTAATCTGGCGCAGCACTCGATATGGTCCACAATTACCGTTTAAGAAGTTTTTCACAGAGTCCTCGATGTCGGACGGGCGTCCATACCGGGACTCTGTCACCAGCTTTGTACACGGCAGTCGTGTGGAGGAGGTGTTAGCGGTGGGAGTCGTACAGCTGTTGCCGTCTTGTTCGAAAGCGCGCTAGTCCCTACGCTTCTGCTCGTTCCGTGAATTCGTGCAGCTCCAGGTTTGCAGACAAAAAATACCTAACATAAACACCCAAGAAGGTGGTGGGGGAACAGCCCCGCCGGTAGCGCAGTGGTCATCGCACCAGACCGGTATTCTGGAGGTCGTGGGCTCAAATCCCACACGGCGGGCATTTTTTCACCACTGTCCTTCAGACTCAAAAAATCCTTCAGCTGTGTCTATGACCCACCACA
Source organism: Haemaphysalis longicornis (assembly GCA_013339765.2). Classification (NCBI taxonomy): domain Eukaryota; kingdom Metazoa; phylum Arthropoda; class Arachnida; order Ixodida; family Ixodidae; genus Haemaphysalis; species Haemaphysalis longicornis. The sequence goes on from CM023453.1 coordinate 148,679,889, forward strand.
ACCTCCCCTTTTCTTTTCGAGGTTTTCTTGACTGCCAACCTTATTTTCAGTCTTAATTTACTGGGCCCCTCATTTCCCATTTCTAATTCACTAATATATATATATATATATATATATATATATATACAGAAACAAATGCCGGCAGTCTACAACGCCAAAGAAGGCATAGGGGAGTGGTTAGACAATTTTTTTTTAACCGTTCGTGACGTTACATTTTTTATTTTTTTTATTAATTACGTGAGAAAGAAAGAAACAAAAACACGCGCCCAGACAACCTTTTTTTTTCTTTCTTTCTTTCTCACGTAATTAATAACAAAAATAAAAAATGTAACGTCACTAACGATAAAAAAAAATCGTCTAACCACTCCCCTATGCCTTCTTTGGCGTTGTAGACTGTCGGCATTTGTTTCTGTATTTCCTAACGAGCCCCTCATTTTCCAAAAACCTATATATATATATATATATATATATATATATATATCTATATATATATATATATATATATATATATATATATATATATATATATATGATATATATATATTATATATATATATATATATATATATATGCCAGGGAGTAGTTGAACTTTGAAGATGGTAGAGAACACAAGAGAAGAAAAACTTCGAACAAGGTAAAAGCACGATTGTGGCCTACGTTTCAGCAAAGAGAACTTGCTTTCCTCAGGGCAATCTCTCTCCTGGCAGGCACGGTTTATATAGGGGTAGGACCCCAGGTGAAAGGAGAGCGAAAGATGGAAGGGAAATTGAGCAAGCTGATTGGTTAGGGAGTATATCGGGGGAGATGTTGATGGGGAAATAAGGCTGTATAGTTTGAGCTGCGAGGTAGGTCACAGGAAAGTCAGGCGGAGGGGGGGGGGTTAATTCCGGGATTTTTTGGAGAGAACAGATGAGAGGGTGTTTATTGACGCGCTGCAGGTGCATGCAGAAAGGTTCCCAGAACCGCTGGAAGCAGGTCAGGGGGTGAGAGTTGGGTCCTTATCAGAAACTATCTGCAAGCCTCAGGACAAAAGAGAACGTAGAGCAGGGGGGGGGGGAAATGACCAGGTATGGGAAAAAAAGAAAAAGAAAGAGAAAAAAAAGAAAAAAGAAACAGGGAGGCAAAGTACACAAACCCACACCCAATAGAAACAGCGATAACCCGACTGTTGAAAAGGCACGTGTCGCCTAGGGCGACTTCACTGGAAGAGGCTTGTCCTGAAACTCAAAAACGAAAAAATAAAGTTAGACTGACGTCAGGGCCACAAGACAAAGCGAGGAAAAAAAATAAGAGAAATAAAATGAAAATCCAAAAGCAAAGGTGTGGAATGCGGGCGCGTATTAGCTGGAAGCGAAAGAATCAAAACAAAAGGAATCAGGTGACCAGGTACAGAGCAGAGTGAACGGCCATAGTCTTTGGGTGACGTATGTGCACGAAAATGCCTACTGCTGTATTCCCGTTGAATATCGCAAGGATTCCAAGTTGCCCTTAGACGCATTAATTCCAGCAGGTTCCATGGAGTTGAATTTGTGAATTAAGTAGGATTCTCGGTATTTCCTGTCCCTATGAGACTTAAAATTTGACTGAAGTATATATAACTTAAGGTCATCAAAATTGTGGCCTGGTTGGTTGAAATGCTGCGGTACAGCTATGAAGGATTTGCTAAGAGTATCTGCCCGGTGTCTATTAAGCCGTAGGCTCATAGGTTGACTCGTTTCGCCTATATACTGTTTGTGGCACATTGAGCATTCCAACATATAAACAATGTTGGATGAGGTGCACGTAAAACTTGAATTAATCTGGTGGACATAATTGCTGGCTGTGCTTTTTACAACGCAGTCTGTTTGCAGGTGCCTACAAGTCTTGCATCTGGGGCGGGAGCAGCTGGCTATGACTGGTTGCTTTGAAGGCCCTGTTTTAGCATGCACTAAAATATCTTTAGATTCCTGTTTCTCCGGTAGGTAACCATGGTGCTTCCGGGAAAGTCTTTTTAAGTCGGTCGTTACTGGCTAAAATGGGGTACTACTTTCGCAGTTTATTGTTTACGTTTGGGAGGGCGTTTGAAACTTTTGTTATTAGGGCAGGTGGCCTGGCGCTTTCGTTTTGCCGCTGTTTGTTGAGAACGTCATCCCTTCTGAGATTAGACACACGTCGGTACGCCTGATCGAGCGAGCTTTTGGGGTGGTTCCTGTTCATAAGGGTGGCCTTCAGTTCGTCTAGGTGCTCTACGTAGGAATCCTTGGAATCCTTGCGATATTCAACAGGAAATACAGCAGTAGTCATTTTCGTGCATATACCTCATCCAAAGACTATGACCGTTCACTCTGCTCTGTACCTGGTCACCTGATTCCTTTGGTTTTGATTCTTTCGCTTCCAGCTAATACGCGCCCGCATTCCACACCTTTGCTTTTGGATTTTCATTTTATTTCTCTTATTTTTTTCCTCGCTTTGTCTTGTGGCCCTGACGTCAGTCTAACTTCATTTTTTCGTTTTTGAGTTTCAGCACAAGCCTCTTCCAGTGAAGTCGCCCTAGGCGACACGTGCCTTTTCAACAGTCGGGTTATCCCTATTTCTTTTGGGTGTGAGTTTGTGTACTTTGCCTCCCTGCTTTTTTTTTTCATTTTCTTTTTTTCTCTTTCTTTTTCTTTTTTTCCCATACCTGGTCATTCCCCCCCCCCCCTTATCTACGTTCTCTTTTCTCCTGAGGCTTGCAGATAGTTTCTGATAAGAACCCAACTCTCACCCCCTTGCCTGCTTCCAGCGGTTCTGGGAACCTTTCCGCATGCACCTGCAGCGCGTCAATAAACACCCTCTCATCTGTTCTCTCCAAAAAATCCCGGAATTAACACCCCCCCCCCTCCGCCTGACTTTCCTGTGACCTACCTCGCAGCTCAAACTATACAACCTTCTTTCCCCCTCAACATCTCCCCCGATATACTCCCTAACCAATCAGCTTGCTCAATTTCCCTTCCATCTTTCCTTCTCCTTTCACCTGGTGTCCTACCCCTATATAAACCGTGCCTGCCAGGCGAGAGATTGCCCTGAGGAAAGCAAGTTCTCTTTGCTGAAACGTAGGCCACAATCGTGCTTTTACCTTGTTCGAAGTTTTTCTTCTCTTGTATATATATGTATGTATATATATAGGAGAAAACGTTCCTGGCTACGAGGTTAGCTGTAAAATAGAGAAGTCAAACTGAAAAACATACCATTTATTCTAACGTTTCGAACGGGTACCGGTCTTTTTCAACGATACAAATAGTGCAGATCAGTTGGGGTTTAAATACATTTTAGTGGTGGGTGGGGCAAGAAGATGTATCAAGCAAAACGTAGGCTCTACGCGACACAGAAGTATGCGAAGCCCCAGAACGCAAGTGGGCGGGAAGGGGGAAGGTGGGAGTGGTGCCAGGGAACAGAAGGGAAAGGGGGGTAATCAACGCAGGCGAGTCTATATGATAAGAGGAAAGCGTTGCTGGGCACTAAAGTCACCACGGGAAAGCAAGAAAGTGAGGGACTAAGGAGGGGCTCGTTTCCTGCTCGTTTCTGAACTGGAAATTGACTGGTTGGGAGAAGAAAGTGGGGGAGACCAGAGTTAATTACGGACGCCTAGTGCAAGCGTTAACACACACTCACACACAAAGAAAGAGGGAATAAGGCAGAGGGGGATTAAGACACGAGAGGTTTTTTTTTAGCCGCAGGGGCGCGAGAACCGCAGCGGGGGAATGCGGGGATGAAAGAGGTTTGAAGAAAGCCCGAAAACGGCACGTGATTTCACATGGGGTAAAAATACGGAAGCGATTTCCTGTATAAAACGTGACGGACGTCCACGATGCGGACGCAGAAAGGCAAGGTCGTGCAATGCAAAAACAATGCAATGCAAAGTAACGCTAATTTAAGAAAGATCACATAAATACATAAATACATAAATCACATAAACGCCCGTTTCGGACATCGTCCCGTATATCTCACACTCACCCCTTGGCGGCGATAAAGGGCCGCACGACGGCGATGAGCAGCTCATTCTTTCCCCACACAGTCCTTGCTTTGGAACGCGCTGCCGGACAACATTGTTTCGTGCAGCGATCGCACAAAATTTCGCGAAAAACTAACGTATATCAGCTACCCAAACGATGCTACCTAAAGACCCCACCTGCCTTCTTCATATCTTTTTTTACTCTTCTTTCTTTGTCTGTTATTACACTCCTGTAAAATTTATTCTTAGTCTTGCTGTTGTCACTTGAATGTTCATTCCTGCTTTTATTTCCTTCTAGTGTTGTTTCTAGTTACTATGTGTGACCATTGTCGCTTTTTTATATGTTACAACCTCGACGTACGCCTTGTCATTTGAGTGTTAATTTCCTTCCTTTTTATTTCCTCTTTTGTTGTCCCTTGTTAACTTGTGATCATTTTTACTTTTTTACGCAGTTGTTGAAAACCCGATGTACGCCATCACTTGAGTGCTGATTTCTGTCTTTTTATTTCCTCTTTTTTTGTTATTCCTTGTTACATTTTTGCGAAGATGTTACAACCTTGATGTACGCCCCCCCTTATGTAATGCCTCCTGGCCCTTAAGGACGAATAAATGAAATGAAATGAAATGAAATAACATAAGTGGACATAGAAACAAGGAGATATCCACTGCCATTAGAAGTTCTCGAAGAGCGTTCATGCCAGATCATATTACGAATAGCAATTGTTCAGTGCAAAATGACACAGAATTATAATAATATTAAAAACAAAAAACAAAAATAAAACAAAGCATGGGGCACAGTGGTGAAATCTATGTACATTCGAGCCTATACGGTGCGGCAACAATACACAAGCAGTACACTGACATAGTACAAAGAACATTACGTACACCGTACACTATGCAAGGATTTTAAAAAAGAGAGAACAGAAGTAAAAACGCTCCTCTTTAAGAACAAAGTTTCTCAGTTGTTTGTTGCATCAGCCTTCTCCGGTGCCTGATTGGGCAAGCAAGACAATCGGCCTGTGTTTTAATTTATGCCGCTCAAGACAGTGTTAAACTTGTAAATAAAGTGCGATTCACGGGTTTTACCGTCATAATGCGTTTTTAAATTGGACTGAAGCACGGCGGCTGTGAACGTGTGGAAGGGGTGGCCTAGATTATTTACATGTTTAGATAGGGGAAGGTGTGGTAGCAACTTTATGTGTGCTCGGTGGTTTGTGTATTGTGTGCTCGGTGTCTTGTGTTTTGTTGCCGCACCGTATAGGCACGAATGTACATAGATTTCGCCACTGTACCCTTTGCTTAATTTTATTTTTGTTTTTTTTTGTTTTTTATTATTATGATTCTCTGTCCTTTTGCACTGAACAATTGCTATGGGTAATGGGATCTTGCATGAACGCTCTGCGAGAACTTCATGTGGCACTGTATATTCCCCTCTTTGTATGTGTTATTTAGCCTTATGTCCATTTATATTTCGGTATTTATGTGATCTAGCTTAAAGTAGGGTTACTTTGCATTGCATTGTCTTTACATTGCATGACCTTGCTTTTCTGCGTCCACCTTGTTGACGGCCGTCAAGAAATTTCTTCCGCGTTTTCACCCCATGTGAAACCACGTGCCGTTTTGGGGCTTTCTTCTAACGTCTTTCATCCCCGCATTCCCCCGCTGCGGTTCTCGCGCCCCTGCGGCTAATAAAAACCCTCTCTTGTCTTAATCCCCCTGTTCCACTTTTTTGTGTGTGTGAGTGTGTGTTAACGCTTGCACTAGGCGTCCGTAATTAACTCTGGTCTCCCCCACCTTTTTCTCCTAACCAGGTCAATTTCCAGTTCAGAAACGAGCAGCAAACGAGCCCCTCCTTAGTCCCTCACTTTCTTGCTTCCCCGTGGTGACTTCAGTGCCATGAAACGCCTTCCTCTTATCATATAGACTCGCCTGGCTTGATTACCCCTTTCCCCTCTGTGCCCCGGCACCAATCCAACGCTTCCCCCTTGCCCCCCCCCCTGCGTTCTGGGGCTCCGCATACTTCTGTGTCGCGTACAGCCTACGTTTTGCTTGATACATCTTCTTGCCCCGTCCACAACTGAACTGTATTTAACCCCAACTGATCTGCACTATTTCTATCTTTGAAAAAGACCAGGTCCTGGTCGAAACGTTAAAAAAAATAATGTTATATTTATCAGTTTCACTTTTCTTTCACATATATATATATATATATATATATATATATATATATATATATATATATATAATATATAATATCTGTGAGTGTCTCTCTATCTGTCTCTCTCTCTCTCTCTCTCTCGTGCGTGCGTGCGTGCGTGTGTGTGTGTGTGGTGTGTGTGTGTGTGTGTGTGTGTGTGTGTGTGTGTGTGTGTGTGTGTGTGTGTGTGTGTGTAAATTACCGGAGGGACCTGGGAGGCGACGTGTGATACATCGACCCCGCTTTCCATCAACTACCTGCATGAAGGTTTTCCAGTGATGGTTTTTGGGCAAGTTTTCAAATCGTTGTCATGTTGGCGGAGCTCTTCCACAACGTGGTTGCCGTAAGAATCAGAAGGCTCGAATAGCAACGAACACCCCACAAGCCAGCAATACCCCACAGTGCAGCCCAGGTGCTACGCCGGCACCGCGTTAATGCCAGCTAGCTTTTCCTTCCCCAGCGGCTTCGCCCATCACAGGTGTGGCCCCACAGACTGCGTTGCGCCAGTACAGCGGGACACGCCGGACATCTACCTAGGCGACCGGCGAGGGTGTCCGCACTACTGACAGACTGCGCCCTTGTACGGCCCGCACTATACGACCCTTGTTTTGCTCCTTTTGCTCTCTTGTGAAAAACGCTGACAAGCACGTGCACTATAAATTGCACAGATCTACAATTAAAATATATGTATTAAAACCCAAAATACCGTAAGAACTGCGGAAAACGATGCCCCCGGAAATTAGTCACTTAATGCAGGCAAAAGCCAGAGTGGAAAAAAATTCCCAATTACGCATCTCTACAGCAAATGTGCGTGAACAGACCGCAGAGTGAAAGAAAGTTATTAGAGTTCTAGCTGAATAAACTCCTTCGTAGCAATCCGGAGATTTCCGTAACAGAAGGATTCCAACTGAAAGAACAGGAGTCACCCAAAAAAAGTATAATAAACAAACAAATTAAAAGTAGAGAGACAGAGTGTACTCCCATTCTAGACAATTCTAGAGCACACAGCTTTTGATTGAGCAGTGAAGCAGATGTTCTGATACTCAAATCAGAACGGAAAATTTTGCAGGCGCAATGTCCAACGTTGTCAACTTAACCGACGCGCCACTCCTACTATGGGAAATTAAACTATCAAAAGTCTTACATTGTGTTACTCTGCAACAAATTCTAGGAATCCCAGCTTTACAATGACGTTTACGATGGTAATCAAGATAGCAATTCCACAACCTCAGAAAATGTAGAGCCGACTGTCAGGAACCACATTTTCAATCCTTCATGACATCCCTAAGCAATGGCTAAGTGCTGCTACAATCTTTATTGAAAGGTGGTTTTCACGCTTGCTCAACCTTAGGTGTCGTTAGAAAAATGTAGAAAAACAATGTTCGAATCACATGCGTGAGTTGACTCCTCAGCTCTCAGAGCATTCACAAAGGGTTCTGCTGTTAAGTAGAATCGGAAGTAGGGGGACTTGGCACACGTATTGGGAAAAGAACAATGGTCTATTGTAGAAGGGGAGTGAGAGTGCTGATAACGGGTTGTGTAAGCGGCGGTTGCACTGCATGTTTTCTCGGAGATCCAAGTTTCAATAATGCTGCGTTTGAGAGGACTGAATGGTTGAATCGGCAGCTTAATGTGCTTTATTGACTACGCCCACCGAACACATGCAACTGACGATAAATTTTATCAGAACATTCACATTGCATAGGGGCTTCGATCCCCGAACTTGCGCAATGTTAGCTGATCAGATGGGTTCATTGTTGGGGAAACATTTAAGAGCAGAGCCTGGGAAACCACCCCCTGTTTCAACTACAATAGGACACGCAGTCCAGGCAGGTAAGTACATAAAGCTGTACTTATATTTCGGCTTTTCATGCGCTGACGCGCAACGTCTAAAAGCTGCATATCAAGGAACCTGCGTCTCAGCCCTTCTTTGTTACCGAATCCTAATTTTAATTGTTCGGAGGTTTTACTGAGAAATATCAAAATGTGGCTTATTCATTTCATGCAGTTAGAAAAAAATATAGTCACATTTTATTGGTTACGGCACTCCACAGCATCGCACGTACTGTGTTGCGAATTTCCTTAAGAAATTACGGCCTGTCATGCATAACTTTTCTATTATTATTCGACTGAAATTCTTTTAAGAGGAGTCAATGTCTGGAATACAAAATGGATGTACACAGCAAGTTGGCGATGTTCAACAAAGAAGTATGGGGATGGAATGAAAAACGAAACACTCGCCCGTACTGGAGAATCACGTAATATTACCGGTTTGAAAACAAGAAATAAGTCTTTGGCTGTGGAGAAGTACTAAAAATTTCTTGGGACCCTCAACTCTGCGTGCTTCACAGATGAAAGCCTGGCAACAGTTAATAACAACTTGTTTATTGCTATTTGTATTTTTATATCTCTCTATGCTCTTGTTTTCTGCGTAAGTTACTTCGACCGGGTTCACTTTTGCTGCGCAGTGTATCCGTATCCTTCTCCTCCATTTTTTCCATGTCTTAAGGCGCAAATTACGTGAGCAAGCAGACTGGCTCACACCAAAACTTCACGTGCCATAAGGTGCAGTGGTTACGTGGCCAACACGGTCTTCCAACTTTGACGTTTCATCAAGCCCACGCTTCAAATTCATATTTTGTCTCAAATTCACATTTTGGCAAAATGTTTCAACCGGGCACATTGACCCCCAAAGTTTCCGATTTCTGTCGGATCCTCCAACTTTGTATGTGCCAAGAAGAAAGAAGCAAGAACCAGAGCCCTTGTTTGACGCTGAAAAAGTAGAGGGATAGCAAAGTTGGTACAGCACTGGGCTGCAACTGTAATGACCCGCTTTCGAACAGAATCAAGTAGCACGTGTTTTTCATGATGGCTCTTACAGTGTTAACATAATCTTGACCGGAAAAGTTCAAAACGGTGATTTTTTCGGTGACACGGCAATTAAGGCTTTTTTTCCTACAAGAAGTCAAAAGGTGCAAATGTATTAATTTTGTACAGTTAACCGGTTTCGCTGCCTTCTATCTCTGAGACATGGTTTGGCAACATGAGATTTTGAGCGAAATCTTCGAACACTTGCATCGCATCATTCTGGGTGTGCCACACAGCAAAGAGCTCGCTATATTGCCTACCAGCGCCACCGCCTAAGTGGGGTGCATTGCAAGAAAAGTTGTTCGTTTCTTTCCTTTGTTGCACATAGCGTATTTGGGGATTAGCGGGGATTGTGTGTGTGTGGGGGGGGGGGGGGGCGCTAATCTGCTCACTTCACCAATTAATCAATCAGAAATGTAAATTATTGAAATTGGGCATGTCGTGTGACACGTCAACCTAATGGCACGTGAGTAGAAAAGGTTAACAGAAGAACTCTGATTACAGGGAAGCTGTCTCGTGGGCCGGTAATCTTATTGATGCAATTTGCTCTAAAAGACGAAGAAACAAATGCGTAGAGATCAGAGTGGATAAATGGAGCTACTACGATTTCAGTGGTATGTACCGCCAGGTGTTCGCGTCAAACGCGTGAGAATGCCCGGAGGAATATTTAAACCCCTTGTTATGTTTGCTATCGTAAACGCAAACCTGACATGTAGTGATAAAAAAATAAAAAGTCTTAAACCCCATCTAACGGCGATTGTGGTTGAAGCACGAAGATTTCTTGCGTGCGAAGTAAAATACCAAAATGCCAAAGGAAAAGCCACTGCAAAGAGTCAAAAGATCGAAGTGCAAACCACCTGGGACCAAAGTATAAGCGTCAACAATCACAGTGCAAACACCCTGTGTGCCAAAGTCAAAACTCAGTTGACGGCGAACAAATACGTCATGAGTAAACGCAGTGCCCCCCCCCCCCCTTGCCCTCATCGTCTTCGTTTGACCATCGTCTTCAGTCTATCTAAATCCAAAGTGCCAAACGTGGCCAAAGTTAACGCCCACGCAACGAGCCACATGGAAACGCTGAGCGACCCAAATGAGATGGTGGCGCTATCAGATACGTATCGACTTCAGAACGCGACGGGACCGGGTTCAATTCCTGCCACGGGACTTTTTTGAAGACGATGCTCTTTGTTGGGCTACTTGAAGGGGGAAATTTTGGTCTGTCTTGCTGTCTCTCTGTCACTCGATTCAGCCAGCAGGCCAAAGCAACACAGATGCTGCGCAATAGTCTTATATACTCACAGCTACAGCTGAACGTCTAAGTACGGTGTTAATGTTCTTACTTGTCAACAGTATTGAACAAGAACAAGGTATTTCGCAGATATAAGGCAGAAAATCAATACATGAGTGACATTTGCAGTGTTCCTTTATAAAAAATAAGCATCCCTGCTTTTTGCATACTTACAGCCAAATCTAAACGTTCAAGTACGGTGTAATGTTTATACTTGTAAACACTATTGAACAAGAACAAGATATTACGGAAATATAAGGCAGAAAATCAGAACATGGGTGATATTTGCAGTGTTCCTTTACTAAAAATTACGGATGCGCGCTTTTTGCGATAGCAAATAAAATACTACATCAACTACAAATACCCTCGCCTTCTCTTGCGCGCGCTACCTGACGGAACTTAAAAAAAATGGCAACACCAACGAAAGGTTCCACTACAAAGGTTTCGCGTTCCGCTTGGAATGCTCGTGGAGTAGGGCGGCGGGGTTCTATAAACGTTGTAGTCGGGTGCCTCGATTCACGGGCGTCTCCTCCGTACGCCAGGGCTGGTGTCGAGGCACCCACCTTAGAGCAGTGGAACGCGGTAAATTTAAATTAAGTACAGCAAACCTGTAGGGTGTTATCTTGGAAGGAACGAGAGTGGAGAGGAGATGGATTTACTTGCGAGAGTCGCCATCGACTATCGTCTTGCGTCGACATTTGCAACGAAAGAAGCATATACGTGGCGAATTCTTTTGTTAAGTGCAATGCAATTCTTAAGCGACCCTGAATCTGCGTCCACCGGCGATGTCCGCGCACGTGGAGATGGGCGCGCGCAGCCTGGCCGCTGACATGGCACATACCCACGTGGGGGATTGGCCAGGAATCTCCTCGTCTTCCTTGGCAACGGGGGGAGATGGGCGCGCGCTGCCTGGCCGCTGACATGGCACATACCCACGTGGGGGATTGGCCAAGAATCGGGCGTGAGAAGGGCTAATGCACCAGCTTAAAGGAGTACTTACACGAAATTTCAAAGCTGAGATCCGCTCTAGCAATCAAGTACAACGACAACACAAATAGGTGTCTGTGAATAAATGCATCTTTCTTTCTTTGTAGTTGTGTGTGTATGTGTGATCTCTCTTTCGCGAACATCATCGAACCGCGCAAATTCAACTCGTGCATTCGCACTTTCACATTCTTCCCCTCGGGGAAATGCGGGGAATTTTTTTCGTCCTGATCATGTGCCGCACGCAAATTTAAAAATGGCTTTTCGGCGGTCGGTTTTGGTTACCACTCCGCCATAAGTGAGAACAAAAAAACTTCACTTTGAAGACAACACTTCTTGACAGAAGTGTTGTTTTTAAAGAGTGCTTTTGCTGCTGCATGCGGTGCACGTGAATTACCGACACCAGTGGTTTGTTTGATTGTAGGGTTTAACGCGCCGACGCAACGCAGGCGATGAGGCGCGCCGTAGTGGAGGGCTCCGGATTAATTTTGACCACCTGGCGATCTTTATCGTGCGCCGAAATCTCGTACACACGGGCGTTTTTGCTTTTCGTCTCCATCAGAAAAGCGACCACCCCGGCCGGGAATCGAACCCGTGACCTCGTGCTCAGCAGCGCAACGCCTTAGCAACTGAGCCACCGCGGCGGGTCACCAGTAGTTTCAGTAGCTTGAAACGGTCTTGCCTGCGTATGCGTCTTCTTGAAGAATTGTTTCAACTTTTGGGTGGGTGGTTTAATAGGTAGAAAAGGAGAAAGACGTACAGACAGACAGACGGACGGACAGACAGACAGACACACACACAGATAGACAGACAGACAGACAGGCAGACAGACAGACAGACAGACCACAATTTTAGGCCGAGAGGACTGTGCCCTTAAACAAATTAGGTTAGAGACATATTAAACGGGAAATGTATCATGCACTATAGCGCACTTTGTTTTGTTACGACATGCGAAATTCCGCTCCAAATGTCAAGGTTGGAAGGAATCAAACCGTGGTGTTTTATGACTCATAAAGCTTCATAAGATTTGTGCCCAAACAAACGTATTTCTGCTCGCCATGACTATAACTATTCGTTTTTCAGATAATTACAGAAAAAATAGCGTACTATTGTGTTGCTTTAACACTACCACGTCGAAATAAGGGCAACCACTGCTTAAAGGAGCCATCAAGAGAAAGTACAACTTAGTGTAATTTGAAAGAACTAGGATTCAGTATCTCACTCATCTCCATTACAGTCCCCAAAAATGTTTTTTAACAAAAAAAGTGAGAAGTATTTAAAAACCTTCAAATTTTGCGCCACAGTGACATCTTCTTATGAGCAAGAATGACGTCATACGGGTTAACAATAAAACATAATTTTCAGTGCGTTAACTGCCCGATAGCATTGAAGGGATCCGGTCAAATGAAACTAGAGGCCCCATTGCAGACCTCCAGTCATGTGTTGTCGCGATAGGTCAGTTAGGCGGCCGCCAATCGTACAAACATGGTTCCGTTACGTCATCGAAACGTTGCGGGAAATTGGCTGGGGGGTCCTGACTGCTCCACATGTTTTCTTCAATATCTCCGTTATTTTTTCTAAGATTGTGATGATATTGGTATCATTGTTATCGGGACTAAGCAGTCTTCTTAACAAACCGAACTTGTGTTTTGTCTTCATGGGTTCTTTAAGCCCCAGGTTAGACAGGGTGGGTTTCGTATTAGTGATTTTATACTTTAGTGAGATACGAATTAGGGAAATAAATTAAATGTGTGACTTTGGTAGGAGAACGCTACAGAATGAACACAAGAGGACGAAGCATAGTCAGGTTGAGCGCTTCGCTCTCTATTACACTGATTTTGCTGAAGGCACCAAACTATATACTGAGCAGTCTCCCATCAAATCACGACAACTCTCGGCAAAACACAACAAGCTGTGCTGATGTCAGTTACAAAATAATCATCATTCATCAAAGTATATTGGAAAGGAGGCCCCGCAGCGCACTTACTGCTGCATTCTGCTGCCCAATGGTTGATTCATATTCGCCATTGATAACGCTTCGCAATTAATACAGGCGAAATAGAGGTTCCTGATGAGTTGCTCAGCGCGCAAGTTTGGTCTAGTTGGTGAAAGAAAACTCCGACACCTTAAAAAACTAAAATAACACCGATACGGAAAGAAACACATAAGTTGCGTTTACGAGACTGTGATACAAGTTCAGCAAATGCAGCTTCTGTCACGTGGGCATCGTGTGAAAAACGTCGATCGTTTGACTTCGCTCGACAGGCTTCGTTTCGCTACGTAAACTTCTTCGGTGCACTCAGAAGTCGTTGCAAGGTCGCAGCCTCAACAGGGTTGAGGGCGTTACCCAGCCGCTGCGCAAGATACTGTCACAGAGTAAAGAACTCTCGGATAATTCTAACGTGGCCTGTGCGCCTTCATTTGCTGTTAGCATTCGTGCACGCTTTTCATCGTGCGTAGTACGTCTCTTTGCAAGTGAAAACCAGTGGTAAAAGACGCTGCACAAAGGTGACAAGAAACATATCGACAACCATTGGGCTCACAGCTGGGCATGTTGTGTGTCAGGGTGGTTGTCCGTGCGTTTCTTCTGTCCGCATGCAGAGCCCTTTTTCAATGATTAGGCTGTGTTCAGGCTACCGACGTAACAGCCATATTGGGCGCTATGGATTTAAAAAAACGGCGCTTACCTCAGTTCGTCAGTTCAGTTGGCTGAGACATCAAATGTCATCATTATTTTAAAGATATTACGAAAGCTGTGAGAACCGTGTGAACCCGGCCCTCACTTGGCGTCTGGCCAGCGCTGTTATTCACGGCTACAAAACTTCGAATCATTAGTAATACCTCATTTGCGTTGTATTTCTATGACGCGAAGTTGAACGGATCTTTTCAGCGACCTCCTACAGCGCATACGCATATTGGCTTCGTAATTACGTTTTACGGAGTAATTACGTAAATGCGTTTGTTCGGGATGCTCGGCACACCAGACGCAGTACCAAACAAAAATTTCACCATCTTCCCGTAGTATGCGAAGTATCCATGGGGTCGACTCAAGTTCCCATTAGTTTTCAGTTCGATCGCGGCGTTGCGGGAGGAGAATGAGGGGAGCGGAGCGTGCGCGCGCGTCATTTATACCGAGGAGCTACAGTGGCGCCCCTGCGGAGTATGCAGCGGCTTCCGTCACGTCTCTAACCCTAAGTTGATTCGCATTATCGGGCAGGGAGCCGCAGGTGCTTCCCTTCGTTGTGAAATCCCGCAGAGGAGAGGAGCTTCGGAGAGGAGAGGAGGACTGCCTCGCGTACTACTCAGGGTTCCCCTACGGGAAGATGACGGCAGTGGTTGAACCCGAAGCCATTTCGTGATGGATTGTTATGTTGGCCAATACCTAGGGGCATCCTGCCACAATCACAATCAGCGGTGCCTGGCCAGGCATGCGCAGTGTGGGTGTGGAAGCCGCACAACGGCGCCCACGCAACGGCGGAGGGAACAGGCTGGACCATAGAGAGAGAGAGAGAGAAAATGACTTTATTGAAGGTTTCTGCGGAGGGTAGGGGCCTCGGTCACGCAGGGCCTGCCCTTACTAGACGAGTATTAGGTCGTCCCCGAAGCAGTGCCTCGCGGGTGTCGGCGCGGTCGGTGCGTGGTGGGTGTTCGGGTGTTGACCCGCCGATCCCCCGACGACGCTTCCCTGCGCTTCTGCCCGGCGAGAGCAGCCTCGAGCCGCTGGATAGTTCGTAGTTGCACCTCGTGCTCACCCGAGTTCATGGCATACGTAATGTCCTCGGGCAGGCGCGTTGCACCGTCTGTCTCCAGCGAGTTCGTTCACATCCCCACAGCAAGTGGGCTAGCGTTGCGTTCGTTCTCGCGCACACATTGCACAACACACTTTCGTAGACCTCTGGACACACGTGGCGCGCCAGCACCGGGGTGATCACCGAGTTCGTTTGTAGTTGTCTGTATAGCACGGCTTCCGCTCTGGTGAGCTTGGGGTGGGGGGGGGCGGCTTGAGTCGCCTGCCGAGCCTGTACCACTGTAGTATTTCCCCGTACGACGCGAGGGGTTCTTGTTCGGTTTCTGGGTGCCCGTCCGCCGGGGAGGAGCGGGGGGGGGGGGGGGCGCCTCGCGGTTGGAAAGTTCTCGCGCGGCGGCGTCCGCTGTCTCGTTGCGGTTGGGGTGACTGCTGGCTTCGACGCTCGTGTGCGCCGGGAACCAGCGGATGTGGGTGACCGGCGTCGCCAGCTCGCCGGACGTTGCACGACACTGCACTGTACTCACTGCCCTATCGTACACTGTGTTCTTAGCGTAGTTCGCGATGGCCGAACGCGAGTCACTAAGCACTGTGGTACACCGCGGGTGTGTTAGCGCGAGCGCGATCGCCACCTCCTCTGCCTGTAAGGCGGTCGGAGCACGGACACTGCACGCACTGTACACATCACCAGTTGTAGCCTTCACCGCCACGGCCACGTAGGTGTTCGGGCGGTCTGGGTATCTCGCTGCGTCCACGTAGAGGGCGCCCGTGTCGTTTGTGTGCGCCTCGGTGAGGGCCTTGGCCCTGGCCGCCCTGCGTCCCGGATTGTGATCGGGGTGGACGTTGCGGGGCAGCGGGAGTACCTTGATGCGTTGGAGCATCTCTCTTGGGAGGCTCTGTGTGTTTTGCGGTTCCGTCCCCGCTAGGCCGCGGCCGTAGCCAAGCCGTTCGAGGATATTCCTACCGGCTCTCGTGGATGAGAGGCGGTCGAGTTGCGTTGTTCGCTGGGCCTCGCTGATTTCCTCCAGGGTGTTATGGGGGCCCAGTTCCAGTAGTCGTTCTGTGCTGGTGCTGTTGAGTAGCCCCAGCGCGGCTTTGTAGGTCTTGCGAATGGCCGCGTTTGATCTTGTCTCTCTCGTGTTTCTTCACGGGTGAAAGGCCCCCACGTAGGCCACGTGGCTCATGGCGAAGGATTGTACCAGCCGTAGGAGGCTGGTCTCTTTCATTCCGTGACGTCTTGTGGATATGCGTTTGATGAGGCGGGTGGCGATGCCCAGCTTCGTGATGACGCGGTCGACTGTGGCGCCGTTGCTTCGGCTTGCTTCGAGGAGCATGCCGAGGACTCGGAGGTTGCTCACTTTGGGGATGCCGGTGCCGTCCCTCGTGCGTAGTGTGATCGTGGTGGAGTCTTCCTCTGCTTTCTTGTGGTACCTGCCCGGTGGTGGGATGATGAGCAGTTCGGACTTTTGCGGGGAACACCTCAGCCCGGTGTTGGCCAGGTGGTCTTCGATGGCGTCGACTGCCTCTTGTAGTGTCGTTTTGATGTGGCCGTCGCTCCCTCCGGGGACCCACAGGGTAATGTCGTCGGCGTAGATGGTGTAGCGAACCTGTGGGATCCCCGAAAGTCGCTGGGCCACGCCGATCATCACGAGGTTGAAGAGCACCGGCGAAATCACCGAGCCTTGGGGGGTGCCTACGCTGCCCAGTTCCCTCTCTGGTAGCTGCAGGTCGCCCGCTTGTATTTCCACCGTCCGGTGCGACAGGAAGTCGCGGATGTAGTTGTATGATCTCTGCCCCAGGCCCAGGCGCGAGACCTGCGCTAGGATGGCTGAGTGACGCACCTTGTCGAAGGCGCTCTGTAGATCCAGGCCCAGCACCGCCATGTTGTCTTGGGTAGGGACGGTCACGTGAAGGATGTCGTGTTGTAGCAGGATCATGGCGTCCTGGGTGCTGAGCCTTTCACGAAACCCCAACATGGCGTCGGGGTAGAGGCCTTCGTCTTCGAGGTAGCGCTGCCATCTGTTGTTGAGGACGTGCTGGAGCACCTTGCCCACGCACGATGTGAGAGATATCGGGCGCAGATTCTCGATGCCAGGTGGCTTGCCGGGCTTGGGGATGAGGATCGTTCTGGCTGCCTTCCACTGTCGCGGGAGGGTTCCCGCGCGCCAACACCGGTTGAAGTAATCCGTGAGGGCCGTGATGGCCCCGTCGTTGAGGTTGCGGAGGGCTTTGTTGGTGACCCGGTCCGGACCGGCCGCCGACTTGCAGTTGAGGTTCTGTAGGGCCGCCCGGACTTCCCACTCATCGATGTCGCGGTCGAGAGTTGGGTTGGCCGGGCCGTGATATCTGTCGTGATTCTCGCTAGGTGTGCTCGGGAGGTAGCGTTCGTTGAGGCGTTTGCACGTCTCTTCCTGCCCCAGCTTCCTGCCCATAGGCTGCTTCGGATCTAAAAGGTACGAATAGGATTCGGTGGCCGCCGCAGAAGCGCGATGTCATGGTCCGGGAAAACACCTGCTTCGAGAAACGTGATGAAGTTCGTGCAACGCGAACTCAAAAAGCAACCTCCTTGCATGAATTTAAAAGAAAAAGAGGGATGTGGACGAGAATCAAGCCGCTTAGCTTCAATATAGGCGTTTCCCATTATTACCAATAGTCGACAACAGCTTCACGAGAAACCGTGGTCGAAAAATGTACCAATCATAATACCGTCTTCAAAGTTTTCAGTACTTCTCTTGACGGGGAAAAGGGGTAGTAGTTCATTGAGGCGCCCGCAGCACTGGCGGTCACAACTGGTGTACAACCTAGAACCAGTACAATGTATGTGTGCCTTTTCACATCCCCTTTCTTATACGCCTCGCAAAATGTTGAAGATCTAAATGGTCCTCTGCTCATGACTGCAAAATTGGAGAACTGGATATCGTTTCTGGACACTCGCGTGGGTGTCGCTTCTTGGTCATGTAACTCAATTCCCGGAAGGCTACCGTAGCTCACACCTGGTGGCCAGGCTCCGGAAAGGGGCTATATGACCCTCCGAAATAGTCAAAGAATTGATGTCGGTCGGAGTTCTTTTGACTTTGGAGAGGCGGATGGAAAAGCCACCTGGTCGCGTCTACATAGCAGTTAGTTACGTTGTTCCTAACAACTTTTTGACATTGGCACTTTCCCGGCTCCAAACTCCTCTCATGTAATTTGACCGAAACATACGTTAGTGTATTGTATTGTATTGGCGAAACGAAGGTGGGCGAACCATGAAGTTATCTATTTACAAGAACTCAGCCATAAGCAACACCCCACCGAAGCTGCGCGACGCATAAGCTTTTCAGAGATATGGGTCCATGGTGGTGTGTTCAACTGTACACTCCTTCACGTGATATGCCCCGCTTGTCGACGACGACCACTTCGGTCGACGACGCAATTGCGAGGTGAAAGGGGTAACAAATAAAGCAAAGGTGCAGCTAGAAAACAGCGTAGGTTAGGCCTTTCGAGACATATCGGTAGGTTGGGGAAGGGGAATGGCACCATCGTCAGTTGTGCACACGTTGGGACTTTTGTCGGCTGGTCACGGCGGGATAGTCGAGCGGGGACACTGAAATATGGAAAGTTGAAGATGGAATGTCAAAGAATTTCGGATCGCGCTGCAGAACCAATATTCAGCTCTTACGAAAAAAAGCATAGTTTACGACACAGGAAGCCAGCGGCAATCTTACACGCTTTATCACTGGAGTGTGCAGTTAAATTCGGAGGTACGATAGCTAGACAGGATACTGGTAAGCATTCCCAGGAGACGAAATATTTAATTAGAAAACGGTAAAGCATAACAATCTCCCCCCAGCTGACAGAATAAAACTAGCGGACCTTTCGAAGTTAATAAGCGCTAGACGGCTGACATACGTAAGTATAATATGTAGAGGATATATCATGCTGTAAATAACGGAGGCAGCCTCAAAGTGGTGATGAGGCGTGTAGCAATGGGAAAAAATCAGATGTATGCACTTAAAGGCAAGCAAAGAAATTTCATAGCAAATAGGGATAAACTAGTTATAGTCGCTGAGGAGTTCTCTTAAACGGGAGGCCCACCACTAGAGAGGCCGGCGCTGCGATGGTTTTGATGTCACTTGTAGGATCACCGTTCCCATCTTGCTGCGTAGTTGGCTTGCAGCGATTGGCACTTTGTTTAGAACGCGCGTTCTAAAAGTATTTTTGTGTAATAACCGTTATTTGAAGTTACTTCTCAGTGATAAAGCACAGCATGACCTCATGGGTACTTTATCACCGTGTCAACTGTGGCACACTTTCCGAAAACACCTGGGTGGTGTAGGACGTATGCGACCCAACAGTAAGCTGCGGTTTGTTTCCCCGATCAAGAATGTAGACTCGTACGATAATCACTTAGTTAGGTTTATAAATTTTCCTTGTTTACAAGAGATGTATGAAGCAGGAACTCATGCAGCAGAACTGCTGGCAGAAACGTTCCGCACACGCACCCGCCATGCCTACCGACACGGCCGACGGAGCGGCTCGAAGCGATTGAGGTCGCGGCAGCAACATCTTGTCGCCGCTTTTTTTTAAATCACACAAATCGACGAGAAGAAATTCCTGACTGGTAAAAGTGGACGTTAGTGTGGTACAAAATTGTGCTAGGTCGTGTCATCACGTATGGTTTTCAAAGCGATGCTCAAATATATCTCGCGATTTACGCCGACCGGCGCGGACGTCGCTCCCAGCGGTAACCACACCGCCGGCCCTGTCACGTGCGGTGTGGCGAGTAGCCGAAGGGTCATGATACCTGCGCGCAAGTGTCGGCCGAGGCCGTGGCAGGCATGTTGATAATGAATCGCTGAAACGGCAATCACCGCGGAAACAGAGTTCCATGAACAAGAAGAGGGGGGGGAACAGTGTGGCAAAATGTTGTTAGAGACTGTCATTCGCAACTGTGACGATAGCGGCGATGAAATGTCTGTTTTGACGCTAAGGCTTAAGTTCCCAACATTCGATTACGTGCATCCGAAGCCAGCTGATAGCTCTTGGAGAA
Organism: Haemaphysalis longicornis; assembly: GCA_013339765.2. Lineage (NCBI taxonomy): Eukaryota > Metazoa > Arthropoda > Arachnida > Ixodida > Ixodidae > Haemaphysalis > Haemaphysalis longicornis. The sequence continues at coordinate 148,699,973 of CM023453.1, forward strand.
ACCCCTCTCGTCGCGAGCGCGCGTGTTGCGTTTGGCTTCTCCTAACTTCTTACTATTCTAAAACTCACCATTATTCCAAATCCTTAACGCCGTGTTTCGCCTCGTACACAGCGTTGCCTTCACTGAGCAGTTGTGAGTTTCGGAATTGATGCTAGAGAAAGGTTGGCTCACTGTAAACGGACAAAAGCCAACGATGCAATTATAAATTTCCACGCCGACGTCCTAATGAAAACTAAATATTACCATGACCAACCCCGCTCGAAGGCGTTGAAAACTCGCGTTCATACCGTTCATACATTGCGGACAAGTGGTCGCGAAATGTAAACATATCAGCCGTGCAGAGTACAGAATACACCAGTTATAGTTAATCAAATTCGGGCCATCACTATAAAAACATTGTAGGGCAAATAGGCGCTGCTTAAGCCAAACCTCAGGTCACAGCAGCACATTTAACCATGTCCGGCGAAGCAATCTGGTCACCGTTTTCGCGCAGTCATTTACCAGGCAATGCGAACAGTACGCGCGGTGAGATCAAAATTGAGCGACGCGTTTCCATCGCTCCTACAAGGGGTTTCCTTCCACACACACTCGCGTACATATCCCGTCAAAAGTACTTCATAATGAATTTACAGCGCAATTTTCTCGCATCTGTTACATCGTCCTCGGCGTTAGCTGGCTGAGTACGAGCTATAACTTTTAGAGTATCGGCACTCTTTTCTGTCATTGTTATGTGCCGCCACAATTTTCATTGGTCGGTCGGAACCACGTGATATTTGTTTAAATATGGGCGCAGCCATTTTGTTTCTGCCCACGTCTCCTCTCTCTCTCTCTCTGCGGCGCAGATGCTAGAGCACCCGTTCACACTCTGCCCGTCACAACAGGTGGCGCTTTCGTTGGTAGAGTTGGAAACACTGCAAGCCAGAAACAAAATGGCCCCCAGACGTTTCCGTGTGCACGAAGTGGTGGTTCCCTTAAGCTTTGCTTATTTAGTGACGCTAGTAGCACCTACCTAAACGAGGCGAAGTCCCATATTATTCAGTCTGCCAAGCACTTGTTTGGGTAATTTGCATCACATTCGCAGGAGCGGGTAGACGGTGGCCACAGCAAAAAAAAAAAATCCCGCCATCTCCACCAAGTGAATGATGATGATAGGGGCGGAGCTAAAATGCTTATCGATAAATCTGTGAAACATTCACCCACACATCATATAAAGACTCGACACGTCAAGCCTTCCACCGGTTCGTTGACAAGCCCGTCGACGACGTTGATGTTTTTGGTGAATATGTAGGGCTTGTATGGGACGATGAGAATCTCAATGGGTAAGTTGGCGAATTCAGTGTGTGACATTTTAGCCACCTTGGCCGTCGCCTTCTGCAGAGCGTCTTGTGTCGCGTACCCCCAGTACGTGTCTTCAGCTCGCAGACGACGAACGACAACCTCTTCTTCTTCCTCTCCTCCTTGTTGGGTAGCAACGAACGCGTTGAACGTTACGACCTCTGCGGGCAATCTTTGGTTGGCCAATCCCTAGGGGGATCCTGCCACTATCATCATTAATGTGCCGTGTACAATGTGCCGTGTACGGCCGGGACAGGGCCCGAGCAAGGGGAGCTTCGCCCCTAAAAAACGCGCATCCGCACACGCACGGGAAATGCGTTGTAGGAGATGACAACACGACCCGGCGTCCTACAAGTGACGTCACTCGTAGGTGGCGCAACGGTATGACCTCGAGGCCACTCTAGATCCCAGATAGTGAACGGCTCATCGAGTTTTGCTTTGGAGGCGCCCATGTAGGCAGGATAAGGTCTAAGTAGGAGAGGAAGAATACAAAGGTCACGGAGCTGGGTTGCTAAGGCGTCCTATCTCAGTAGGGAATGATGCTTCACGAGAGTGGAAACAGGAGCCGGATGAGGCCCAATAAGTTTGTTAAGTAGGTTCCAGGTTCTTTCCTGATCCAGGCTGCCGTTGAATGCATTACAAATTTCATTCCATTGATTCCTGGCAAGTGTACCCTAGTGCTCTTTGACATGTTTTCGTTAATTCCGAGATGCATCCACGAACCGACTGTTATTTGTTTGGGTGCGAAGGGCACGCAAGAGTCGTTTTCGCATCTTCCAGGAACGTCGAAGATAAGGGTCTGGGTTGTCTGATGGGGCTGAACCTGACCATTCTTGCGTGGTTTGTTTTTGGGCCTGTTTGAGTTCTTAAATCCAGTTGTCGAGATTCCCATTTGCTTTAGAGGTCTCGGGAGTATCTCTGCACATTTTCCAGTTAGTGAGCGAAATTTTACATTTTGGCGATCGGATACAGGAAGGGATAGTGATTTGAATAATGTAATGATCGCTTAGTAGTCTTTCATCTGTAACATTGCAGGTGACATCTCGCGCTCCCCGTCATGCCCTGAGGTCGGCCATGGTCGACTGTTGATGTTGGTGACCCTCGCGAGTAATAGAATCAGGGTTATAAACTATTATTTCATCTCCGTTTAAAGTGTCGTTGAGTATGCGGCCAGGTTGTAAGGTGCATGGGGTACCCCAAAATTACGTACGGGGCAATACACTCACCAGCTATAATTTAGTCAGAGTCGCCATACAACCTTGAGGTGAATGAAGTGGCTTAAATGTGTGTTCTCTTTAGGGGACGATTATAAAATTTACGATAGACAACGGGCGAGAGAGTCCTCGGTACATAGTACACGCAGTGAGATACCGCCAAAACGAGATGGGACATCGATGACTTCAGATCCAAGATCCCTGCGAAAGCGTGTGCTAACTAAGGGGGCACTATCGCTGCAGCGATCTGTACGGTAGCCGCAACGTCGAAGATAATACCGAACGGGGAAGTAGTGCAGAGGAGATAGACATCCCAGCAGTGACGACAGAAGGAGTAAAGAAGGCATTGAGAGAAACGCAAGGGGCACAGCATCTGGTGAGGATCAGATAACAGCAGAACTCTTAAAGGAGGAAGGGCAAATTGTACTTTAAAAACTGGAAACCTTGTATACGCCATGTCCAATGACCGCAAGTGTACCAGAAGATTGCATGAACGCGAACGTCATCCTAATTCATAATAATGGTCACATGAAGCACTTGAAAGATTACAGGCCGATAGGCTTACTGTCAGTCATCCAGAAGGTATTTACCAAGGTAATCACTAACAGAATGTCTGCCACCATAAATTTCAGTCAACCCAATAAAGAAGCAGGGGTTTGTAAAGGGCATTTAACAATAGACCATATGCACACGATCCGTCAGGTGATAGAGACGTGCGTGGAGTATACTTCATATATGACCCATATATACTGCACAGATTATGAGAAAACATTTGACTTGGTCGATACCTCAGGAGTCATTCAGGCGTTGCGGAATCCGGGTAAAGAATTGAAGCGCTAGGACAACGGGAAAAGTGAGTTAAGACACACAAGGCGCTCTGTGTGTGTTGACTCGCTTGACCCGTTTTCCTAGTGCTTCCATTCCTTGTGATGTTCTACCAACGGGCCCAAACCAGCACCTTAGGGAATCATTACATAAGGATACTTGAACATATCTGCAACGTGTGCACTGATACCATATTTCCCCGTAAGGAGAGCAGTAAAACTCCTATAAGGAATGGCGTCTGACAAGGAGACAAAATCTCTCGAATGTTATTCACAGCATGTTTAGGGGAGGCATTCAGAACATTGGATTGGGAGCAGGTGCCGTAAGGGTTAATGGAGAATACCGCAGTACCCTCAGATTTAATGATAACGTTGCCTTGTATAGTAACTCGGGGGACCAATTGCAAAGCATGCGTGCCGCTCTGAAGACGCAGAATAGAACTGTGGGATTGAAAATTAATATGCAGATGACTGAAGTAATGCTCAATACCTCAGGAGAGCACAGCGGTTTGAGATAGGGGGCGAAGCAGGGGAAGTGGTGAGTAAATATATATATTTAGGCCAAGTTGTCACCCCGGATCCGGACCATGAAGCAGAGATAATTAGAAGGATAACAATAGCGTGCAGTGAATTCGGCAGGCATTCTCAGATAATGAATGGCAGCCTACCATTGTTCCAGAAAAAGAAAGCGTATGACAACCTGCACCTTACCGGTACTTCACCTACGGGGCACAAACTTCGGGGCTCACTAAAATGGCTCAACCTAAATTGAGGACGATTCCGCGAGGAACGAAACGGAAGATGATAGGTGTAACATCAAGGGACAAGAAGAGACCGGGGTGAGTAAGGGAACAAACGCGTGTGAAGGAAATGTTAGTAGAAATTAAGAAGAGGAAATGGAGATAGGTAGGTAATGTAATGCGAAGGCAAGATAACCGTTCGTCATTAAGGGTAACAGAGCGGATCCCTAGAGAATGCAATCTAGATCCCTACAGATGGCCCTAGACAAGGCATAGAGAAGCAAGAAGGTAAATTTGTCGCAGTTAAGACATGACCGGGACAATTGGAGATCGTTGGCAGAAGACTTTGCCCCAAAGTGGGTGTAGATAGGCTAATGATGATTGGGATTACGATGATAATGATGATGATGGGTCTTGTGTCGCCTGGCCACGGCGGGGTGTCGAGCGGGGACACGAGGCTGGGTACGTGAACACGTTCATGAAGCGCCGGTACGGCGGCGAGCCACCGCCACCCTAGAACCCTCAGCAAAGCGCATCAGTGGCCGAGACGGGGTAATACTTATGGTTGGGACGTTGAGGCATACGCCACCATTACGAATGATCTTACGGGCCGGCAAAAGATTTCTTCTCTGCTTTATTTCTACTAGAATGTAATGAAACCCCGCTCACAAGCGGTCTTCAAATTGAACCTCCAGCTTACCCTATACTCACTGCAATACTTTACATATGCCTTTATTCTTCTGTGTGCCCCTTTACGGAATTCCTTGCAATGGGCCTATAAGTTCTTGTTCACTGCCGGAGAACACACAGATTTCGTAGACTTGTTTGTATTCGCAACGTAATATTAAGTTTGGGCTCCTCCTACACAGGCATCAAAACCAACGGGATACCTTTTGCGCTGTCAGGAACATTCCTTGTTGAGAGCCCCGCGCGTTCCTTGATAGTTACTCTCTTCGTGGTTGTCATTTCATTTCCTGATTTGTAGGCTTTCTATGCAGTATTGATTCCACAGTTTATATACGCACTTGGCAATTAGGTTCTACGTTAACGCATAAAAATTATTTCTTTTGCAGTGCGCAGCCAGAACTGGCGAAGACCAGAGATGCCGAGCGGAACGCGTTCCGCTCCCCGCTAGCAGACGACGCTCGCTTTCCTAGCGCAACTCGCAACCGCAGCGCCGCGGTGGCGAGAGTCGCGGCCGGCCGCCTTCTCTCCACGGCCGCGGCGGGGAGATACGGAACTGAAACTAAAGCGTGGCAAACTGTTCGCATGGCGACGCAGTGAAACATCCCCCTCGCGAGGGGCACGATCAAATGCAGAGCATTTCCGGGGGCGCACGACATTAAGTAGTTTGCGTTACGTTAATGTTGTTGCACTTGTGGCAACTGCTGACGAGAGAGCGCTCGTCAGCAGTAAAATTGGCAGCCTCGGCGCACGTTGAGTCCGAGAGAGGGGAGTGAATGTCCTTGAAACGTGCCTGGGCGCGCCATCGAATGTTGATGCGCCGATAGCAGAAACTTCGGAGCCGGGCATGTCGAGGCGAGCGATGCGCACTACTACGGACGCCTAGAACGGGTGACATCGTAAGTTAAAGAAATGCTCTGCATTTAAAAGCGTAAAAACCGGCAGACAGCTTGCGAATGCTATCATGTCATTTTCGGCGTTGTGCGCCGCCTTTCATCTATCGGATTGCTGATCTCCGTTAAGCTACCGCAGTTATGTCAGCGTCCTAAGAATTGTACGTTGCTTTAATGTTTCTTTACCTCAGTACAATGTAAACAGTATTTGATTGATTGTAGGGGTTAACGCGCCGACGCAACGCAGGCGATGAGGCGCGCCGTAGTGGAGGGCTCCGGATTAATTTTGACCATCCTAGGGATCTTTAACGTGCGCCGAAATCTCGTACACACGGGCATTTTTGCTTTTCGCCTCCATCAGAAAAGCGGCCGCCGCGGCCTGGGAATCGAACCCGCGACCTCGTGCTCAGCAGCGCAACGCCTTAGCCACTGAGCCACCGCGGCGGGTGTAAACAGTATTTATTCTTCAATGCGTTGTGCGAAGACATTAAACTAATCTTACTTGGCGGGTTATAAAGCAAAGGTAAAATAAGGAGCGAAATAGCCACACCGTTGTATACATAGTTTGTAATATTATGATTAAGAAACTACACGTCTTTTTCTATAATGTAATCGTTAGAGACAGCGTCAATCAGTTTTTCAGGATTTTCCAGATACTGATTCATAATGTCTTGTCACGTTTGCGTCGCATTGATCAGGATTAAAATAGGCCATTTTCAACTGTCCGGCATAGTTTCATGCTACTAAAATAGAAATATGACCCCTTAGTTAAACGTTTTCGTACAAAAGAGCTTTCCCAAGCGCGTACGTACTCAGGTAGTTGGAGGCGGACGTACAGTTTGCTGCTGTGAACAATAGAGATCCAGCAAATGCCCCTATAACTATTTGAACCCCTTAACTTGGTATCTGATACCTTTCATATTAACGTTAATTTGCATTACGAGCTGCGAAAGTAAAGATGAAGACCCTGCTACTATATCTTAGCCTTTCTGAGTTAATTCGATGAATTACTGCTCCCCGGCTAAATTTTATTTTGGATGTACATTAGGTCTGATTCTCCCCTCGAAGACGAAGCTAGGACATAAATGAAGTTTATCAGAGCTCATTTATGGGGTCTTGAAATAATAATTGTTAGAAATTTCTTTTTGCTCTGTGCTGAAGCAAAATATCCTGCATTTATGTCTCAAACCTTGATCAAAAGTTACCGAAAGCTGTTTTTGAATTCAAATACGGAATACAATATTTTAATTCTATGGTACGAAAATGTTCTCTACTTTCAGACACGCATCTCCTCCGATGGAACGCAGAAAACCGAAAGTATCAGATGGTAGACGGCGTACCCAGATGTTTAGGACTCGACCCGGACATACTACGAGAAAATCTTAAATTCAGAGCCAAAGCTGGTGACGTCGTGGAGTCCACGTTTCCGAAGAGTGGTACACACTGGGTACAGTTCATCATTCAGCTGATCCTGAAGAAAGGCGAACCCATCTCTACGCACCAAGAATTCGCAGACAACATGCGCTTGTTGGAGTATTCAAGGTGCCAGGACTGGTCACCAACTCTACCTTTGAGGACGTTCTTCTCGCACCTGCCATTGAACACCGAGACGATGACGGAAGAAGCCAAGTACGTGTACGTGGCTCGTAACCCGTGGGACGTGTGCGTCTCTTTCTTCCATATGGCTACAAACCTTAGCTCCTACGAGTATCAGGACGCAACATTTGAGGAATTCGTTCACGCCTTTTTGGATGGAAACTTCGGATACGGTGACTACTTCGAACACGTGGCCTCTGGCTACGCACTGAAAGACAGACCGAACGTCTTTTTCCTCACCTACGAAGAACTCAAAAAGAACAAACGAAATATCGTTGTTAAATTGGCGCACTTTCTGGGCGAGGAGTATGGCAAGGCCTTGGAGGGCAACGAAGAGATGCTTGAGAAGTTGCTGGAGCGGTCCTCACCCGAATCCATGAAGAGTGTAATCGTGATCGACTTGAAGGACAATCCGAACAAGGAATTCCAAGAGGTGTTGTCAAGAAACAAAAATAAGTGTAAACATGGCTACGGCGGTGATGAAAACAAATACGGTATCGTGCGAGCTGCCAAAGTGGGTGGTTGGAAAGACTACTTCACACCAGAACTACTGCAAAGAATGGAATTAAGAATCCGTGAAGCTGAAAAGACGTCACCGTTCATGGAGCTATGGAACGATATTCGAGCTGAAGCTGTTGAAGCTTCGAGATGTTCCGGATGAAACTGTACAGTTGCCATAGGACAAATCGGGATGCTAAAAATATATTTAGGCATTTGTGTCCTTACAATCACTGTCCCCTGCATGCACTAAGCCGTACAAGCCAAGAATAAAACTATTCCTAAGGTTCGGTCTTCCAGTCTTTCATTCAACAGATACGTAGAAACGCTTTAAGATGCCACGAATTGCAGAGGCAACGTTGCGCAGATTTCCGCCTCGCTCATTTTTTTGTTTTGTAAAATTGTGGCTGTTTTTACAAGCTTGGGGTAAAACAGAACCAATTTCGTTGATTCCAATGAAGAGTTCCCATAGAGCCGATTAGATAAATCTTGATCCTATGGGCTTGGTAGTTCTAAAGCGATTATTACGGGATCTTATTAGTCTGGAGCACTGTAGGGGCCCGGCTTGTCGTTGGCGCTCTTACAGATTCACATCATAACGTACCCAACAGACGCTTGGAAAAAATTACACCATCTTCCGGTAGGGGAACCCTGAGTAGTATGCAAAGCAGCACGAAGTCGATTGAAGCGCCCATTAGTTTTCAGTTCGTCAGTTTCCGTTAGGTTGAGGTACGTAGCTACCGTTATATTTACAGTTTGGTTTCCATGGTAACTACCACACTTTTCATTTACCGGAACTACGAAATGGGAAATTCCGTTGAGCCCATGGCTGCTTCGCATACTACTCCGGGTTCCCCTACGGGAAGATGGTGCAATTTTATTAGATTCGACGTGTCTATGTCCCTCCCTTGTCATTGTTGCGCCGTCCACACCCCCACTGCGCATGCTCGGCTTCCTGAACGCCCGGTGGTGTCTTACCTTTTAATGGCTCCTGGAGCGACCGTGTTACCGGTGTCTTTCTGGGCCAACCAGAGATGAGCCGAGCATGCACAGTCGGGTTCTGGACAGCGCCACAACAAGGGAGGGACATAGCCCCGACCATGACACGCTGGAGCGACAGTGTTTCCGGTGTCTTCCTGGCCGGCACGAGACGAGGACGCTTCTCCTTAAAGGGATCCTGGAGCGGCATTGTTGCCGGTGTCTTCCTGGGCCGGTGGATGGACGGACGACGGAAGACGGACGACGGAGCAAAGAGCAAGAGATGCTTTGCATCTAAAAGGAACCCGCTTCTTTTGATCGCAATCGAACCAGCCTCCCTCACGTTAAGAAGCCAATTTCTATACCATTGCGCCACAGAGGCACACGTTACTAATTTGCAAAGTGTGGGGGGTGACCATTGCGCTATACCATTGCTACAAACACTGCCGCTGCGATGCTGGAAATGAATGCGCTATTATCTAAACTAACGGAAACATCATGAATTAGCGCCGTAATACAACAAATCACCTAATCAAAACTCAATACAGTGTACCTTTATAGGCCTTTTTGGGGACTGTGGAGGGCTCTCTTGGTTTCTTTCGGTATCAACGCCTGGCTGATGCTTAAACTAGTCAAAAGAGGGTGCCGCTGCCCGTCTAGGCGAGAGCTTTGGAAAGAGGCCCGCCTTTTTCAGGCAATGTTATACAGGCGTAGTTTGTTGCTAAATGTACGAAAATTGCAAAACAACAACATAAACACAATGTACGGACAAAAATAACACTAGGGAAATATTAGCGAATAACTGCACCGCTACTCCTACCACTTTTATGTTCTATGGGAGCGCTTTATTTTTTACAGTGTTTCATATTCTGGTAATGAAATATCAGTGTAAACACGATGTGCAAATGCTCTGTTTGCCACAACACTAAAATGTTTGTTGTTAATATTTCATGTGCAGTTGAATGACCACGTATCCTAGACGACATTACACATTTAGGTGCAGATTTTTGATGGACAGTCGTCAAATTGCTTGTCTATAACAGCGATGTCAACTTCACCTAGTTGCATCTAAAAACCGCCAAAACATACTATTTACAGATATTTTGAAGACGAAACAGGTGTGATAGGACTTCAGAACGCCGCGGTACTTTTCCTCATATCCCGCTCAAGCGAGGCAGGATAAAACGGAAAGCCCGAAAGCTGTGGTGTAGACCAGCGTTTTACTGGCTGTACTTCACAATTATGATCCATAAGGTAAATCTTTACGCACAAGACGTAATATCAACCACGAAAACCTGTTTCACAAGGGCTTCGTCAGTCGAATGTCGCTTGAATAGTTCCCCAAGCTTATTTCCTTTGGCTATTGTGAAATCAGTGGCACTAAAGTTGGTCATGCGATTTCCAGTGATATTTAAGGGGTATTTACGCGTTGGGGCCAACCGTTCACTGCTTTTTGATCAATTGTACTCATACCTTGTTGCAACCGCAGTTTTCCCCCGACTTAAATTCGCCGCATCATAGCTACAACTGCGACTCTATAGTTTTGCACCAGAACGGCCGTGTGTCGAAAACAGTATGTCAGTAAGTTGGGCAGTATATCAAAGGCAGAAAAAGTGAGCCAGCGCACCGTCCAGTGGCACCAATTAGAAATATAGACATTCTTCGGAACGTGGGCTGTACTACGAACGACGCTTGGCTCGAAGCTAGGAATATACCATTTCAGGCAACCGCGGATGTCGGGCGTTACTTAACGAGAGTTTAAAATGATGCGAGGAAATTATCAGCGAAGACAAAATATTGAACGGCTGTTTTCTATTATATGGAAATTGTTGGAGGAGGACAGGTTGCCAACGCTACTAGTACTGCATCCTCTTGCGCCAGCGCCAGTGATGTGCCACGCAACATTAGAGATGTAATAGGGACCGTATCCAGGCAGTTGATCGCTAGTGCCCGTCTGCCATATCAAAATATATAATTTGAAGGTGAATGAGCAGTTTCCTTTATGAGTGGTCGCTATTGCTACTTCTGTGGAGCTCTCTGCTATCGGGGCACATGGTGAGTGGTATGAGCGGACGCGTCCTTTCGTATCATTTTTTTTCGCTTTTTTTCGAATTAGAATCATAGTCCGGACTCTGGTAGAATCGTGCACTAACTAGCACGTGTCAGTTCAATGATTCATTGTAATGTGTAACGTGCCAACCTAACGCAGGGGTTGAGGCGCGCTAGAGTGGAGGGCTACAAATTAATTTTGACCATGTGAGGATCTTTACCGTGATCAGAAATCTCGTACACACAGGCATTTTTGCTTTTCGCTTCCCCAAGAAAAGCGACCGCCGCGGCCGGGAATCGAACCCACGTCCTTGTGCTCAGCGGCACAACGTCTTAGCAACTAAGCCGCCGCGGCGGGTACGTCCCACTCCAAAAAATTAGTTTCAACTTTTCTTCAAAGTTCTGTCACATTAGCTTTACTGGTGAATATCCACTTTGACCGAGTGGAGTAGTTTTTGGTTTTTGTGGAGCAAACATCCACTTCAATATGTTTAAATCTTACGTAATCCTTGCCTCGCTGTTGAAGACATTACAATATAAAGCATACCCGGTCATATAGCAAAATGTATGGGTAACAATTTGAGTTTTAAAAATTTGAGCGCATGAAAGTGAAACACACGTGTTTTTGTATTTAATGCACCCGCAGAAGCACTATCATGCACCCTGCTAATTTTGGGCCTGTGTTCAGAAATGTACGTGATAAAACGTCGCAATAATAAGAAGGAACTAGTTTTTCCTAAATTTGTGGAGTCTCTGGCGCGGATTGCATGAGGCTGTTATATGGTCAGCACATTTACCGTGTCCGGCGTACTCAGGGACTAGGGGCATTATATTGCTGTGATTAGGTGACATTCTGGTGAGGGTGTGTGCGTCGGAGAAGGCTTCGACGAATGATGAAGTTGATGATGATGACACGGCATACCATGAACAATCGCCATTTGTGGGTATGTGCCGGATCTGGGTAACCTCAAGGAAACCGGCAAAATATCCCCAGGAATTGCAGTGACGGGGGAAGAGGAAGAAGAGGAGGGCGTGTATGGGTGGCAGTGGAGGATTCGGAAGAACACGGTTATGAGGGCTATCTGCAAGATGTGGTAGCCGTGGTCTAACTGAGGCCGTCGTTAAAGATTCCCGGAGACCCAGCTAAACTGCAGTGCCACCCGATTCGTCGACCGCACATTGAATCGCCGGCATCCACTGTGTAACGTCGTTTCCCCCCTGCCTATCTACCGACAGCCGCCGAGAATCGGGTCTGGCCAACACCTTAGCATTGAGTGCGCCCTATTAAGTGAAACGTTTTATCTATCGCGGGTGTCTCTCGAAACTGAACTATGAACTGTTTATTTCTTTTACGCACTTACAGACCTTGGTGTCTGTAGGATTGGCTTTAGTGTCGCAGTCTATTTGTAGCTGTAGCGTACTGCGATATCGTTAGCTCGTCTCGTCTCGATAAAGGTCCGTCTTCATCTTATGCGTCCGTCTCAAGCGCCTGTCTCGTATGTGCGACGCAAGTCTCCAGTTCTAGCCACTAATACCATCACAATTGCTTTGTTCAATATTTTTACTAGTTGTGCCGAGATTTACAGTTGTTTTACTTAGGTGTTTAAGATGTGTTTACTTCTAAATGTAGGAAATAAAAATGGGTTCTTGTGGGAACGAATATCGAGGGAAGCAAAATATTAGTTTCGCTGCATTTTCAGTCTCCTCTTGTTACAGCCTAAATTAGACCTCTGAAAACCCATTTTTGGAAAGGCTCCAGGGGCACAGTGCCGGTTACTCGTAAACTAATCAATAGCCTCACAAAATGCCTTCTTGAAAGGCATGTCAGGAAATTGATAATTACTGTATATGGAAACTGCGGAGAAACATGGGGCTATTTTCTTGGTAAACACACTCATATTTCCGCGGATTTCGCGTTATCTAACTGTTCTTTTCTGCTACAGCGGGTTTTGTGGTTGTCGTCATCTAAGTTCCTCCCCTCATTTTTTTTCTGGACGCAACGTACGCCTCTCAGTGGAATCGCAACAATCTCCACCGCAGTTTGGAAGGGGTTTGACCATAGCAGACGTAAACCGCAGAGTAACATGCAAGAAAACAAAATGCAGCACGGCAAGGGAAAATGCAGTGAGCTGTTCCAGCCAACAGCCCACTAGCCAACACCAATGCAGCGATTACGACCTGGATTTTACACAAGAGTAACTAATCCATTTGTTGACGAAGACATTGTTGCAAAAAAGAGTTACATGCTCATGACCTATCAATCACAATAAGCAGCGCAGCTTTGCATAAAGAATTAGGTATTTTTACAGCCAGCAGTAGTAAGAGTCACTCTGATATTTTCTTATCTGGCATAAAAAGGTATTTGTTTACTCCAGCATTAACGGGTTCTTTTTTGCTCTTTTGATTTCGAACATCGGCACCAGGCTAGTCGGCTAGTCGGATAGAATGCTTGCCGGCTAGAAGCAGCAAACAATCTCAGTTCTGCGTTGGGTGGCCGTAAATCCACCTCAGTATTGTCCCCATATAAAATGTGTACATGAACTGCCCGTCGCTTTAAGTTTGATTCCTTTCTCGTCTAGCTACGCGGAATAGAAATGGCGGAAACTTTTAAAAACAAAAAAGTGCGAATGTATTTCATCCGCTGTCTTTTTGACTCCAACAGATTAAGGTTTAAATAAAGAATATCTACCTATGTGTGGATTCCGAGAATTGGCTTTAAATCAATGCCGAATAATAGAAAGAGCAGAAAAAAGGAAGTCACAACGCGAGCGTTCCCATTAGTTTCGTTTTACAAGGCAGCCGGATGTGGTCTGTGAAAATACCTGTCAGCAGGAAGGATATCGCTGCACACGGGAATCCGGACGCTCATGAGTTATAGATTGGAGTGAATGCGGAAGTGACGCGCCACTTCGAATGGAAAATATCCGTCGCTATTGTGAGAGCAAAGCAGGGTTGGATAAGTCCTTTTCCTAGTAAAATAACGGAGACAAAAAAAAACGGGCCCATTTCTTGAGCGTACTGTGGATCTTAGGGAACATTGAAGAGTAATTTTTTTGTGCCTAAGTAAATGCTCTTGGCGAGCTCTGAATCTCTTCATACAGGCTCAGTGGCTAAGGCGTTGCGCTGCTGAGCGCGAGGTCGCAGGATTCGATTCCCCGCCGCGGCGGCCGCTTTTCTGATGGAGGCGGAAAGCAAAAATGCCCGTCTGTAGGAGATTTCGGCACACGTTAAATATCCCCAGGTTGTCGAAATTAATCCGGAGGCCTCCACTGCGGCGTGCCTGATCGCCTGCGTTGCGTCGGTACGTTAAACCAAAAAAAAATATTTATCGTGTTATTTTGTCTCCAATAAGCTAATTCCAATAAACTAACTGCATTCTAGTATGCTCCGCTACGGACAGAGCTCTCACTTTGCACAGAAAATTCTTGTATCTGACCGAGCGAGCTATTTTCTTTGGCAGTCTGCTTTTTAGTACCATGGGCTTCCCCTAGTGAAAAAGCTATAGAGGTGGTTCACTGATTGGGAAGCGGGGAGCTTCAGTCGGCTGGCAGCACATGATACCGCTGAGTTTGTTTTTAACACTTCTGTGTAAAACTCTGTGCAGGGATACTCGTGTTGAAGGTGCAAAACGTACTGATGAATCAAGGCACTGGGAGCTGTCTTTCAGTCTACGTTTGCAAAAGACAAGTCGCAAACTACTTAGGATGACTTCCAGGGGGCCATGTAATCAGTAAAAGTGGATTTGCAGGATTCTTTGAACAGGATTTTCGTGTTGGGTGCTGGAGCGTTTACAGGTATTGCATAAGGCTGAAAAAGTGAAAAACGTTGAAAGGAACAATGGATGTCTCATATTAAGTTGTTTGATAGGTGTTTTAGGATTTCGTTGGTTTACAGCAGATAAGAAGGCTGGGCGGGCATGGTGACTTTCACTGGCAGCGACGACATGTGAGATTCTACTACAAGCTTTCTATCGTACTCGTGCGGAAAGCGCAAGTCGCCAACCGTATGCCTAAATAGAACAGAGGCTCTACCAGTTTCAAAGCCCCTTTTTGGGCTGACTTATACACGGTATTCGCTGAAAAGTTCAGCGGTCAATTTCTTCGCTTGACAACGCTGGAAACGGCCACAGACATGGCCGATGCGCCACGGACACGGCGCGGCTTGGGCCAGTGCAGCCGCACGGCGAAAAAAAAACACACCGGCGTGCGCCATCTGCTCCGTTCCAATCGGATTCTAAGCGGTGGCGTCAAGAGAGATGTTATTAATCGCACTCACATTGAACTCGAGGCAACACTTTGCGTTCGGAAGAGCTTGTAACGTGAAACACAGTCATGTGTTTCATCGTCGTGCTTAGCATGGACAAGTACTGCCATCCCGCGGAGCCCGACGTAACGAGTGACGGCGCACTCACACAGTTGCATGGAAGACAAGAGGGGTGCCTGATCTACGGGCCGTACGCACAACGTCGCCTAGCAACAGACGCTTGGCCCCAGATATGGCGGCGCACTCGTATAGTTTCCTGCATGCATTCCACGCCATTGAATACCAGCTATATACTGCGCCCCGTTATCGAACCTCGATCTGACATTACTGTTGAAAAATTTAGATACGCATGATTTTTCCGCACCTCAGGACATACGCGAGAGAATCTTTAGCTTTAGAAATAGTCCGTTCATGCAATTTTTTTGTTTTGTTGAGTGTTGTGTATAATAGATAATTTTTTAATTCATCAGAATACGCAAAAATCTGTGCTTTTCTTTTACCGGTATGGGCTTTCTACGCAGAGTCACACATGGCTCCTGGCGTATGCCTCGAGCCTAGTGAACAGCAATGCACTGCTTTTCGTACCGTTAAACTTGCAACCGTTCTTATTTGCCCCCGTCGAAAGCCTGTACACTCGAAATTGAATCTGTATCTCGCAGGTGGCAAAATTGGCAAACCTAAAGCTAATCTGAAAAGATTAGAGTAAAAGAAACAGCGTTGTTAAATGTTTTTAAATAATTCGCCGTGACAATGACAATGAAACAGCTTCATGACACTTCCCTAAAAATACGATTTCCTTCGGTGTACGCGCGGGATGTGACGTGGCAAAACCACACGCGGAATGTCATGTTATTCAGATCGTGTTAAAAAACATTTAGCGTAGTGCGCAAAGCTCGAGTTGAATGCCGTGGTGCCACGTGGTATCGTAGGGCTTTTCCATGGCGAAAAACACAGTCATGCAGTGTTGTTTAAGAACCAGCGTATCTTGTGTGTAGGTCTTAAAAGCCACAAGAGCAGAGTTGGTGCACCTTCCAAGGCGGAATCTCTCCTCAGAGTTTCCTGAAATTCAGTATTATTGTCAAATATAAATAAAGCGTCTCTTTACCATTTTGTGTAAAAGCGTGTAAGTACAGCTTGTTAATGTAATCGACTCTGCGGATAAACAGGTGCACTTTCATTCTTTTTGTTTTGGGACGACACAGCATTCTTCGCATTATTAGAGAGGCGTCCTGCTTTCCCCATCGTGGAGCAGTTTTTCCACACGTCGCAAATGCCACCGCAATATCGAGTTTCGTGACGGGTGAGTTCTAGCCCAACGGATGAGCTTTCTTCTTTTGCGGAGGCTGCCGCTCGAATCGGCTTTTCTGCTCTAAGAATGTTCAGTGTAATAACACAATAGGATACACTCCCAAAGTGTTTGCCAAGAGCATTATCTTGATCTCAAATCCTGTCTCCAGCCGTATTAACATGGGAGAAGGAGTTGGCGTTACTTCATTGTAGCGCATTAATTATTTTCCAAAATTCACGTGTGTTAGTGTATCAGTGTACGGATGAGTGAAACAATTTCCAACTGCCCGCTTTATGCTCACGTCTTTTCTTCGGCCGTTTGCAATTTCCCGCTTCAAAGCAACCAGGTTTTCAGAAGATGAGTACCTTCTAAGGGCTGCCCAGGATTTTACTTTCTTGCTTACGAGCTACCTTGCTCTCATCGTTCCACCAGGGGATCAGTTCTATGTGTTTTTTTACAAGAGGTTGGAGGCATTGATGAATGTGCTGCAGCTATTATATCTGAAGTAACTATATTTGTAGCTTTATTAATATCTACTTTTTCTGTGATGGCAGTACAATTTGGACATGTCCCTGAATTGTTTAGGCAGCTACCTCTCCGCTAAATTATGGCGTATGTTGGAATCGTGGGGCTATCTGTTTGGGTTAATGCAACAAGAAAATGATCACGGCTTTAGGAATTAGAAGTTACGCTCCACTACACTAACGAAGTGCAAGGTGGGGATCAATTGCTAGGCCGGTCGTGGAATACGTGTTGTGTGTGGTGCTGTGAATGAGCTGCTGTGTTTTTTAAAATAAGCAGTTGCCAGAGGAGAGCAGGAATTTCTCTAACTCTGCCGCGTGCATCGGCACGTGCGGAAACCAGGATTTGAAGCCGATCAATAAAATTGCCCATCAACCCCAAAGCTGTAAACTTTGATCGAATATTTTCAGATTCAGTTGCCCAGAGGTGAAAATCTGAAGGGATATATGAGAAACACACAGTAACGCATTGAAAACAATCTCTCCTAAAGCAACTGCTCCAACGTTAGTGTCCAAGCCTTTTTGGCGGCACGGTAGCGATTTCTAGAATAAAGAGTTAGTGCAGCAATCTCTATCCTTTCAAGCCGGATATTGTGTATATTTATTGTATTTTGCATATATATTGTATATTGCGCACTCGCCTACGGGGAAGACAATTGGAGGCTCACTAAAAGGGTTTAACTTAAATTAAGGATGACACCGCGAGCAAAGGAGCGGAAGATGATAGGTGTGACATTAAGGGACCAGAAGAGAGCGGAGTGGGGCAAAAACAAACGCGCGTTAAGGACACATTAGCAGGAACTAAGATGAAATGGGCGTAGGCAGGGCATGTAATGCGAAGGCAAGATAACCGTTCGTCATTAAGTCTAACAGAGTGAACCCCTAGAGAAGGCAACCGCGGCAGGGGGCGGCAGAAAGTTAGGTGGGCAGATGAGATGAAGAACTTTGCGGGGATAAATCGCTCGCGGATAGCACAGGACCGGAGTAATTGGATATCTATGGGAGAGGCTTTTGTCCTGCAGTAGGGTAGATAAGCGGATGATGATGATGATGATGATGATATTGCGTCATACGGAGTGCTTGTTTTGCGTTTAGATGTGTTTCTTGGAGATACAGTGTATCTGATCTTGTTTTCTGACAGAATTTCCTAAATGTACGTCCTCAAGATTTTTATTCAGGACCCAACAATTCCGTAGTATAAAATATTTTGTCATGAATTTGGTTTAAGGGAATATTCTTCTTGGTGTGTGTGTGTGTGTGTTTACGCTTTGTTATTTGTTACGTGGTGTATCTGTTACACTTGAAATCTGTTTTCTACCCCTAACTGAGGTGCACCGTTCCCTCGGCAGCTGTTGGGCTATCGGGGCGGCATAATGTCTATTTCCTGCCCGGAGACAGCTTCTCAGCTGACAAGAAATCTCTCTGACAGCTTCTCAACTCAAAAGAAATCTCCACAGGTAATTGCACTCGTAATGACATTTTGTGGAGTAGGTGGAGGCGGGGGTGCAGGGGTCAGCATCGCAGGGGGGCTCTGCCCCTCCGCCCCCCGGTAAACACCGGAGGGGACTCGGGGGTGCCTATGGTCCCATGTATTCGTGTTCTGCAAAATACATTACGAAGCTTCCACCTCCAGCAGTCCGGAAATGCCATTAGCTATCCTCGACTTCAGAGAATGGTGTCCCTGATGGCCGCTGCGAAAAACAAAGGCGTTGCACGTCTCCGGCGGTTGCCGAGGGGCGGCGGTAGCTCATTGGCTTCTGAGCCGTTCTAAATAATTCTATAGGGGAGGCGACGTGGAATAGCACAATTGTAAGTGTATAGCACGCGTTATGCGGAGGTTATGGGTTTGATTCCCGCTTCTGGATGACGGCACATTTTTTCTCGACATCTTATTATTCATTCCTGTATCACAAAAAAGGAAAGGTTACCTTTTTTGGCGCTGTATAAACGTCTTCAAAACCCGTATAGCACTTGAAGTGTCCGTGTGCATGCGTGTGTGTGTGCGTGTGCGTGCATTCGTATGCGTGTGTGTGTGTGTGTGTGTGCATGTGTGTGCGTGTGTGTGTGTGTGCGTGCATGCGTATGCGTGTGTGTGCGTGTGTGCGTGCGTGTGTGCGTGTGTGTGTGTGCGTGTGTGTGTGCGTGTGTGTGTGTGCGCCCCGCACGGGGCACCTTGAGTAATCTTGGTGACGGTGAGTGGCGACACCGCGTACCCCGAGCCCCCCATACTGTAGCTGTTACCTACCGTGGCTAGAAGTTGAAAGGTGAAGGGTTAGAAGCCGTGAACGGTGGCCGTCGGAGCCTTGGTCAAGCCCTGGCCGATGGGCTCCCTGCCTGTCTACCAGGCAGGGAGCTCCGGGACCTCTTTGACTACCAGGGTAAGGTCAAAGGAGAAAGTACCCCCGTCTCCCTGCTTTCCAATGTATCATATGGCATTTTCAAAAACCCCCCCAGACGTGATCGGCCCCCGAAAAGGGGCCGCACCGAAGTTTCTTTTCCACCACTTCCTGACTTGAGTCCTCCGAAACCGAACAACTATCCTCGCTTCATCGTGATGGAATCTGTAGACCAATCAAAACCTCTTGCTTTACAGTCGGTATTTCTCATTTCAAAGTTTCTTGACGGTATTGTTGGAGGGTCGTATAAGGCCAAAAAACATCGAACCGGTGAAATTCTTGTCGAGGTCAGTAGCCAGGATCAGGCTAAAAAACGTCTTGCTCAAACCAGCATCGCCGATCTGCCAATCCGAGTCACGCCCCACCGAAGCCTAAACAGCTCCCAGGGTGTGATTTCCGAGTATGACCTACTGAATGAATCTGAAGCTGACCTGCTGGAGGGACTTCGTAGTCAGGGCGTAACAGCTGTCAGGCGCATACCCATCCGCAGAGACGATAAACAAATACCGACAAAAGCACCTCATCCTAACTTTGGACAGGTCCACCCATTCCGGAATTCATAAACGCAGGTTTCGTCGATGTTCAGTCCGGCCGTACATCCCGAACCCGCGGCGCTGTTTCAAGTGCCAATGGTTCGGGCACGGCACGAACTCCTGTCGCGGCCGACTTACCTGCGCGAAATGCGCCCAGCACGACCACGCGTTTGAAAATTGTGACGTGCAACAGTCTCTTTGCATAAACTGCCAGGGTCCACACGCGGCCTACTCCAGGAAATGTGACAAATTTCAACTTGAAAAGAAAATCATAAACATCAAGGTAACCGAAAACATCACCTTCTCAGAGGCGCGGAAGAGGTTCGCCTCCTTCCCTCTGGGCAGGTACGCCGACGCAGCTCGCCGGGGGGCGGAGCGGCGTCTTGTTTCGGCAGGGACCCAGTACCGAGAGTCGGACTTGGTCCCGCCTCCGCCCCCCCCCCCCCTGGGTTGCCTATGGCAGCCCAATCCGCCTCCGCACCGCTCGCTCACCCAGCAGCGGCTGTGGTGGCAACGTCTGTTGGGGATGCCGCTGCATCCACTCCTTCCTCTCCACCGGCCCAAAGCACACGCAAGGGCACGGAGATGGAGACGGAGGCAGTCGCAGCGACCCCCTCCCCCGCCTCACTGCCTGCGCCATCTGTGGTGCTCCCCACGCCTTCGGCAGTGGCAGCGCAGGCGAAGAACACCCGAAAGGGTACCACGTCAAGGGGGCCCAGTCCGCTGGGCACCCCTTTGCCTTCAGATGACGACATGGACGTCGAGCCCTTCCGGCTTTCATCGCAGCGGAAGGAACGGGCTGCGACGTCCAGGTCAGTAGAGAAGGCCAGAAAACCCCTTCCAAGAGTCCAAGCCCCGAAAGACCCTACATAAATAGTCACACTCCAGTAGCTCCGAACACATCATAATGGGATGAGAAAACATAATACAATGGAACTGCAGAGGCCTTCTGAATAATCTTGACGATGTATACGAAATACTGCATGCTTATCAGCCAAGTGTAATGTGTGTTCAGGAAACACATTTGAATTCTAAAAACACAAATTTCTTGAACAGTTACTTGATATACAGAAAGGACAGGGATGGCTGCACGCACTCTGCTGGCGGTGTGGCCATAATTGCCCGGAAATCTTTAGCCTGCCACCCGGTCACTCTGAACACTGTCCTTGAGGCTGTAGCAATTCGAACAATAATATTTAATAGGTTGATAACGGTATGCTCCATATACATTCCTCCTGATGTTTCGCTTTCGAGCTCTGACTTCGAGGCGCTGGTTGACCAGCTGCCCGAACCGTATATCCTTACAGGCGACCTTAATGCTCACAACTCTCTTTGGGGCTCTTCTCGCACGGATGCCCGAGGTTGCCTGATAGAGAAATTTCTTACATCTTCAGGAGCATGCCTTTTCAACAATAAACAGCCTACATACCATAACATAGGACACAACACATACTCATATCTTGACTTGGCGATTGGCTCCGCAGTTCTCTTTCCTCTTCTCGAGTGGGGTGTGGGCACTGACCCATACGGTAGTGACCACTTCCCCACCTCACTAACGTATATAGGTAAAGGCCCATGCAGTCCATCTTCCCAAAACAGGTTCAATGAAGCAAGAGCTAACTGGAATACATTTACAGAGATATCCAAACTACACCACACATTCATAGGACACCTACACGTTGAAGAAGCTACCCAACTGCTCACGGCGCACATCCTCGACGCCGCCGAAAAGTCCATTCCCCACGCCTCTGGTGCCCCGCGCAACCAGCGGAGGCCGTGGTGGAATGAGGACTGTAGGCGGGCGCGAGAGGCCCAGAACAAGGCGTGGGGTGTCCTTCGTCGGTACCCCACGTCGGGTAACCTCATTTTGTTCAAACGGGCCAAGGCGTTAGGAAAACGTGTGCGCCGTGAGGCAAAACGAGAGAGTTGGCGTTCCTTCATAACATCAATAAACTCCTACACAGACAGACGGAAAGTATGGACAAGTATACGCAAACTCAAAGGACAACAAACACACAGCCTGCCTCTGGTCAGCACAACAGGGACACACTCGAAGACCAGGCTGACACCCTCGCACAACACTTCCAACACGTGTCCAGTTCCGCACACTACACAAACACTTTCATGAAACACAAACAAACGGCCGAAAAGAAGCCTATACTAGATACAATAGGTCAACATCTTCGTATAACTCAGAGTTTTCACTGCATGAGCTGAGGGCTGCTTTGAGCACGTGTAAACCCTCAGCTCCAGGCCCAGACAACATCACATACACAATGATACAACACCTTCACGCAGACACTCTTCTAACACTCTTGCACCTATATAAGAAGATATGGCTTTCGGGGCACATTCCAAACTCTTGGAAGGAGGCTATAGTTGTATCTTTCCTGAAAGAGGGAAAGGACCCCGTCGTCCCCCTCAAGCTACCGTCCTATAGCCCTGACGAGCTGCCTGTGCAAGCTCTTCGAGAAGATGGTAAATCGCAGGGCTCGTGTACTTCCTCGAGTACAACGGTCTTCTCGAGAGCTGCCAGGCAGGCTTTAGGGTGGGGCGATCGACGAACGATCAACTGGTAGCTCTTGACTCGTATATCAAGGATGCCTTCGCGCATAAGCAGTATTGTTTAACTGTCTTTTTCGACCTTGAAAAGGCATACGACACCGCTTGGCGTTATGGGATCCTTAGTGACCTCAAGTCATTCGGTGTTTCGGGTAACATGTTGAACACTCTTGTTAGTTACTTGTCAGACAGAACGTTTCGAGTAAGAGTTGGTTGTGCACTCTCAAACGTTTACGTGCAAGAAAATGGCGTGCCACAGGGTGGCGTGTTGAGCTGCACATCTCTTCATAGTAAAAATGAACTCTCTTGGTAAGGCACTGCCACCTACAATCGCTTATTCCATGTATATAGATGACGTGCAGATATCCTATAAATCATGCAATATGTCCATCTGCGAACGTCAAGTCCAGCTTGGTGTAAAGAAACTTGCCGGCTGGGCAGACAAGAATGGTTTTAAATTAAATCCTGTAAAAAGCTCTGCGTTGTGTTCTCCAGGAAGCGCGGGGTCCATATCGACCCAGACATTACTCTTAATGGCGTGTCGCTTCCTGTGAACAAGGAGCACAAGTTCTTAGGTGTTGTGTTTGACCAGAAACTCACATTCATTCCACACATCGAGGAACTTAAACATAAATGTCTGAAAACAATGAATATACTTAAGGTTCTCTCCCATCAATCTTATGGTTCCGACAAAGAACTCCTACTACGGCTCTATACTGCTTTGGTTGGGTCTCGTTTAAACTATGGCAGTGTGGTATATGGGTCTGGCGACTAAAACAGCGTTGCGAATGCTTGACCCAGTGCTACACTTGGGGCTTCGTCTCTCCTCGGGTGCTTTTCGCACTAGCCCTGTCGAGAGTCTGTATGTCGAGTGTGATAAGTGGAGCCTTTATAACCAACAACGTACATGGACTTGCTATATGCTTTTAAAATTTCATCACTGAATAATCATCCTTTTATCCTGTCTTTAACGATACATCAACATCTCTGCTCTTTGCAAATCGCCCATCCGTTTCCTCTGCCCTTTTCACTTAGAGTGAGAGAGGGAGCCTCGATCTCAGTGCTTCGTTTTTAGATGTGTACAGGTCATCCTTTTCTAACAGTTTACCGCCTTGGCAAGTTCTCCCTGTGTCGTGCGACCTTTCTTTTATGAGACTTGACAAAAATCGTGTACCTCGAGCGGCAATACTGCAGCACTTTCTGTCTTTGCAGTTTAAATACACATGCCAGAATTTTATAGTGACGCTTCTAAAACCTCCAGTATGGTGTCGTGCGCTGCTCATGGGTCCTAATTTCAATGCAGCCAGAACCATGAGCGTGCACACATCAATTTTTTCAGCAGAAGCGTATGGAATTTTACTGATTGTACGACACATTCTTGAAACTCAAATTCCCAATTCCATCAATCTATACAGATTCTTTGAGTGTTGTTCGCGCACTGTCATCGCACAAGCCCCCCCAAAACCACATAGTTAATCTTGTATTCAGCACTATCATGTCCGTGTATGCACAAAAGCATGAGCTGGTCCTCTGCTGGGTCCCAGGACACGCAGGGATCATTGGGAACGAGTTGGCAGACGAGAGGGCCGGTGCTGCTACACTCAGGAACGCTGTGGACATTACAACGGTACCCTACACAGACCTCAAGCCAATCATAAGACAACACCTGCGCAGAACATGGCAAACCACACTGGGACGAACAGACAGACAACAAACTACATGTAATAAAGCCACACTTGGGACGGTACACAGCTGACTCACACAACAGACACACGGAAGTCGCCTTGGGTAGGCTACGGATAGGGCACACCCATGCGACGCACTCGTATCTGCTGACGGGATCTTCTAGACCCCAGTGCAGCAGGTGCGGAGAGGCCCTATCCGTAGTGCACATACTAATCACATGCAAGGCACTTCACACAACACGACACAAACACTTCAGAGAACTCTACAGACAACATATTCCCCTACATCCATCGTTTTTTCTAGGTGACGATGCCATTGTTTCTGTGAAACGTGTGTTTGAGTATTTGTTAGACGTCAAGTTTTTAAACCTCATTTCCTATCACGCATCATGAAATCTGGCCGTATACACCAGCCATGCTCATTGTCGTTTTGTAATTTCACTTTTGCTTTTGCTGACTTTACTTAGTTTTTAAGGCTTCACCCCTCATATATGACTATTGTTTTGGCGCTCTTTGCCCCAGTTGGCCTTGCGCCATAAACATCCAACCATCATCATCATGTGTGTGTGCGTGTGCGTGCATGAGTATGCGTGTGTGTGTGTGTGTGTGTGGCGTGCATGCGTATGCGTGTGTGTGCGTGTGTGCGTGCGTGTGTGCGTATGCGTGTGTGTGCTGTGTGCGTGTGGGTGCGTGTGTGTGTGTGCGTTGCGGTGCGCGCGCCGATGTGTGTGTGTGTGTGTGTGTGTGTGTGTGTGTGTGTGTGTGTGTGTGTGTTGTGTGGTGTGTGTGGGTGTGTGTGTCAGCCCTCATGCATAACGATTTGAAAAAGCACAAAAGGCGTTAGTTGCACAAAAGTTCGTGCATATTGTTTTCGGTACAGTGGAGTAGTAGCCAGTATTTTTTTATTAAATGAGATTTAATTTATTAATTGTATTTATTAGCTAACTCCAAAAGTACTGCCCTAATTATTAAAGTTTTAATGCGGGAGTTATACGTACCCAAGAGGGGAATGTAACTACGGCATATTCAGCGATTAACTAATTGCGGACTCGTTTATTCTGACAAAACCAGCGAAATGTGAAAAATACCAGGTGACAGCGCTCCCACCCGCATCACAAATCAGCGCTCACAAATAGGCTGATTGAAAGTAAGTGCTTAGCCTGTCACACGTCCGAAAAGACAGCGCATCGCCGTGATAAGGACATGCATGAAAGCAGCAAGGAAAAGCAATTTTCGCGCAGCGCGGAAGGCCAAAAAGGCACCAACTAGGTCGCGATTTCCATCTTTTCTTTATTTCAGTCCGGCTAACTCAGACGCAGCCTGCTCGAAGGCACTGGTTTATAATGTGGGCGGTAGCGCCGTCGCGTTGTATTTTTCATAATTCGGAGGATTTCTTCATCAGTCAGAATAAATGAGCACCCAATTAGTTCATTGCTGAAAATACCGCAGGTAGGTTCCTTTCGTGGGTACTTCAAAGTATCGGCGGGCGTCGGTGTGCTCTTCTGTCTACAATCCTTCAATCCTACAAGCCCAACACAAATATTGCGTATTTTTGGTGATCTATGTAAAGAGGACAGCCGTAGCAGCAAAAGGTGGGATGAATTTACGCAAGTACGAGGCGTCGCCAAGAAATGACTGCAGTCCTTTCAGGCAGGTCGGTGTGGGATAGTCCACCACAGCGGCGATGCGTTCAGGAAGCGGCTCTATAGCGTCGATGGAAATCCTGTACCCCATCCACCGAATCAAGGTGACCCTAAAATGGCATTTGTCGTGGTTCAGGCGAAAGCTAGCGCGTTTTCAGTTAAAGGAAAAGTTGCCACCACCTTCAGCGGCCAATCTACGAACAGAGCAAAGAGCACAGCAGGTGACTGGAAGCTAAGGAATTAGACGCGGGAAGCACGGATGGGGAGAATAGGGACCTGCACCGAGCTAAGCTGCAGGATTCCAAGGCTAAATTTCTATTTGTCCAATCAGGGCTTTCACCTACGGAACTATGTGTGCGACGCCAGGTCCCTGAAACAATCGAAGATTTTTTGCTCGACTGTCGCTGTTTCTGAGCAGCTAGACAACTGCTTTTGAAGGACCCAATTGAGCGTTTGGGGTTGACTTTACCGATTCCACTTATGTTATCTGTTAGCGCAGCAAATGTGTGGTAGCAAAAAAAGGATATATATAATTGCATTCAAGATCTTCTTTCTGATTCAGGTAATTTGAACTGCTGAAGGGCTGCTAATTAATGGGTAATTCGGGTTTTATACATAACGAGTTCCCTTTACGGCCTCTTTCCGGAGATAAATTAGTATTTTGAGGTCCTGACGTATTTCAACAAACAATTAGCCCTGGCCAATCACCCTTGTGGGTACGTTCCAAAAATATTTAAGGCATCATCATCATCGCCACCCTCCTTATCATCATCATCATCAAATATGCTATCGTAATTAGAATCAGGTACGGAGTGAAGGTGGCCCCAAATCAACATTAGTCGCGATTCGGGCGAAATTCAGCCTCGTACAGCTGGGTTGGAACATTATCTAGATTTCAGAGGTGGACTTCTGAGTTTGAGAAAAGAAAAAGAATATCGTCCATGTAGACAACACAAAGTCGGTCTTTCAGTGTCCCCAAGACTGAATGAATGGCCTTTATGAAGGTGCTGAGCGGCATCCGGAATACGAATGGAATGCGGTTTAAATCAAATAGTCCCAAGGGAGGTGCACGAAGGTCGGGTTCACTTCGTCGATGGCTGGAGACGGTTGGCGCATGTTGGGGGGACGCAGATGACTTGCCCAAACTCGATACGTACCTCCACGTCATTCGAGAGGACGTACTCTCCCCACGGGTTATGTCCGCTGGAAGGTCCTCAAACACCGGAGCGGCCGTAAAAAACCTGCTGCCAGCCCCCGTCCATATGGTTAGTCAAGGGCTCCGACTAGCTAGGCACAGCCCCCGGGGCCACGTGGCTGTGGATGCATTCACGGCTTTCTAGCATTTTCGCCAGTGTAAACGAAGGTTATAGCGTAACCCATTCCGTCGATATGCACCTGAAGCATGGGCAGTGGACGCACTTCATAGCGCACCTGCGGGTGTGATGCTAGACAAGCCTTCTACGAATGGCTGTGGTGCCTGCAGGAAAAGCATCCTCGAGACTTAGGCACACATTTCATTAACGTTGACAGGCCGTTCGGCGCCACGGTCGCTGTAGTAGCGGCGGGAAGCAGGCGAGTGGCACTGTCATGAAATTCCGCAGGCATCCGGATGAATTTTGATGGTATCAAACCTGGTGGCTGCGCAGTCAGACTTGCAGCATGAACAGGGATCCGTCAGGCCGTCTAAGACCTACTGCCTCGCAGCAGTAGCCTTCCAAGCAAGGTGGCAGGCTGTGAGGCGAGGTAGTATATCGCAGACATAAGTGGCGCCGTGCTCGTCAGGGCCTTGGCGGCGCGCAAGCATTTGCAACAGGCGGTCATCGTGGGCGCCCGACTAGTCACCAAATGTTGTTATGAGTGCCCCGCTCCAGCTTTCCTAGGTAGTGTGAGTGGCTATCATTAAGATTCCACGCTCAGGCAGCGTCGCGCAGACGAATTTCCGCGAAGGACCGCTTGACGTTCCCAGGCCATTTATAAAGAGCGGCAAATGCATCTATCTTCTGCAGCCAGCTCACCGGGTTGTAGCGGAAGCCATGGAACTCTGCGACACTGGCATCCCGCATAAAAGTAGTCGCCCCAATCAGGACCGAACTGGAGACGGAACCAGTAAAGTCATCCATCAGTTTGGTCAACTTGGCGACGGCCTCAACAATATAATCGGTTCAGCTCAATTCACGCTCTATTCACGCCCGTGCACGCTCTCCTCGGTCGAAGACGCTTTAAGACCTGTAAGGGCTCGGCCGCTGCGGAGTACAATCCCTGAGGCCGAATAACAGTGAGATAGAGGGGGGAGACGCCTGGGCTTAGAGGTTTGGCGGGTGCGCTAGTGGGGGGAAATGCTCCTGGTTGTCAGGGCGGTACGCTTTATTCTCCTCGAGTTCCGCATCTTCGTTTTCTGCTTCCCTACTTTGCAGAAGTTCATCGCCTTCCTGGGTGATTGTATAATGTAAAATTCACAAAAATATGCGTAGGCTGTAAGCATGCCAGGTTAGACGAAAACTTAATGAGGATTGTGATCAAAATTGTTATTCTGTAACATCAGAATCGAAAGGCAGACTGACCGACGGACATCTTTTTTACTCGCAGGAATACTTTGAGAAATTCGTCTGAGGCTGCTTCAATCCTTAGTCAAAGGCCGATATAGTAAAGACAATAGTCTTTCTTGTGCTACTTCAAGGAAGAAATTTTGCATTGCCTGTATGTCTGTCTGTATCTCGGTGACTCGATTCAGCCACCCGGTGAAAGTGAAACAGGTGCTACGCTATAGTCTTATATACCTAGAGCCAAATGTAAACGCCTAAGTCTGGTGTCAATGTTCATATTTCTCAATCCTGTTGAACAAGAACAAGACATTACTCAAATATAAGCGGTAAAAGCAATACATAAGTGATATTTGCAGTGATTCTTGGATGCTTGGTTTTGCGATAGCAAATAAAATACTACATCAATTGGAGAAAAGCGTCGCCTGCTGTTTCCAGCGCTAATATAGCTCCTGGTGGCATTTATTAAATCTAACGGCAACAGCAACGAAAGGTACTACTAGATAGGCTCCACGTTCCGCTTGGCACGCTCGTAGAGTAGGGCAACGTGCGTCTGTAAACGTTGTAGTAGGGTCACTCGATTAACGCGCGTCTCCGCCGTACGGCAGCGCTGGCATCGAGGAACCCGACTCGGAGCACTGGAACGCTGTAAATTTTAATTGACTTGAGCATACGTCTAGTGTGTTATCTTGGGAGTAACGAGACGGGAGAGGAACAGCATGAAAGGTGAGCGGCAAAGAGAAGGGAGGAATTTACTTGACAGGGGCGCCAGTCAGCTATCCTCTTTCGTCAACATTTGGAACGAGACGAGCAGAGACGCGGTCATTTTTTTAGGCGAGCACTTTTTAACGACCTTTCGTGACGCGTCCGTCCCTAGCAAAGCCGGTGCGCGCGCTCTTCGTCTTCTTGGCAAGGGGGAGATGGCGTGCGTGCGGTCGCGACACATACGTGGGGTTGGCAAATTGTCTCTGCGGGAGTGGTCGCGCTGTGCCGGACAGCACATACCCACGTGATGCCGAATCGGCGTGAGAGCTAATGCACCGCGATTGACACGAATTCAAGCTGAGATTCGCTCTCAATCAGACACGACAACAGGTGTCGTTGGCACATACACGTGGGGATGCCAATCGGGTGAGAAGGGCTCACGCGCTTAAAGGAGTATGACACATTCAAGCGGTTCTAGCAATCGACAACGACACAATAGGTGTCTGTGAATATGCATCTTCTTCTTTGTGTTGTGTGTGTGTGGTGATCTCTCTTTGCGAACATTAACCGCGCAAATTTAATCCTGATCGCACTTTTCTTCCCTCGGGAAATGCGGGGATTTTTTCTCTGGCTCAGGACTTGTTCGCGTTACAGAAATGTGAACACGGTCTGCTGCTTCGATGAATCGGCGTTGTCTCCTCGATAATCGCAGCAATCACGAGGCATTGCGTTGTTTGTCACAGCTTTCATACAATCAGAAGCTCATGCCTTGGTTCGGGTATCGGGGAAAGAACAATAGCCTTTAGTAGAACGGATAGTAGTCCAGATAAGCCGTTGTGTGCGTTGCTGTTGTCGGCTGCGCTTTTTCTGCTACAATCAAGGGTCAAGAATGCTTCTCGCGAAAGCGCCACATTAATTGTGCCCCAGTTAGTATGCCCGCTGGACAGATAAGGAGGAATGTTTTACAGAGCACTAAGGTTGCGTGCTTGCTTGCGCGATTTGCGAAAACTTTGCTGATCATTTTTATATGTAGGAAGGAGAGCCTGCACGTAATGTCCACTACACCTTGTGCGTGAAAGAACAGCGCACCAGCTCGAGGCCAAAGAGCATCTTGTGTATACAGCCTCATTGAGCCCTTACGCGGCTTATCAGGTTTAGAGCCCAAAAGCTGGCTTATCAGAAAGCTGGGCGAGTTTAAACGGATTCATGAAATAAATCTACGTCTGCAACAGGACGACGAGAATTGAGAGCACAAGCAAGTGTGAGGTATAAGGTGAATATTTTTTCAGTTTTTTTTAACATTCATACTTTGATTGAAAATTTTTTGTTTGTCGCCTTGAGAGAGTAATAAAGTGCACGTTATCGACTTTCTGGAGTTTTATAGCAGAATAAGTGTATTTCTAAAGTTACAGCGACCCACAGCGCCGCACATAGTTTATAAAGGAACCCCTTTAGCATTCTTGGTCGTGATTATGACATTTACCCTTTTTCATTGAGCGGAATACAGTTTTGAGGAGTCGATGTCTGCAATACAAAGCCGATATTCGCTGTAAGTTAGCGATAGGAGGGAAAGAAATCTCGTGAGAGAATGAAGAAAGTATGCACTGCGTAAATAAGAATTCGAGCATGCGTCAAAATATTTTCATATTTATTGCCACGACATACCGTTTTCTTATGAGTGCGGCACCTCGTTTTTTGGAGTTTATTTTTCGTAAAACAAGGAGGGGGTTGGTTGTTTTTGTCGTAGAATATACAATTTATCCAATAAAAATTAAACAAAAACGTGGTGTCAGTTTGCAAAGCCACAAGCGATCATGTTAACCACAAGTCGATGCTGATCAGTTTGTATGTCTCGTCGCTAATACATCTCGAAAATTCCCAGTATAGTTTTGCGCTTGTGAACTTGTGCACAAACACATACAAACCCTCCAATGGCTTTTAACTTACTGAAACGGTTCATTGCAAAACCACACGTACACCCAAAGAGAAATACTTGAATGCAGAGCACGTATGTGTGAGGCTACTGCTCCTTTACAGCCTGGTGTAATATAGGTAAGCATACCTTTGAAGGTTTCTGTATCTAATGAAAGCGCTGGTTCTTCGATTGATCATTCGCAACATTCAGATTCAGAACGCCGTTTCAACGTTTCCCTAAAAAACAGAGAACGGGGAAAGACAGCTTGAGAGAATGCACTGAGAGTGGCGGTCGTAGTTTAAATATACCGGAGGGGCACAACAACTGTGGGAAATCAATGCATATTTCAAGGAGCTACTGAAGGTTCTGCCCGAAACTGGAAATGGATACGTACCTATAGATCTGTGCGATGGCGAATGGAGGTAAGTCACACTTTCGTATGCTTTCGGACGAGAAAGGAGGCGACAGAGACATTGTGAACAGGGAAGAAGGAAATAATACATTTACCTATCCCACTAGTCCTGAGTTACGGGAGGCAGAAAGCAAAATACATCGGCATTTCACATCTGTCTCACAAGACAAGTGACCCCAAAATACAGTTCGGCGATTTTCGAGCTACTGGTTATTCTGCCCCACACCAACGTTCCTCGCGACTAGGGTTCAGGAATATTAAAGGCGTCGTATCACGGATAGGTCCCGACGCCTTCTCAGGTTTGTCGTCGTCAGTTGATATGGCCGTCGAAGCGAACGAGGGCAGGGGAGGGGGACACGAGTGCTGCAACTGGATCGCCGCCGGCACTCGGCTGCTCTACCGTGTGCGGCACTTGCCACGGGACAGCGCGCCGATGTCTGATCCCAGCTGAGCTCGCGAGGACCACGTCCCACGAACGACCCCGAAGATGAGCACCCCGGTAGCGTCGGCCAAGGCCCGCACTCGGCAGCTGCACCCTGACAGGAGCCGCTCGACAGACCGCCCCTTGGTCCTTGCACAGGCCAGCAGGACCGGATGAGGTAGGCACGCCCTGGGTGAAGGCCCGCGGCAGAAGCTCTTCCTCTGGAACGTAGCCCAGCCCGTGGTTCCGTGGCAGGAGACCCTTCGCACGTTCCCTCGTAGCTCTTCCGGCTTCGTTCTTCTTTTTTCTTGATTTTCGCCCAGCTGCCGTGCCACCTGCCCACAGCCCGTCGTCTTCTCTTCCGGTTTGCACTGGTAGCTCGAGTTCACTCATGGCCCATGTCACAGTGTATTAATTAAAAAAAAACACAACACACAAGGAAAAAAAAGAAACTTGTGTCCTCTCTTCTCAACCTGCCTTCCAACTACACCACTCTGCTTGCGTTGCTCACTATCTCTGAGTTTCATATGCCCCTCTTTTGCGTATACTTCTTCAAATCACGGGCGTTGAAATAAACTCGAAATAAATATATGGAACGTGCCGCATGGCGAAACACCGCAGGGAATGTGAACATCCCCGGACCATCTTCATTCACGGGAAACCTGAGGAGGGGCGAAGGATGCACTGAATAAGTATGTTCTTGGCGCCATGTCGTTTTCCCGCCGGAGGCGAAACCATTGAGGGGTAGAGGTATGCAGCATTGGTGTAAGAGTCTCGTGTTCTTGAAGCACGAAACGTTCTAGCACAAGGCGTACACGAGTGTCCCGGTGTTTTAGCACCGTGACTACATGAGACGATGATTACGGTGACGACGACATAAGACGCTGACAGTTGGAACCCCTAATGGGGTTCGCCCCTAAAACCCCAGCCAATAGCGAGTAATCAATGGACATGTGAGGATTCTCTAAAATGGCATGTATCCACCAAAGTTCTGTATTTCTTAGTTTGAGTACTTTGAGAAATTGGTCGTGGGCTGTACCTTGTCGTCAGTTTGAAAGAAAAACAACCACAATTCTACAGTAAAGGCAGCTTAAAATACGCAGCTAAAGCCCCTGCTTGTACCGCTAGCTGTTCGGACCAATCATCATCAGGGGGAACTGCCAGCGGTCTCAATAAGATATCAATAAGTAACAAGTCCCAACTTCGAACATCACGTTGTTTTCTTCCGTAGTCTCTAAAATTTGCGTTCACCGTAAGTCCGAACAGACAAATGTGTTACCGGCAACTGTTTTGCCAATTTGTTTGGGTTTGACCGCAAACACGGAGCTCTACTTAGAAGGTGCAGCCAACACTTGTGTTTTTTACTTTTTTTTACTAAGATATACCTTTTCACTGTGTATTAAATCATATTTGTTAGGTGGTGTTACTGTATACCTCTTTCCAACAAAAAACTCCCCGGCCATCGCCACTAATGTGAAACCTGGAGAGGGGCGAAGCATGCATGCAGTTCATATGTGTATTCTTGGTGCCTTGGTGTTCTTGCCAGCGGAGATGAAACCGTTGTGGGGTAGAGATGTACAGCATTGCTGTAAAAGTCTCCCTCATTGAACCACGAAGTGTTCCAGCGCGAAGCGTTTACGAGTGTCCTGGTGTTGTTTATACACGTTACATTCCAGCGCGAGGCGAAACCGAGTGTTTAGGTCTTTTAGTACCGCGACTACATGACACGACGGTTACAATAATGACGACATGAGACGCTTACCACCCGTGCACCTAAGACGCGTCTCTCCTAATAAGTTGGCAAGTTGAGTTGATTGATTTAGCAGTGTTTTCGCGCTTCCTACGTGTCACTGGAACATGTTATCTACGCTATGGTGGCTTATTCTTGCCTACAATGTAAGTAGTCGCTCGCCAGTACAAACGAAAGACGTCTTCACCACATACAAGCAGGAAATCTGTGAACAAAACCAGATAAAATATGTAACCTAAATTTTGAGTGCGAAATTTTTCCCGCTCTTTTCACCAGTTTTTTCTTCTTGCTATCGGCCTTTCCCGCCGCGTCCAAACCTCCAGGTCGGTAAATATTGACGCACCGTTGCCCATGTACCGTGAAGGTTCCCAAGCTTCACAAAAAACAAGCTTATGGTTCTCCGGTCATCTTACCTGAAATATTGCACCAGTTTTGGGGAAATAGTACCTTGTTTTGTTAATTTTTCGTTACTCTGAGTGATGACAACACAGTATAACTAATATATTAGCTGCAATGGTTTTCTATGACTTCCATTGGGCTATTACTACAAGAATAGTTTGGACAATAATATAACCATCTGCGACATGTTATATAGAAATCTTTTTGTCAGCAATAAAAAAAATCTCTGGGCTTTTCTCTCTGCGTTGCTTTAAAAGCAAAAGGCTTGGAACACTGATCAAAACCTTTTTACTGCTTCATTGAATATTGGAATTATTTCCACTTTTCTTTCATGGCTTTATTCTCCGAATTCATTCAGCGGGCTCCTTTACGGAAATATAACGTTTGCGTTTTTAAAGCACAGCTTTCTACATCTACCAGCCAACGGTTCTTTCGTAGGGTGGGGGATAAGAAACTCCCAACGCGGTTGCGGAGGCGGAGGGCGCTTTTCATTCACGGAGCGCAGTGTAGATGTCGCGGCCACAGGGCGCTATTACCCAGAGTTCCCCGTGCTCACCCCGGCGGGCGTGTCGGCGGAACCCTTCCGTCGGCTTTGTCGTCCGCTTCCGCTGTGCTAACCCTTGGTTGAATAAAGCGTTATTTCTCTCTCTTTGCGCTCGGTTGGCTTTGGATGCTTGTCTTGATGTCTTGAAGGAAAACACGTTTATTGGAGCTAACTGGTGCTCCCCTAACCACTCAAAGAATACACAGGCGGCGAGGCAGCAGTCAACAAAGTGACGTGTGCGAGCGAGCGTCGACGACCGGAAAGCCGTGGAGTCTGCTCTGCAGACTTTTACCTTTCGGCGCGAGTGTTTCTGGTACCGTCGGTTTACATCCAGAACATTGTAGATCAGAGAAGATTATTCTGGGGTAGTGAAGCTAAGACGAAAAAGTCTGCTTATCTGAATGAGATAGCCCATGCGGCATAAGAATAAAGAATGCAAGACGCGCTTCGCTTGACACAGATAACATGGCTGGGCGTGGCCGGGCAGTAAAAACAAACAATAAATAAACAAACAAACGCATACATGCTTACCGGCAATATAGCATAAGGGTTGTCAGTCAAGAAAACCTCGGAAAGCAAAGGGTAGGTCATAAAGGGTAGGTCATAAAAGGGTAGGTCATAAAAACCGATGAAGAATTTTTGAGTCAGAAAGAAAGTGGTGAAAAAATGCCCGCCCGGTGGCATCCGAACCCACGACCTTCAGAATACCGGTCTGGTGCGATGACCACTACGCTACCGGCGAGGCTGTTTCCCCTTGTTTCTCGGGTATTTATGTTAAGGTATTTCTGTTTTCTGCACTTGTGGGTGGTAGCCAGCGCCACTCGGACTACTCAGGGTGAAGGGGACCTTCGTTTTACCCGTGGGCATGACTCGAGTGTCTACGACATGTCGAGAGTGGTCGACCAGCGTTGAGCTGACAAAAAAGAAAAGAAAAAAGGTGGGTGGCCTCTTCTCAGTTCAGAAAGCCGCGAGCGACTGCTGCTGCTCTAGCCCGGGAGATCAGGTGTTCCTGAGTCCCGAGCGGAAAGCTGTTCAGCCCGCACTCCCACTGCTCCGGGGTGGAGAAAAGAGGGGGTTCGGGTGGTTTGGCACATGCCAATACAGGATGGTACGTCGTATTGGGAGTATGGCAGGTAGGAAAGTTGTAAAGGAATGTAGTGGGGTATATATGTTGAAGAATAGGGGTGTTAAAATATGTTTCCGTCTGGAGTCTGCGCCATGTTCGGGGGACACAAGTGTTGAGGGAAGGATGAGGGGGTGGGTAACGGCGGCGGCTCTGACGGTAGTGGTGCAGTATATCGGTGTAGCGACTGGGAGCAGGGTAGGTTGGAGGACGGCGCTGCCAAGTCGCCCACCACCGATGGGAATGCCCGGAGTAGAATATCGCTGACAGCGGCGTACGCGCCTCATTCCCTGGGAGTGAGGCATGATGTGGGGTCCATACAGTTTGGATGCAGGGAAGGGTCTTTATTGTCTGGAGAAGCTTGAGGGCGGGAGGTTATATGCATCCGGTCAGAAAGTTCTGGCAAGATTGCTGTGAGTCGGTAAGGACGGTTACATAGCCGGTAGGTGCAGGGACAATCGAGATTTTGGGAAAAAGGCGTATTTCTACACATTGCTCAATAAGTACATAGCATCTTAATATACCCAATTTGTTTTTGCTTGCAAATGCTGCCCATCCAATTGCGCGAAAATCAATTTCAGGATTTTGTCCTAACATGCGGATTAAAAACACAAGCGAGGATTTTTAATTAACACCCCTCTGAATGTGGAAATCAGTTGAATTTTCCCAAGTTCGCATAGTGCTCGCAATCTGTTGGCAGTTTCTGCAACCAGGCGCCTCCCGGAGGAGCCCTGCCATTTATCATAAATCTAAAAGAGAATACGTGCCGCTAAAAACCGCAAAGGCATAGTTGTGGTCATCTCCTGGGACTTCCTGCAACCGCGCCCCTGCCATAGGTAGCCCATGTTACTTATCATAAAACTGTGCCGATGAGCATCGTTCATACCTGCTGAGTTAGCACTTCTCAAGGGTAAGAATACCTTTCCTCCCCCAGTCGGCCTCTATCGTATGTTCCCAGCGCAATCTTTTGCCGAATGCAAGTTCTAGTTACAACCCGGCACTATTCCTCAAATCATATTCCCCAACCTTCTCCCTCTTCCATCCCCTCTTCCCACCCGTGAGCTGTGGGATAACTTGGTGACTAGCAGCGATCTGCACGTCGAGACACGTCTTCCTCCAGAGCGAAAACTAACGACCGCAAAGCCCAAATTGCGCAGCGATCCGCCTTCGTCAGAACAAAGACGCGAGCTGTCACCAGAGCGAAGGCTGCTCGCTCATCATATGGTTTTCTGGAATAGGAAGCCACGCCCAATTCACCGGCTAAATAAAACGTTTTTCACTCACTCACTCACTCGCTTGAGCGCACCATCTTGGTGGAATTTGTTTAGCGAGAGTGCCACTAAAACACGCGTTCCAGACGTTTCGCATTACCTCGACGCGCCTGCGGTTGGAGCCCATGTACAGACATCAAGCAGGACTTCCTTAGTCTCTACCACTTCACGATGAACTAACCAACTATGACAACTAACAAATAAATAAACACGGGTTATACCCATTAATGTAATTGATATAATGGCCCACCCGCTCATTGCCGGGTACTACCACTACTCTGCAATAAATCAACTTTTTCTGCGCGTGCGTTTTTACTAGATTCCAATTACAATTTTCCTTAAAGAGTTCTGAGGGTCAAAATGAAAACACCGGTTTCTCATCGATTGACGGCTTCACGATCAATTCCAATTCAGAGCTGCTCCTAGCCCCTTCGGACCTGGTGGTGTCAATTGACGCCATCACATAAAAGGCCCTCTATCGAATAGAGAACGAAAGCGAAACTGCTAGTTTTATGGCGAATCGTTCTTCAATGATGCCTATAGCGAAAGAGAGGGAGAGATTATAACTTTATTGATCTAAGGAGGGCTGATGCCCTTAGAGGGAGAGAGGTAAAAATGTTGGGGAAAGAGCAGTTCAGGCGATGTTCACTGTTCGCCGCTGTTGCGTTTTAACAGAGCAGGAAGCCACAAGGAAAAACACGCTCCAGTGAAAACAGGTCCGGCGTTTACGGTAAAAAACGGACGTCCTAGTTTTTATTCCAAGGCTCCTAAATCTATAAATACGCGCATTACGAATTTAATTACTTTTTTTGTAGGTTCATCTTGTCATGACGTCTAGGAAAACACGCAAAAATATATTTCTGCTCAGTATAAAATTTTTAATTGCCAGATGTTCTGATTATTTGCTCATTAATTAATCCGCTAATACTTGCTCTAACAGCGCTATTTGTTGTTTGTGGGTTTATGGGAACCTAAGATTTAAGAAAACACACACAAAAAAATCGTTTTTCTTGAAATAAAAACAGCAGGGCTCAAAGGCTTCGACTAAACATTTTCGTGTTAACTGCGGGCTGATTCCGATTCTTACTATACTAGAAGTACAGTTCATCTAAGCGCAAACATGTGTGTCTTGAAACCTTTCTCTCCACTCGACCAAGACGGTAAGATTGTTTTTCTCCTAACTAAGTGAAAAGTAACTTTCTTCAAGTGACCACACTGATAATTATTTTATACCTGTGGCACCACAATGTCATCTACTTTCAGGCAGGCATCCCTTTCGATGGAGCGCAGGAAACGAAAGCATCAGGCAATCGACGGCGTCCCCAGATGCATACGGCTGGCTCAAACCGGACATCTTACGATAAAATCTTCAGTTCAAAGTCAGAGCTGAAGATGCCTTGGAGTTCGCGTTCCCGAAGAGTGGAACACACTTGGTACTTGAGCTGATCCTCAAGAAGGCTACCCCATCCCACCTTACAAGAAATTCGCAGACAACATGCGCTTGTTGGAGTATTCAAGGTGCCAGGGCTGGACACCAACTGTACCTTTCAGAACGTTCTTCTCACATCTGCCATTGAGCACCGTGACAATGACGGAAGAAGCCAAGTACGTGTACGTAGCTCGCAATCCCTGGGAAGTGTGCGTCTCTTTCTTCCACATGGCTACAAACCTTAGCTCCTACGAGTATCAGGACGCAATATTTGAGGAATTTTTCCACGCCCTTTTCGAAGGAAACTTCGGATGCGGTGACTACTTCGAACACGTGGCCTCTGTCTACGCATTGAAAGACAGACCGAACGTGTTTTTTCTCACCAACGAATAACTCTCCCCCCCCCCCCCCCCCCCAAAAAAAAAAGGAAACATCGATCTGAGATTGGTGCACTTTTTGGGCGAGGAGTATGGCAAGGCCTTGGAGGCCAACAAAAAGATGCTTGAGAAAGTGGCTGGACCGGTCCTCACCCGAATCAATGAAAAGTGTAGTCGTGATGGACTTGAAGGACAATCCAAACAAATCCAAGAGCTGTTCTCAAGAAACGTAAACAAGTGTAAAGACGGCTACAGCGGCGATGAAAACAAATACGGTATCGTGCCAGCTGCAATAGTGGGCGGGTAGAGAGACTACTTCACGCCAGAACTACTGCATAGAATGGAATTAAGAATTCGCGAACGAAGCTGAAAAGATGTCATCTTTTATAGAGCTATAAGAACGATATTCCAGCTGAAACTGTTGAAGCTTCGCGGTGTTCGGTTTAAAAATTGTACGTTCACCGTAGGACAAGTAGGGCGCCTTAGAAATGTGTATAGCCATTTGTTATCCTTTAATCAATGCTGCCCTGCATGCACTCACTGGTACCAGCGAAGAATAAAATACTTCTGAGGTTCAAATCCCCAGCCTCTCACTCGCCAAATGTTTAGAAGTGCTTTAAGGTTACACTCACTTTTGATTCAACGTTGCGCGCAGTTCCGCCTTTCTAATTATTGTTTCTGTAAAACGATTGCTAGTTCTACAAGTTCGGAACAAAACGCAACCATCTTTGCTGATTTAAATGAAAAGTTTACAAGGCGTAGTAACCGCTATTCATAAATATGTCTGGATCCTACAGCCCTGCTTGTTCTACTGCAGTTAATACGAGAAGGATTTAGAAGGGTGTTCTTTGTTTGAAATGCCCGTGTAAACAGGTGCAGCAGTGCTTTGTTCACCACGACACTGCAATGTTTGTTTTTCGTCATTTATGAGTCATTGAACGACCGCGTACTGTACACGACAGTATACATTCAATTGTGGATGTTGTGATGTCTTTAAATACGTTAATAAGCGACAGCACAATAAAGAATACGAACGCTCGTCCCCTACAAGTTTCTCAAAAGCGCATCCTCAGTCGAATTTCGGGTGAATAGTTACTCGGGCGCATTTCCCTTGGGTATTCTCGGATAAAGTGGCATTAAAGAAATTATACGATTTAAAGTTATGTTCCGTGGTGTTGATGTAGACGGGCTAAACGTTTCCTATTTCATTAATCTACTGTACTTATACCAGCTGGTTTCAGGCAAGATGATGCCCCTACATACATTATGACGCATCACCAATACTATCATCACCCCACTCCTTTGTACAAGAACGGTGAGAAGGTATTCTTGGAGAGTGTGTAAAAGAAAAAAAAAGTGACCCAGCGCACCATGCAACGGAACCTAAACGGACATTTTCCTGACCCTGCGATGTACCAAGAACGACGATCTGGTGGGAGCTGGGTTAATACCACCTCAGCCAACCACAAATGCAGTGAGATGATTGCGGGGAGTTTAGAATGAGGCCAGAAAAATGTCAGCGCAGATAAAATATTGAGTGACCGTTTTCTATTATGTGATAATTGTTAAAGTGGGCCAGGTTGTTCGCTTCGCGATAGAGGGACTGCAGCTTCTTCCTCCGCTGCCAAAGAGGTTGCACGCAACATTTGAAATTTAATTGGGACCCTATACTCCCGGTTGATGGCCCATTGAGCTAGGCCATATCAACAAACATCCGCAACTTTCTTCACGACTGCTGGCTATTGCTACACTCTTGGAGATCTCTGCTGTTCGGGGTGCATGGCGAGTGGTAGGGTTCGACGCTGAGAGAGGCGTGAGTGCGCCGTGGGATGGCGACCTAAGGGGCATGGTTCAGTTGGCGAAGTTGGCGCCGGCGTTACGACGAAAAGTGGGAACTTACCTAGTATGAGAAAAAAGAATCACCCATCAAGACAATAAATATCTTTGAGTATCCGTTCTCAGGGTATGCAGAATGGAAGACAATAAATTAACCTCGAACCTTTGTTCAAACTTCTGTGACATTAGCTTCACTGGTGAATATCCCCTTTCACCGACTCGAATGGTTTTTTGTTTTTGTGTGGTACACGTTCATTCAGTAACATTAATTCCTACAAGGACCTTGCGTCATTGTTTGCGGTGTTGTAACAGAAAAGACGACATTCACATAGCAAAACGCATGCGCAAGAATTCGAATAAAAATTTTTCAACACATGAAAGTTCAACACACGTGTTTTTGTACGATTACACACGTACAAAGTAGCACGTTGCACGATCATGCAACGTGCTACTTTGGTAAGGCCCTAAAAACGTAAGAGATAAATGCGTCGAAAAAAATATAAGACAAGAGCTTTTACTAAATTTATGGAGTGCGTGCCGCGCATTGCATGAGGTGCTTATATAGTCAGCAGTAATAGAGTGTACGGCGTACTCCAGGAGTAGGTGTGTCCGCAGTAGATTGCTATTGGCACTATTTATAACAAGTTGCACCGAGCTTTAGAAATATTTTACATTCAAGAAATGTGTTAACTTGTAACTTTAGGAAATAAAGATGAGTTGTGGGAAGGACACCGCGGAAAACAAAATATTAGTTTGGCAGTATTTTCAGTCTGCAATCATTAAAGCTTAATTAGGCCTATAAGTTTCAATTTTTGCAGAAGATCACAGAGACATAGTTCTGTCTACTGGTACACTAATCACTATCTCTTCAAAAATTGTGCCGTTAAAAGCATGTCAGGAAATTTATATGTAATGTATATGCTAATTGCGGAGTATAATTGGGCTATTTTCTGGCTGAACTCCCACTTATATTACATGTGATTTGGCATCAATTATTTTCTGGGTACTTTTCCGCTGTACTGTTTTTTTGTTGTTGTTCTCGCTGTCTAAATGGCTCCTTTCATTTTTTTTCTGGATGAAGTATACCCCGCTCAGCGAAATTGCACAACAGTCTTCCCCGTAATTTAGGAGAGCTTGCAACATAACAGAAACAAACCTCAGAGTAAGATGCAAGCTTACAAAATACAGCACGGCAAGTAAACAGGCGTGTCCTTGGTGCACCTAACACCCCACCAGCCGACACGAAGGAAGCCATTACGACCCGGAGATTACACACGAGCCACAGATCCCTCTGATGACAAAGATAGTGTTCCAAGGGAACTTGACAACATCATGACCTAACTATCAACCACAAAATGTCGCGCGGATATCTTTAAAGCGTACAGCTTTAACATTCCCACAAGTAGCAAACAAAGGTGCCTCTTTGATACTCTGTTATCTGGCATAAAGGGTATTTATTAGTGTTGGGCCTTCCTCCTCTTCCCCCCTTGGAGCAGACGATGCTGATCATCATTTTCATTATGCTCCTCACAAGCTGTCGCATGCTCTCGTCGCCGCGTCGGCTTGCGCCCGTATTCTAGCAGTCTCCATCCATTAAAGCCTCATCCTAAGAAGACGCGTCGCTCCACTTTCTGAATATTGCGCTTCAGTTGGAGGACCCACAATTCCAAGAATTTGGTTTGGCATCAAGGGGTGCTCTTTGTGTTCTTTTGATTTCGGAGATCGGCATCTCGCTTGTATTACGTCGGCCTGGAGTCCGCAAGCACTGTCAGTTCTGAAGGAGGCTGTACTTCCGCCTCTTTCTTGTCCCTATATAAAATGTCTACATAAACTACACATTGCTTCAAGTTCGATTGCTCTCCCGTCTGCTACGCTGACGAGCAATGGCGGAAATTTTTGAGGACCAGAAGCTTGAATGTAGCTCGGCTTCTATTCTCTTCACTCCAAAATGTGTAGGTTCCAATAAAGTATGTCGACCTATTTGTGGATTCAAAAGAATAAATTGCGAATAACAGGAAATCCAGAAAAGGAAGTCACAACTCTAGTTTCCCATTACTGCGGTTGTACACTGCAGCCAGAACTTATTTGCGAAAATACCTGTCAGCAGGAAGGATATCGCCCCACTTGGGTATCTGGACTCTTATTAATTATAGATTAGAAAGCATGGAAGTGATCGATCACTTCGGCAGGGAAATCTCCGTCGCTACTTTGATAGCAAAACAGGGTTGCGCACATACTTTGCGTACTAAAATAACGGACAAAAAAAAGATCTGGCCAATTTCTTGAACGTACTCGCGTTTTTAGTGGACATTAAACACTGATTTTTCGTCGTCGAGGAAAAGCTCTTTGCGAGGTCTGGACCTATTCATAGAGGCCAGTGGGGTCTTATTTCCGGTGCTATCCAGTTTCCAACAAGTGAACAAAGAGTTGCGACTGAGGGGTTAATCTTGATATACTTTGATATATCTTGATATATCTTGATAGATCTTGATATAAAATATACCTGTTATTCTTGATATATTTTTTCTATGCTTGTATGCTTAATGCACAATTCCTTCCTTTCCGGCTGACCTCCGGTTGCAACGACGACTACGCGAAACTGGCACTACATGCCACAACTGTGCCCAACACGTAGCTAAAGAATGTTTCACATATAATGGTTCATCCAGCGAGAATAAGGGCGTTTCGCTCGCTTGCCACATCATTTCTTATTCTGGTGTGATGAAACAATCATCACACGAGAATAAGAAATGATGTGGCAAGCGAGTGAAACGCCCTTCTCGGAAATATTGCAAACAAAGTTTGCCTACCACCACGACAAATAAATCACAGTTTAAACTAGGACTACGCTGCATCCAGCATTTGCAAAACTTTTGTTATTTTTTTTAAAAAGGCGAAATAATTACCGCAAATATAACGATAGATCATTGCATAAAAAAAGAAACAGTATCAATAACACAAACCAACTACTTTCGTCCTATTCATTCTACTACAAAGAGCAAATTCATACTACTAATGTCACTCTCTCTAATCTGTTCTTCACGAGCTGCCACAATGATGTGCTTTAAAGGGCCCTAAACAGGGTTCCAAAGGTTGAGATTTTACGTGCGCTATTGTTGGAGTACTATACAAAGAACGTCCTGCCGACAAAATGGTTAAAAAGTGTTCAGTATTAGCCGAGTTATCGTTCATTAAATAGGCCGTCAACAAGGCCTGGCGCATTGCCTTTTTCACCGCGCCTCCAAAGCACTGTGGAAGCGGAGACGCCACCGACCAGGCGCACGACCTGGTAGGTAACACCAAGAGAAACAGGGTTGGGTCGAGAAGCCCGCAGCCATTGGCTCCGCTCGGCGGAACGTCACCCCTCTTTTAGGAGACGACGGCCAAGCACCGCCTACTACATCCGCTACCGCTCAGCGGGGTCGGTCGGTGGCCGGCCAGCATCGAACGGCTCCTCTCGTCTGCCGTGCTCGCGTCGGCGGAAACAAGCGGAAACGAGCGTTCGAAGGCAAGATACGGGGCTTCCAAACTCAACATCCTCGTTTACGATAATAATTGAAGATTGACACCGACGACTATAGCGGCTCGCTAGCGTTTCGCGGCGCTGCCGCGGCGCTGTCGCGGTGATCTCGTCCCACCGAGGTCGGGGAAAAGGCTTAGCATCGCCGCAGTTATCCAGACACTGCTTTGCGAGGCCGCGACGACGACTATCCCCCGCGCAATCTTTCACTGCGCTATCACCCCCTTTCACGTATTTGCAAACTGATTTTCAACAATAGTCCCGCTCTGGCGGGCGGTGACAAGTTTTAGCTGCCGCGGTGTATGCCCTTGTATGCCTGTCCTGCCCATAGAGTTAATACTACTGACTCGTCGTGCATACACCGCACAGTAGGCTGCTTGTCTACCGTGCAGGCAGATGCTTGCCGCGGTCGCGCGTTTAGTGGGCGTTTGTGCCCGCAGAGATGCTCCGTGTTTTTTGAGCGTTATTCTTACCTTGTAAACGACGCGCTATATCTACAAACTCGGTTAAGCTCGCGCAACCGATGGCGACGATCTACATTCGTCCGTGCCGTGCCGCCGGTGCATACGCCGTGCCGCCGGTGCAAGAGCGCCGCGCGATCGCGTTTTCTCCCAGAGCCGGACACGCTGATTGGCTACAGCATTTAATGGGGCTTACCAATAGCGCAGCGGTACTGTTGAATGCTTCGTGCGTCACACGGGTGCGTCACAAGCGCTCTGTCGCACGTCAGAGCGGTGCAGTGTGGCGGCAAGGAAGCGGTAGGTGAGCAAGGAAGAAAGAAGGCACCTTTGTTGCGTGTTTGTGCGGCCCCTGCTTTACGCAGAGGTGTAATATTTGGTATACATTGTCGTGAAGGGGTACTCTAGCGATTG
Organism: Haemaphysalis longicornis; assembly: GCA_013339765.2. Classification (NCBI taxonomy): domain Eukaryota; kingdom Metazoa; phylum Arthropoda; class Arachnida; order Ixodida; family Ixodidae; genus Haemaphysalis; species Haemaphysalis longicornis. The sequence goes on from CM023453.1 coordinate 148,744,789, forward strand.
CGCTATTAAAATGGCGACCTTCAGAAACTTATTTAGGTTACAGAAACCGATTTAGCAGTTCTTATCATGAAACCTTTTTTAGGCATTATCGCCGACTGACCTTCGGACAGGGGTGGAACAGATGCGCCATTTGCGCCATTGAGTACCAAACTTGTTTACCTGCGCCATCCTGCGCCGAACCACCCCAATTGCGCCAAACTTGCTTTTTCAGTGCCTCCTGCGCCGCAGAGCCCAAATTGAAACACGATATACGACCGCCGTGGTACCCCGGCCCAAAAGCATGGCTGAAGCATTCCGTTTTCAGTTTCAATGCGGATATAGTTTCCGTCTCTTGAAGGCAATTGGCTATGGCTGTGGAAGTTGGAAATTTTACTTTGCTGCTAGGCCGCAGGCACAACACGCCTTCTCCCCCTTCAGTTCGGATTTATTTGTGATGCCTTGGCATTGCTTTGCCGGTGGCGGCCGCTGCGCCACAATCAATAAAAAATTACCCAAATAGAGTGAAATGTTTTATTTCACATCGCAAACTGATAGAAAACAGAATATTCGCATTAAAGGTTGTAGTTTAGTTGAAGTTACCTTCCATTTAGTCGACCATTTTTCATGAGTGTAGCTGCATGTATAGATTGAATGCTTTGCCGTCGCTTGTTAATTTGGTTTGCCTTTTTTAAATGCGAATGCATTTCTTAGTCGGGGGTTGTCGTGCTCCGTCGGCGTGCGCCTGCATTCCTCCAGCGCAAGCGCACGTAAGCGCGCGCCTCGTAGTTCTGCCTTCGTCGTCGTCGTCGTCGTCTCGGCGCGGCGGACCCGCGCCTCTACAGTCGGGGGTTGTCCTGCTCCGTCGGCGTGCGCCCGCAGGTGTTATCTCTCCGCGCTCCTCCTCGCCCCTAGCAACAGCTGTGGCGTGCCTAGCAACCGGAGCAGGTGGTAGCTCGGGCGGGAGTAGCGGAGGGCAAGGGGAAAGGAGGAGCGCGCTCGGGCGTGTGAGGGCACTCGCATCGCGGAGCTCGGGCGGAGTAGCGGAGAGTGAGTGGAGAGGAGGAGCGCGCTCGGGCGTGTGAGGGCGCTCGCATCGCGGAGCTCGGCGGGAGAGAGAGCTCGCGCGCGTGGCGGGCGTGTTGCGCGGGTCTCTCTCTCCTCTCCGCGTACCCTCTCTCCGCTCGCTGCGCTCGGAAAATGTATATAAATGCCGTGGAGAGCACGCCTCTCTCCGTTACTGCTTGCCGCAGCGCACTCATCGGTGCACCCAATGCATTCGCATTTCCGCACGATCCCCTTCGGGGAGGTGGGGGAAGTTTTTTTCTGAGCTACATGCTCATTTTTGCCTTTGAACTATGGAGTTAGCTTTGCTTATGTGGGGGATGTTCCAGCAATAATTATGCCTTCTAACATGCTCTTGCCGCATAGTATGGCGTACGTTTGTCGACTCTTGCGACCCCTGACGGGCGAAGACATAGCTATGATCTGCTTTGCATGAACTGGAGCCGCTGTTCGATAAAAAAAACGCAGACTCTAGTAACCGAAAATTGAAAACGGAAGTTACTCCGACGGAATTTTAAGCCAGTTACGTCCAACGTAACCCAAAGTTGAAAACTAAAGTTACATCCGACGGAACTTTAAACCAGCCTGCAGAGTTACGCTCGACGAACCCAGAATTTAAAGCTAAAGTTACGTCCGGCGGAACTACATTTATGCCAGTATCTCGAGTTACACCCTGTTTAACCTGTAAATGATAGAAGTTACGTCCAACGTAAGTGAAAAAAGGAAAGGTGCGTTGGACGTTCGCCGATCTCGATAATCTTACGGTACTTCGGGATAAAGTCTCTTCTCCGATGAAAGGACTTTACGTCGGATGTACCCAATGCTCAGAGGCTAAAGAAAGGTACGGTGGACTTAACCGGTGGATGACTCTACAGGCCGTCTGATGCGCCCGCAGGTGTATCCTAAGGTTGTGGTATGTGGTTCCCTCAGGAAATGCAAATCCGGTGCAACGGAGGAAGAGCCTCCCGTGTGATCTCATGCGATTTACATCGGACGATATTACCGCTGGGATATTGGTTCCTCCAGTGTTCGTTTTGTTATGCCTCTGTTCAAGATGGGATCCATTCTGGATTCGTGGCGACAAGGTACCACCTGGCACTCGTGAACGGAAGTCCTAGGTTCGAATCCCCCACCCGAGAACTTTCTTTCCTTGCTTTTTTTAAGACAATGACCATTGCTATGCATTTCTTCATCATGTTTACAAGATGGACGGCAGCGGTGCGTATCGCGCTGCTTTCATTACACGAAGCACTGCAACGATCACTCGATGTGGAAGCTGATGTGGAGCGGTACCATTTAGCTTATGGTGCACACAGCATAAAAAATGGTTTAAATTTCGGGAACTTAGGCCAGGCTGACCATAAACTCGTTACGAAAGAGGAACCAAAGTTGAATTTGTTATAGTGCACACAGAGTGAATGTTTCAAAGTTGTCAGCTGTCGATTAAACACTGTTTTGGCTGGTCAAGGAAGGACAGACTTGATTAAAGCAACACATACATAGATCACAAGCTACAGATGGGTACTCTTTTATCACGCCTCCTGCGGGGGAAAAGTTACGAGTGTCGGCTGGCACCTAGGAAGGTTCATGTGATAAAAATGATGGAAAAATGCATAGCAATGGTCATTGTCTCAAAAAAAGGAATGGAAACCAGGGGGATTCGACCCTAGCACTCATGTTCACGAGCACGAGGCGGCCACCACGAAGCCAGGCAGGATCACACCAAAAAACACCCAACAAGACGAGCTATTGAGCGACCAAGGCAACCACATAGTACAACTTCAGGATACACCTGCGGGTGTGTTGGACCATCGCCTCCGGTATTTTTACAATGCCAAACGCATCAGCCCTGACCGCAAACCAAGCCCTCTCCTTATACTCCGGCCACTCTCCTTTAACCACTAGCCTTCCAAACGCTTTATTCACGTGATCGGTTCATATTGGGGCGAGGCGTGGTAGAAAGCGGCAATGTTGCGAAAATCTTTTCCGCCCACGGGTTTGAGTTTTTATTGCTGGTGAGAGCACAGTTACTTCGGCAATCTCAAACATCGGTTACCTTGGCAAGCATGCACAACCTGCTCTCGAATTCAGTTACAGTCGGGTGATCCCGGTTATATGGGCACGACAGGCATACCACTCAATCCACATTAGAAAGCGGGCGATACGTTTGGCATTGTAAAATACAGGAAGCGATGGTCGACGGGCCTAGCTCTGTTAATCCGCCGTACCTTTCTTTAGCCGCTGAGATCGAGTATGTCCGACATAAAGTTCCTTCAACGGAGAAGCGACTTTATAGTGACGGACCGTAAGATTTTCGGAGTCAGCGTACGTTCGACGTATCTTTAACCGTCGGGGTCGAGATACGTGTGGTGCACCTTTTTTGCATTTCCGTTAGACGTAACTTCAATTTAGACGTAACTTCAGACGTCTAATTTAGACGTAATTTTAGACGTAACGTTAGACGTAACTTCAGGTTAAGCCAGACGTAACTCTAGACACTGGCTTAAAGTTCCGTCAGAGGTAACTTTAGTTTTCAATTTTGGGTTCCATCGGACGTAACTCTGGACACTGGCCGAATGTTCCGTTGGACGTAACTTTAGTTTTCGATTCTGGGTTCCGTCGGACGTAATTCTAGACACTGTTTTAAAGTTCCCTCGGACGTAACTTTAGCTTTTGATTTTGGGTTACGTTGGACGTAACTCAAGAGACTGCGTAAAAAATGCAAGGGAATGCGCTGTTTTACGCAACGCCGCCGTGAGTTCGCATAACACTGCCGTCTACTGGACACGAAGCGAGGTCCCCTTCGACTCTGCGCCTGCACTTTGAACGGTGATAACGTGGCATACTAGCCATACTAGCTGGTGCGAAAGGTAGGTAACTCCACACATTGAAATTTTAAGATACAGTAGACGAACTGCACTTCTGGTTCGAAGTAGGATATAGTGCACGGTAGAACGCCTAATATAGTAGGTAAATAGAATAATCTTAATTGGAAGCGGGCTAACAAAGCACCCTTTACCAACCCCTACCAAACAGCCTTTCTGGCTGCTCCAAGCCTGCTACAAAAGGCAACTTTGCCTGCTCCCAGGACTGCTCCCAAACCCATGTACCCTGTTCCACCCATGCCTTCGGAGGCAAGCCCTTCTAGCTTGACTCGTTAACTCGCAGGCAGCTTCTACACAGAAAGACATAGCATGGCAATGATGCAAGTAGTATACAACACGTCCATCAAGATTCATCGCCAAATTCGATAAAAATTATATACCAGTGATTTTAGGCGGTCGTTCGTTTGATGATGATGATGGTTCGTGTTTAATGGCGCAAGGCCGACGAGGGCAAAGAGCGCCAGAGAAGTTATTTAATGAAAAGAAGTGATTACCACAAAGGATAGGTATAAAAAGAGTAAACTGGACATAGTAAGATCGATAAAGATAATGGTGATGGCTGGTGTATAGGGCCAGATTTGATTATGCATGATAGAAGATGAGGTTTAAAAACTTAACATCAGACAAATACTTAAACACGCGTTTCACAGAAACCATGGCATCGTCACCCAGAAACAACGATGGGTGTAGGGGAATATGTTGTCTGTAGAGTTCTCTGAAGTGTTTGTGTCGTGTTGTGTCAAGTGCCTTGCATTGTATGAGTATGTGGACTACGGATAGGCCCTCCCCACACCTGCTACACAGGGGTCTTGGAGATCCCGTGAGCAGGTGCGAGTGCGTTACATGCGTATGGCCTATCCGTAACCTAGCTAAGGTAACTTCAATGTGCCTGTTGTGTGAGTCAGTAGTGTATTGTCCCAAGTGTGGTTTTATTACGTGTAGTTTGTTGTCTGTCTGTTCGCTCCAGTCTGCTTGCCAAGTTTTACGGAGTTGTTGTCTTATGTGTGGCTTGAGGTCTGTGTAAGGTAGTGTTGCCATGTCGACTGTGTTTCGGAGTGCAGCATTGGCGGCCATTTCATCCGCCACTTCATTACCGCCAATGCCAGAGTGGCCTGGCACCCAACACACAGTCACCCCAAGGTTTGAAGAATAAGCTACCATAATCGTTTTGAAGACAAGATTAATGACATGGTTTTTTGATGACTTTCCGGATGATAATGCACGGACGACGCTCAACGAATCTGTATAAATGACGGATGTAGGAATATGATGTTCAACTATGTGACTTACAACCAGAAATATGCCATATGCCTCTGCCGTAAAAATACTTGTATTAACATTCATTGTTCTACATGCTTCAAAATTGGGCCCATGCGCAGCACAAGACACCGCAGTGGACGTTTTAGATGCATCGCTGAAAAACTCTGCAGCTCTGTATTTATTCTGCAGATGCATGAAATGCTGCAAAATCCCACTTCTTGGTGTCCTGTTCTTATTGTATTGTACGAAAGAGAAGTCACATGCCACAGGACGAAGATGCCATGGTGCTACAAGATCAGTGTGAGATGATTTGAATGTGTCTAAGAGGGAGACGTCATGAATAGTCACCTCGTCCCTCACTCTCTGCGAGAAAGGAACAGCAATGGATGGGCGGTTTAAAAAGAGTTTAGTTGTGGACGTATCATTAAAAACCGGTTTAAAGGGATGGTTATTCATTGATGAGATTTTGGAGGCATATAGGAGGTCAACATAAGTTCGCTGGTACGCTAAGCACCATTTGTCGCACTCTGCATAAAGACTGTGGACAGGACTGGTACGGAACGCCCCACAAGACAGGCGAAGCCCCAAGTGAAGCACTGGGTCGAGCATTTTAAGTGCTGTTTTTGTGGCTGACCCATACACAACGCTTCCGTAGTCCAACCGTGACCCCACCAACGCGGCATAAAGTCGAAGCAGGAGTTGTTTGTCTGCACCGTACGATTGGTGAGACAGGACTTTTAGAATATTCATTGTTTTTAGGCATTTTTGTTTAAGTCGTTTTATGTGGGGTATGAATGAGAGTTTCTCGTCAAACACCACACCCAAAAACTTGTGCTCTCTTTTGACTGGAATCGAGTCACCAAAGAGTTTTAAGTCGGGATCGGGCAGGATGCCCCGCCTTTTTGAGAATACAACGCAGGTACTTTTAGAAGGATTAAGTTTAAACCCATTTTCATCTGCCCAGCGAGAAAGTTTATTTACCCCAAGCTGGACCTGACGTTCACAAATGGATATGTTACATGATTTGAAAGATATTTGAACGTCATCTACATACATCAAGCAGGATATGGTTGGCGGCAGTGCCTTTCGGAGAGAGTTCATCTTAACTATAAACAAGGTGCAGCTCAATACGCCACCTTGAGGCACGCCATTCTCCTGCACGTGAACGTTTGAAAGTGCCGAACCGACCCTCGACACGAAATGTTCGCTTCAGACAGGTAACTTGAAAGAGTATTCAGCATGTTACCTGTCACACCATAGGATTTTAGGTCTGCAAGAATGCCATAACGCCATGCCGTATCATAAGCTTTCTCGATATCAAAAAATACGGTCATGCAGTACTGTCTGTGTATAAAGGCATCCTTAATGTAAGATTCCAGTGCAACTAATTGATCGTTAGTGGATCGCCCTGCCCGGAAGCCTGCCTGGCAGCTCTCGAGAAGACCATTGTACTCAAGAAAGTACACGAGCCTACGGTTTATCATCTTCTCGAGGAGCTTGCACAGGCAGCTTGTCAAAGCAATGGGCCGGTAACTGGAAGGAGAGGAAGAGTCCTTCCCTTCTTTTAGGAAAGCCACTACTATGGCCTCCCTCCAAGAGCGAGGAATGTGCCCCGAAAGCCAAATCTTGTTATATAGGTGGAGGAGTGTTAGAAGAGTGTCTGAGTGTAGGTGCTGTATCATTGTATATGTGATGTTGTCTGGGCCTGGAGCTGAGGGTTTACAAGTGCTCAGAGCGGTCCTCAGCTCATGAAGTGAAAACTCCGAGTTATAAGAGGAGGTTGACTTATCATTATCACGTAAAGACTTCTTTTCAGCCAATTGTTTGTGTTTCATGAAAGTGCTAGTGTAGTGTGCTGAACTGGACACGTGTTGGAAGTGTTGTGCGAGTGTGTTAGCCTGGTCTTCCAGTTTGTCCCCTGTTGTACTGACCAGGGGCAGGCTGTGTGTCTGTTGTCCTTTTAGTTTGCGTATTCGTGTCCAGACTTTGCGAGAGTCAGTGTAAGAGTTTATGGATGTTACGAATGAGCGCCAACTCTCTCGTTTTGCCTCACGGCGCACACGTTTTCCCATCGCCTTAGCCCTTTTGAACAATAAAAGGTTTCCCGACGTGGGGTACCTGCGCAGGATACCCCACGCCTTGTTCTGGGCCTCTCGCGCCCGCCTACAGTCCTCATTCCACCACGGCCTCCGCTGGTTGCGCGGGGCACCAGAGGCGTGGGGAATGGACTTTTCGGCGGCGTCGAGGATGTGCGCCGTGAGGAGTTGGGTAGCTTCTTCGACGTGTAGGTGTCCTATGGATGTGTGGTGTAGTTTGGATGTCTCTGTAAATGTATTCCAGTTAGCTCGTGCTTCATTGAACCTATTATGGGAAGATGGACTGCATGGGCCTTTACCTATGTATGTGAGTGAGGTGGGGAAGTGGTCACTACCGTATGGGTCAGTGCCCACACCCCACTCGAGAAGAGGAAAGAGAACTGCGGAGCCAATCGACAAGTCAAGACATGAGTATGTGTTGTGTCCTATGTTATGGTATGTAGGCTGTTTATTGTTGAAAAGGCATGCTCCTGAAGATGTAAGGAATTTCTCTATAAGGCGACCTCGGGCATCCGTGCGAGAAGAGCCCCAAAGAGTGTTGTGAGCATTAAGGTCGCCTGTCAGGATGTATGGTTCGGGCAGCTGGTCAACCAGCGCCTCGAAGTCAGAGCTTAAAAGTGAAACATCAGGAGGAATGTATATGGAGCATACCGTTATCAATCTATTAAATATTATTGTTCGAATTGCCACAGCCTCAACGACAGTGTTCAGAGTGACAGGGTGGCATGCTAAAGATTTCCGGGCAATTATGGCCACACCCCCAGAAGAGTGCGTGCAGCCATCCCTGTCCTTTCTGTATATCAAATAACTATTCAAGAAATTTGTGTTCTTGGAATTCAGGTGTGTTTCCTGAACACACATTACACTTGGCTGATTGGCATGCAGAATCTCATACACGTCGTCAAGATTATTCAGAAGGCCTCTGCAGTTCCATTGAACAATATTTTCTCTTCCCATTATTATGTGTTCAGAGCTACTGGAGTGTGATTATTTATGTAGGGTCTTTCGGGGCTTGCACTCTTGGAAGGGGTTTTCTGGCCTTCTCTACTGACCTGGACGTCGCAGCCCGTTCCTTCCGCTGCGATGGAAGCCGGAAGGGCTCGACGTCCATGTCGTCATCTGAAGGCAAGGGGGTGCCCAGCGGACTGGGCCCCCTTGACATTGTACCCTTTCGGGTGTTCTTTGCCTGCGCTGCCAGTGCCGAAGGCGTGGGGAGCACCACAGATGGCACCGGCAGTGAGGCGGGGGAGGGGGTCGCTGCGACTGCCTCCGTCTCCATCTCCGTGCCCTTGCATGTGCTTTGGGCCGGTGGAGAGGAAGCAGTGGATGCAGCGGCATCCCCAACAGACGTTGTTGCCACCACAGCCGCTGCTGGGTGAGCTAGCGGTGCAGAGGCTGGTTGGGCTGCCTGGGGCAACCCTGGGGGGGGCGGGGGCGGGACCAAGTCCGACTCGCGGTACTGGGTCCCCGCCGAAACTAGACGCCGCTCCGCCCCCCGGCGAGCTGCGTCGGCGTACCTCCCCAGGGGGAAAGAGGCGAACCTCTTTCGCGCCTCCGGGAAGGTGATGTTTTCCGTGACTTTGACGTTGATGATTTTCTTTTCAATTTTGAATGTCTCGCAGGCTCGCGAATACGCGCCGTGAGGTCCTTTGCAATTCACACAAAGCAATTGGTTAGAGGGACAATTATCAGAGTGATGACCTTGTTGCGCGCACTTGGCGCAGGTTAGTTGGCCCCGACACGAGTTGGTACCATGCCCGAACCGCTGGCACTTGTAACAGCGCCGCGGATTCGGGATGTACGCTCGGACAGAGCACCGGATGAATCCTGCATTGATATGGTCTGGAAGAGTTGCACGGTCGAAAGTGAGAATTATGTGCCTGGTAGGTATTTCCTTATTGTCTCGTCTTATGGATATCCGCCTGACTGCCGTCACACCCTGATTTCTCAGGCCTTCTAGAAGATCGGCTTCCGTCTCGTTTGCCAGATCTGACTCTGAGATCACGCCCTGCGAGCTGTTGAGGCTGCGGTGGGGCGTGACCTTGATGCCAAGATCGGCAATACGGGTCTGGCTCAGGAGGCTTGTGGCCTGTTGCTGGGTGGTGACTTCTACCAGCAACTCTCCAGTTCTTTGCTTTTTGGCTTTGTAGTGTTTACCGATTATTCCTTCTATGAATTTTGTAGTCAGAAAAACGGACATTGAGGCAACTGGCTTGTCTTTTTCAAGGGATTCGATAATCAAGAATCGGGGATAGTTATCAGGTTTCGGGAGAGTGAGAGTTGGAAGGGGTGGGTACGTAACATCGGTGCGGCCCCTTTTCAGGGACCGATCGGATTTGCGGGGGGGTTTTGATTTATCCATGTGGCATTGGAAAAAAGTAGGGGACGGGGGTACTTTCGTCTCAAACCTTACCCTAATAGCTTGAGAGGTCCCGGAGCTCCCTGCCTGGTGAACAGACAGAGAGCCCATCCGCCGGAGCTTGACCTGGGCTCCGACGGCCACCGTTCGTGGTTTCTAACCCTCCACCTATAAACACATCGCCACGGTTGGATCCAGCTTATGTTTGGGGGCTCGGGGTCCGCGGTATCGCCAGTACCGTCACCATGAATACTCAAGGTGCCCCGTGCGGGGGGTCGTTCGTTTGTTCGAATCCGCTAATTTTGGTATTAGATATGGCGATGTGCTATGTCCAATATAGTTGAACCGAGGCCTTACTTATGCAAAGAACTACCAGTACTTCTTTTTCAGTGTTGTGACATTTTTGCGGAGCTTCTCGCCAGAGCGCGATCAATACCGTTTTACCAGACCCCAGCCTCACCGAGGTACGCAAATTATTTACGCCAGCCGGTTTGGTACAGCCCACTGCCCCATGGCGTGTGTCCGAGTCCAGCCTAAGGCCGGAAACGCCGTCTGGAACATTTACTGCGTGTGAACTATCCTGTCCTGCAAGAAAGTTGGTTCGCAAAGAGCAGTTACCAGCACGCAAAAATACTTCTCCGTGGTCCTTTATTTTCAGTCTTTAGTGTTTTCGGTGATGGGTTTGAACACTGGGGGTTCTTTGCGAAGTCAAAAATCGTGTAATATTCAAAATATATTTCCAGGAAGGGGTAAGCATCAATGTGGTTCATCATTTCCTCTTGCAAGATGATAGTTCTCCCATAATGGTCACCAGGAGGCTGACCAGGCACTAACAATATTAAACTGAAGCAGTTCCCAACGTGAAAGCCGTCGGAAGTGCATAACCGTGATTCCCATTTGGGGCGACCGCGGCGTTCTCCGCTCTTTGCTACCACCCCTCACTCCGTTCCCATGTCTTTCGGACTCCTGTCTTGAATAATCGAACAAGTTTGTTGAATGCAACTCAATTTTTCCGCCTTCACAGTGCTCGCGCGCCTTGTCCTAAGACAGCTCACATCCGTTTCGTTATCTTGTGTTGCTTTTTCCGCCTGCATCATCAAGAACGGAAGTTTTCTTTTAAATGCAGACCATTTCTTAGCCTCGCCTGTTCCTGCGTCGGACGGCGTCCACAGCTCCGCGTCCGCAGCAGGTGCGCCTCTCCTCCTCCCCTCCTCTGTCTCAACAGCAGCTGGCGCGCGCATGCGTCGTAGTCAGCCCGTTCGCTCTGTCGCGGTCTCGGCGTAACAGGTGACGTGATAGCAGCGCGGTGGGGCGGTTGAAGGGCGCGCGCTGCCTGCGCAATGCGCGCTCTCCCCCCGTACTACTCTCCCTCTACTGCGCGCGGTGCAAATATAAAGCGGCTAGCGGTCGCTCGTGCTTCAGTCACTGCGTTGCTTCTTCCTTCCATGGTTGACGCTCGCTCCACCCGAACGCGACTTTACTCTCCTCTCTCTACCCCATACCAACACCAACGCAACTACGACCCAACTACCCACCCTAAAGCGACTTTACGCGGCGTTAACGACCCCCAATGCTCCGCCTTTACTCGTGTTCCCCTCGCGGGAAGGCGCGGGAATTTTTGTGCTTGCTTTCATCTCGAACGGGCTGGAACCTTTGTGCGTATTCTGAACACATCGTTGTTTTTTCTTCGGCGGTCGCTTTTTTCGCTTACTGTCCCAAAAACCAACCCAGTAAGCATTCCTAACCACACAGACGCAGGGACTGCCGGTCAATTACAAATATTTTGCTTGGGATGTACCTGCAATTTTCTTTGCTCCAGCTATTGGGGACATGTATAACAAGTGCCAGCGGTTCCAGGAGATATAAACGGTTCTGCCTAAATAAACCTCTTCTTTAAGTACCCCCTTAACGTTCGGCCTGAAGGCTGAATCGAGGGACAATAGCGTATTTTTTCGAAGCCCCTCTTTGGGTGCGTGACTCCGCCGGATTGTGGGTTCATGACGCTACGCGACTGCGTTGGCTGGATAGCGCGACCGCGGAGGAGCTACGACGCCATGCCGGTCCCCTAGAGTGCCCTAAATTTAGAGCAGGTGTTAGAACAAGCACTATTTTGCAGTGGTTTTTCACAAGCCAGCACCACTTCGTTGCATTAATGGTGAGGGCAGCTCAAGGTGGGAATTTCAAAATATCGTGACTGCGATTGAGTAAGCGCCATTGGACACATCTACTTACTTGCAAAGTCTATACATATTTCTAGCCAATTTCGGAGCCTTGTTGAGCCAGCGAAAAGTGTGTTGAGCAGATCTTTACAGAATCTGGTCACCCTTTCTATTAGAGTTTTGTTTTCAAGGTAAAAAGGGATTTTGCAGCAATAAATATTCTGAGAAGAGATTTCTCCTATATTTCTATTAAAGATTAGTTAAATCCTCAAGATCGAAACTAAGCACTTTGATTATTTTTTAATACAAAAAATCGGGTCGGAAACCCCGGGTTTGTTTAAGCACTTCCATTGGTTATGAATGCGAAAGCAATAATTGCCCAATGAATTCCGCTGAGTACTCACCCGCGCAATGCACTGCGAGTAAGCTTTATGAGTTTTTCGATGTGGTCTCGCTTGTGCCGACACCTTTATCTTCTCCAGGGTGCGGCCACCGGTGGCTCCAATGCTTAAAACTGCATAGCGATGTGGCATTTGCTGGCACTACGTAACAGCTGCATATCAGCGTGCGCTTTTGTGTATTCAATAGTGCGAAACACGCGCTATAGACCGCGTTTCCTCCTATGAAAGCTCCAGGGCATTACATATCATCACTCCCTCCTTTATATGTGTTCATGCGAACCTCATGGTGTAGAATGGGTCCGCCCAATAGGATTGCTCAGCAGCACCATCCTTTTGTGGTGGTATTATTACAAGGACAATGTATTGAATGTTAAGCGGCACGGGGTTTAGGAGCCGTTTGTGGGCTACAGACACGGGTACCGGAAACCGCATTTTGCTAAGGGAAGGGAGTGCTAAGCGGCACGTGGTGTAGGAGCCGTTTTTGGGCTACCGACACGGGTATCGTAAGCCGCATATCGGAAACCCTAATGGGTGAACAGTTATTTTCCTATTGTTAACCGGTATTAGCTATTTCATTCGAAGGACGGAGGAGGTATTAAGCTCATATTGGTTGTTACCAAAAAAGGAGAGACGGTGGAAATAACAAAGGCAAGTTTCGGTCGCTAAAGGGTGAATGGTTACGTTTGAAAATCCGCGATATTAGGCTGCTGTAGTGCCATAGCTAATAAGATCAACATATTACCAAGTTTCCAGTGATGTTGAGTTAACAGTGTCAAAATCTGATTGTTGCGAAACTAAATTAGTACTGACACAAAATGTGTGTTTTCTCGATGGCAATTGGTGGCAATCTCCATAGCGACATTATGTACCCCCTTGAACACATTACAAATAGATGAAACAAAGTGCTGTCGAAATAAAAGATTGCACCTCACGGCCATGTTATATAGATGATATATTTAGTCAGGCAATCGCGGGAATAGTTCGTGATTTCTTTATTCAAACTGTGCGATTTAATAAAGACTGAGTTCTAAATGACTAATTGCGCACCACTCTCAGAAAATTAGGAGGAGTAAAATTGATTTCCTATTTTAAATTCATGATGTAAAGGCGGAAAGCATTCATCAAAATTAGCGACTCCAACAACCACCAAACGTTTCATAGTTTAGTGGCTATCGAAAAAACCAGCTTTGTGCAAAATATAGCGCCTTCCAAAAGAAAAAAAGTAGCTATGTTGTGTCACACAATAATTTGTAATCCAGTTCCCTAAGTCATGTATTTTATTGAACGCTAAACAAAACGTTATTCAGGAGCCTTTGCACCTTTACTGGAAGCTGCAATTGCTTCTTCCCGTATGTCTATCCACATGTTCATGACAGTGGACTTTTCATCTACCTCCTTTAACTTAGTTTCCATCCGCCGCAGCTGCTCAGGTGAAAAATACTTTTTCCAGCCTCCCACTTTGGCCTCCCTAACAAGTCCATACTTCTTGTTATTCCCTTCGTGTCCGTCCTTGAATGTAACGTCGAGTCGTTGCATCGTTCTACTCCACTCAGGATCTGAAACACCACTGAAGTCCAACACTGCAATGTCCTTCATTTGTTCCGGCGCAATCCTTTCTAGCAATTTGCCGAGCAACTCTTCGTCGTCTTCCAGCTCTCTGCCGTACTCCTCGCCCAAGAAGTAGGCCAGTCGAAGGACAACGTCTCTAGTGTTCCGCTTGAGTTCCTCGTAAGTCACAAAAAACATGTTCGGTTCGTACCTCATGGCATAACCGGCGGCTACGTGGTCAAAATAGCTGCCGTGCCCGCCGCAGTCCTCACTGAGGAACGCCTCGAAGAACTCGTCAAAGGTGCCGTCCTGGAAGCGGAAGGTGCTGAAGTTTGTGACCATGTGGTAGAAGGAAACGCAGACGTCCCAAGGGTTGCGGGCCACGTAGACGTACTTGGCCTCGTCGCTCATGGTCTCCTTGCGTGGAGGCAGGTGGGTGAGAATGGGTCGCATGGGCAGTCTCGGTCTCCACTCGTCGAGCTCCATGCCTTCCATGAAACGCTGGTTGTCCGTGTACTCCTGCGCACTGCGGACAGGCTCGCCCCTCTTGAGAATCAGTTGCGTGATGTGAAAGACCCAGTTTGTGCCGCTCTTCGGGTGCGTGAACTGGACGAGATCTCCCTCTGAAGCGCGGAAGCTGAAGTTTTTACGAAAGATGACAGGGTCGAAATTTGGATTTCTGGGAACGCCGTCGATGATTTGAGTATACGGCTTTCTGGGTAGCGTAGGGATGCGCATGTTGGGTAGTTTCTGCAATGAGAAAAAGTGCGACATATGATATTCCCGCGTTGTTTTTTGGTATCAATTACTGTTCGAGAATTATCTTCAATCACTAGTCCTCACACGACTTAATCGTTGGAAGGCCAGTTATTCGGGTGGAATCTGCGCAGGTAGCAAACGGAGGCTTTAGAAATGCCGTATAAAGCGAAAATGTACGTCTTTTGGGGATTGATAATCTTGTCTCCAGAACCATGACGTTTTGATGAAGAGTGGTTTAATCAAGTTTTAACAGTACAAGTTTGGAACAGAAAGAGTCTCTGAAGCACGTTGTAAAACATTGTAAAACTTCCGCAGGGCCATACTGTGTAAAGTGATCGTGCCAGTCTGTGTTGGCTGGCCAGAATTACTTTATGCGGAACTTACAACATACCTTTTCCTAGCGCTGACTGCCCCTCAGTATGCAACACGTCTTTGTTTTGTTTTCCCTCAAGAGGTCTATTTCGTTGTGTCTACCTTTCCTGAATTTAAAGGCGAATGTATTGAACCCGTTACTGTCACCGCGTGAGGCATTGATTTAATCAATAGTAACCTCAAATATCCCCATGAGCCGGTACCGATAACATTAATTCAAAGATACTAAAGAACACTCTTGCTGCATTATGCACGATCTTAGTGCCTTTTTTTCAAACAAGTTCCTTACATCTGAGGGGCTACCTGCGGAATGGTTATAAGAAAAATGAAACCAATTCACCAAACTGGAGATATTCACCCGTCTGGTAACTGCCGACCCATATCTATAACCTGCATATGCTGGACTGCTTAGTACATAATCAGTTCACACGTGTATAGTGAACTCGACACGGACAATTTTTTTTTATAACCGACGTGGTTTTAGGAAGGGAGTTTCCTCTGACACAAAACTGCTTGAACTAATGATCCACTTGTAGTTTAACGTGGACAGCAAACTTCAAACCGATTGTATCTTTCCTGACTTTCCTATTGGCTTTGACTGCGTGCGTCACTGCCAAATCATCTCTAAATTGTGTGGTCTACTACGTGACTCTTTGTTTTATCCTGCATTTAAAATTTCATTTCTTTTCACAAAAGTTCAGTGTTGTTAACAATTTCTTGTTCCCACTTTCTTTTTTCAGTTCGGGTGTGCCGGAAGGCAACGACGTTGCCCTCTTACTTTTCTGAATCTACATTAATGTGGATTAATGAAGCACGTCTGAGATTCGTTTCTGCACGCGTCTTTTTACCTACCGTTGTATTATGTTCTATTCTGTTAACTCCAATAATGATCCCTAGTTCTCCCCGTAGATCTTAAACGTATTTGTTACTGGTGGGAAATTGCGCATGAAATTAACCTTCCCAAACGGTGAGGCAGTGTTCTTCAGCCATAAACCGGTAAACTGGGAATTTTACTACTTGTTAGAATAGCACTGTGCTTTGGCTAACTTCTACGTATATGTACATTGGCATTCTTCTTATAGCAAAGCGTTTTATGAGTCACACACATCACGCCTAATCTGCAAAGTCCGCTGCTTCGCAACATGCGAAATACCCTACTAAAACTGAAAACCTTGACTTGCAAACCTACATTTTGTAACAATTGGAATTTGCCTCATCAATTTGGTGCCCTCACCAAAACTACTTAACCAATGCTTATAAATTATTTATTTTTTTTATACTGTCAGCCCAGTTTTGGGGTATTACAAGAGTGGGAGGTGACTATACACTATATTTCAGAATTAAAAGAAAGTACATTTCGGAAAATGCAAACACGAAGTACAGTTGGGAAGTGCAACGTGAGGAAACTGTAAAATGCGATAGAAACACAGGTTGACATTTGGCCACGTTATTGCGCGTATAGGTATGTGCTCTTGACAATACAGTTCAGTTCAGTTTCAGTTTATTGCCATATTGAAAATGCAGTGTGTAAAAGACACCCAATTTCAAGAAACTGATTACTGTGGCGTCTGATAACATAATCATTGCTATATTGTTGTAGAAAAAAAAAGCTGTATTGTAGTGGGAGGTGGGATATACATGCTCTTACGATTACGAAAACAGACATCAGGAGATATCGGAAATAGTCATATCTGTTATATTTAACATGGTCACGAATAATAAAAAAAGAACGTTTAATCGGTCAGTCTCATTTCTGGAGTCTATACAAGGAAGTTGAGCACGTTCAGATAATTGGGTGGGGAAGTGGCAACGACAATATTAGTTGAACTTAAATCCCGCATGAAGCCGTTGGGTTTTATCGAGCTTACAACGGTGTGTTTAGGTGTGCGGGCCACACACAATTTCAGCATATTCTATAATTTGTCGTATAACATTTTTACGCGTTATACATATTACTGCAGGGGCAGCGACATACACGTTTCTAATAAGTGACCACAAAGCTTTTCTGGCCATTCCGACAAACATAATCTACAGGTTCATTGGTACTTAGAACCCAGGTAAACTTCAAAGTATGTAAACTGTGGAAAGGGCTGATAGCGAGACATATTGAATAGAATAATCGTAATGAATACTATTTCCCTTTCTAGTGACAGATAAGTACACTGTTTTTTAGTCAGTGCTCTAAACCATTGGTCACGCTGTCACACTTTTTATTTTAACGCAGTAATATTTATTTCGATCTGATCGGCACGCGCGCTTCAATACGGTTGTATAATACGGAGTCATCTGCGTACAGTTCGATTGGAATAGTAATGGAATGAAGCACGCCATTGATAAACAACACAAATTGCAGGAGGAACAATACACTTCCCTAGTGTACACCAGACTCTACAGGCGAGAAGCGAGATCGGTAGCCTTCCCATATGACAAACTACTCTCTCTGGCTAAGGTACGACAAAAACCATTCGATAACTGATCATTAGTGAATAATAGAAAGTTGATGTGCGGTACGTTATCAAAGCCTTGGTACGCTTTAAGAATATTAAACATGTTTGGCCTCGAATATATATTGTGTGCGAGAGATCAGGGATACTTTCATTTAGTTAAATTACTGGTGCAGACATGATTAAAACGGAACAGCCCGCTTCATATTAACTAACTGCAATTTCACCTCAAGCGTAACTCATATTAAACGACACTTTCTACTGCCGCCATCACATAGCCACCACTATATTGTTATTCTCGGACTGTTCCACAAATACGTTTCCGCCAAAAAATGAACCAGGCAACGATTTCGAACGCCTTATTCTTTTTCACGTGATGGCATAATTAGCTGAGCTTCATGAGCATAAAAAGTAAAACTAATGCATTTAATTCGCCAGCACTGCCTCGTACCGTTTCTCTTTGACACGACATCACGCATATCTAATCTGCCAACCGTTCCGTCATCTGATACTCACGTTCTACACCGTCTAACCCTCTCCTTCAATTCCTAATGTATCGGGTATTTCTGCGACTTGTAACTATGTTGTATTTCAATTTTTTTTCAGATTGGATCCCCCTTTCGCCTTGTTCTTGCCAACAAGCGTTGTATACTTCCAAATGTCGCCCACTTTGTCTCTAAATATCGGTTATCGTTTATACTTTTTGTTGTTGCAAAGCTCCTGCCGGAAAATTGTACGTTATCTCTTTGTAACTTTTGAAATTCCCCCGTTACTCAGTGCACTGCCACGGGGAATGTAAAGCTTTTATGAATAAATAAATAAATAAACAATGACCCCTAATTTTAATTCAACTCGGAAAGTGCGTTTTGTACTGCCCTTGTCCTCTAACTTTGTAATAATTCAGGAATGACCATGACAGCTACACCATATAAATGTAGCTGTTTGTTGCATGTTCAACATAATGAACACGGGTGTCTGCAGATAAAAGTATTACGAAATATAAAAACTGCGAAATTCAAAGTTGTAGCAGTGGAGCGTCCATCAACACGCATTTGAAAAGCAGTGTTACATCAGCATGCTTGTTTGCGCCGCACCCGGTGAGGACACAAGGTATCTTCGTTTCTGCCGCCTCTTACAGCTGAACTAAGGTCGCACGCTTTTTCTGAAGGTGTAAACAAGAAATGCAACAAGTGTAAAATCGCGGTACTCCGCAATGAAGAACATTTCGACCTATTTACTTTATTATCTTTACAATGACTTCTCCAAGTTTTGTTCAGGCTCTATTGCCACGCTGGCATCCCCATAACGTATTTCGCTGTCGCCAATGCATTCTCCATTGGTGTGCACAAACTTATTGTACAGTTCTGACCTTGGAATGCTGATTTGTTACTTCATTCGTATTTTTCGCGGAAGTTGTGTCTGTCGTGCAATAAAAGCAACACACAAAGTGCCATATCACATCACTTGTTTCCACATTTAAGTACCCGTTACATCAGGAACACAGTGAAATTATTATTTTTTTCCTTAATGCATCTTCTGTGCGTGAATTCTATTATTGCCGGTCACGAAAAATAACTCGCGTGAATGAGGAGTTTGATGCTATGCTGATTAAAACCCCGAATACTTTCGGCAATCGTATATGTAGGTAAGTTTCTAATGCTGCTGCCTTTGTCCATGTCACCGTAGAACGTGTTCAAATCTCGCATTTGCATTTTGGAGGAAAACTAACAAAACCTAGCCAAAACGTGTGGTCCATGCTTGGGTGCCAGCAATAGCAATGTTGAAAACTATTCAAAGTCAATCAAGTCACAACGTAAGAAGGAAGACTTATTATCACGATGGTAGACTAGGTATTTGCCGATTAGTACACGAAAATGTAATATTCAACGGGCAAACTACAATTTAATTTTAAAAAAGTACCTCCACGAATGCGGGTAAAAATACGCGCTTATATGCCTTTCACTGCTCTGCTAGGAACACATAGAACGCATAGACATAGAACGCGCTTTGTTCGAAGAGGAGGGACTTTAGCCATAACCCTTTCATTGATGGGCTTACTCCTAGTTCGCTGTTCAGCATGCATAGATGAAGGAATGTGGGCAGTTGCTGCGATACGTGGTAGCGCATATCACGTACCATGTCAATAAACCTCCTAACTTCTAAACCGTATGAAATAGATAAACCGTGAAATATTTCCGTGGACAGGGAATGACTAGGTTGAAAAGACACGGTTTTAACTCAGGAAAATATTCCTCCGTTGGGCGGAGTATATGTGTGGAATTTTTAAAATCTAACTGAGGTAGTCGTGTAACGGACTAGAAGGCACAGGTTTTTTTTTACTCACATATTGGAGAACTGGAGGTAAGTCGGCAAATTGGAAGTATTAGTTGAAGCTGAAAGATTCGATTCGAAGCAGGGACTGGTGCAACCGAGTTATCTGCGACGCGTTAATATAGGGTCTGTAGAAGTTCTCTTCCAGAACAAGACACGTCATAATTAAACTTAGGAATAAAACTCACCAGCATTTCCAGGCACACGGCCTTGAAGCCGCACACTTTTACCCCCTACGCCTTCCTCGTGTTGATGAAATGGTGCGCATCCGGCTTTTCGTCGAGTAGTCGTAGTCATATCCGGCACGCAAAAATGGATGGCCTCTCGAGGAAACTGGCTGCACGCCCTTGTGCCATAAACAATGCTTGTTTTTATGGACAATGCTCTGCGCTTGGGGTGTCCTACCTCTTCACGTCACCGCCACAATTCATTCATGCGTTGTTCATTTCCTGCCTGAAAATGACTGAACATGATGGAAGACATCAAAAGTAGGCAAACAGGATAGTAACACCACCGGACACAGCGTCAAAGCATTAGAATGGATGAACATATTTGCTTAGAATTTGAAACCTTGTGCATATACGACTTTTTTCTGGTAAATGTCGTCAAAACACGTGCTGACCAAGAGTGATCGTTTAGCGATAACAATTACAGCATAGGAGCCTGGTTTTTGCGAACATAGGTCAGCTTTTGACAAGTTTCCTTACGCATGTCGCCAGTATTTCCACGATTTGCACTAACTAACTGTTATATTATTCTAATAATCATTATTGGACTACTTTTCGCATTGCTGAACCACATTAGTTAGCATAATTTCTAGACCTCATATATATTCTTATAGTATAATTTTATAACTTTAATCGAAAATTTCAGTTTACATGAAAAGAAAACCACTGGTTTTCATACGATCAGTTTACCACAGGCTGTAAAAATAACACTGGCTGCATGACTCATCGCTCTAATTTTTAATCTTTATTTAAATGTTAGCTATTTATGCCACTATAGATTTGCAATGCATTGATGCAAAGAGAATACTTCACCAAACTTGAAACACAAAATAATATTCGCCCCAAGTAGCGGTAAAACCTACAAGGGAAATGACTATAAGTAATGATCCGTATGGCTTGATTGTGGGTATATTCCAAGGGGGACAGGTATGTTGGGAATGCATTTCCCCAAGATGATATGTAATAACTAATGTGACCACAACTAAAGCATAGTGCCATAAAATTCGAGTTTTCAACCCAGGATAAGGGCGACCGAAATTAATATTTGCATTCTATCTGGTACTTTTTTAGTTAACAAAGAGATGCGTTATTCAAATTTAAGATGTTTTTCAAGCTCAGCGACTAAAAATATCCCGTAGTTAGAAGAAAAAAGTTGAGTACCAGTTAGGGAAACTGGAGAGTTTTCCGGGATAGTTCTGTGTGGAGATCTGAAAATAATAACTCGAGATTTTGATGATTTGATGCTTAACATGTCCCGACACCATGTAGCTAAACAATTACAACCAGCGCTCACCTCCAGAATTAGCTTGTGTAATTTCGTATAACTGTAAATATAGAGGTATCATCAGCCCAAAAAATACTGGTCTAAAAGTTAACGGATTGTGGGAGATCATTCATAGACATTAACAACTAAATGGGGCGCAGAATTAATCCCTGTGCTATGCCTGTATTATTTCGAGCTCAGGATAACTACTAAGATGCATACGTTTGGTTTCCTGTCGGATAAAAAATTTTGATTCGGGTTAGACCAGGGCAGTAAGTGCAATTGCATTTGATTTTTAAACAACATTTGCTTGTTGTTTATCATACTTGAATTACATCATACTTGAATTAATATTGTTCAGCCCTAATATGACTGGGTACGCAGACAATGACGTTTCTTGCTTCGTTTCTTGTCATTGTCTGCGTACCCAGTTAAATTTAGGCTGACCAGTATTAATTCAGGTTTAAGAGAGTCGAAAGCGTTATACACGTCAATAAACAGCGCACCAACCAAATTACTTTTACTTTTTTCTGTGAGGAATCTTAAGAAATGTTCAGGGGAATATGCAGCCCTAAACGGAAGCTCAATCGGGGTTATTAAGTTAAATTTTGGTAAATAACTTGTGATCCGCAAAACAGCTAGTTTGGGAATAACTTCGCAAAAAAAGATAACACAGTGATGGGGCGGCAGTTTATTATGTGAGGGCTGTCCGCTTTCTCAAACACATGTTCTGGTTTGGCGTTTTTCAGAACGGATGGGAATGCATCAGTCTTAAACAGAAGATTCGCAACGTGGGCGAATGCTACAGCAATGAGAGTGCTATCAACTTAACAGTTATTTATTTATTAATTTATTTGAATACTTGCAAGGCCTTTAGGGCGTTACCGAGGGGGTGGGTAAAGGCCTTTTACAGATCGCAAGAAAAAATGAAAAGGAAAGTGAAGGGAAAAGAAACGAACACTGCAAGAAGCATTAAGAATAAAAACAACCGGAATAAACCCCAAGAGAATGGATATGTATAAAGCTAACACGCAAACAAAGACAAGACGAGAAAATGAGCACTGCAGATGGTTAGAAAAAGTACTCGGTAATTGCAGCCTTAAAGAATCAAGGGTCTTGAATTCTCGCAAAGGGAAAATTGGTGGTTCAGTTGAGCACAGGTTCTCGGCAAAAAGATAGCTGAATACAATTTCGTACACCAAAACGGAATGCCTACTTTATGCTGGGGGTCAATGCGTAATGAGTGGTATAATGGTTGTGGAATGAAGCCTCGGCTCATTAATCAGTTTTGAAAAAGCATCATCTGAAAAAGATGAGGTCACGCCAATTTCCCCCCGACAGCTGAATCTGGTAGTTCAAGGTGAGATTTCATTTTGGATAGTCGCAGTACGCGAATAATTAGAACAAATAAAACGAGCTGAGGGGTCCTGAAGTGATTCTAACGTGGTGATTAGTTGTACTGCACGGTATCGCCTTGTCGAAAACACTCTGTGCTAGTTGATACGTCGTGTTTTAAGTTGACGAGGGGCCTGTTGCTTTTGTTTTCCTGAGTTTCGTACTATACCTAAGCTTCGTTCACCTTGTGGACTTGTGAACACCGTCGTCGGTTCTACTATGGTTGGTCGTCCCTGGGCCGTAGTCTTGGTAGCCGCGACTTCTTCATTCCCGGGTTCCCATACACCAAAAACTCTTCACGCAAGTAGTCTGCTCTCACACAACCAGAAAGAATAACTGTATTTAGATTAAACCGAATTCTTTGCTACCATGATCATGGTTTCTGAGCGCCTATTATTTTCCTTCTGTCCTTTTCCTTTGTCGACCCATGACCGGCCCCATGATCTATCCTCTTCTTCAGCTTGATTGTTCATAATGTGTGTCCAACACTATAGAACGTAACACCCTGTACCTTGCACCAGGAGCTGATTGGTCCCCCTGACGGTTCGAGTCATCTGGTCCGGTTGTGCCACTATTGCACTCCTCTATGACAGAGTTTGCTCGAGGGTCAAGTCGAGGTATCCAATATTGCGTCAGCAGAGGAGACGTGTGCCATTGAGATGCAGTGGAGCACTGCTACGGGAGTGGGCTGGTCGCGGGTGGAACGCGATGATCTTCGTTTTGGGCCTCGGAGAGGCGAAGCCTCTTGCTGCTTAGGTGTTCCGCCACTGCATTAAGGGCCACCTGTGGGGTCGCGCGTACCCTCCTGGCGACTTGGGTGGGAGCCCGGGTCCAGAGTGCCGTGTCGTCAGCACAGATGGCCATCTCTGCAGGATGCTCCAGAGATCCCGATACATTACTGGTGAGGTCCGCAGTGTCCTCCTTAAAAAAGGAGTAGTCAGGACCTGACTACTCCTTTTTTAAGGAGGACACTGCGGTAATGTATCGGAGGACCTCACCAGTAATGTATCGGGATCTCTGGAGCATCCTGCAGAGATGGCCATCTGTGCTGACGACACGGCACTCTGGACCCAGGCTCCCACCCAAGTCGCCAGGAGGGCACGCGCGACCCCACAGGTGGCCCTTAATGCAGTGGCGGAATATCTTGGCAGCAAGGAACTTCGCCTCTCCGAGGCCCAAAACGAAGAACATCGCGTTCCACCCGCGACCAGCCCAAGCCCGCAGAACTGCTCCACTGCATCTCAATGGCACACGTCTCCTCTGCTGACGCAATATTGGATACCTGGGCTTGACCCTCGAGCAAACTCTGTCATAGAGGAGTGCAATAGTGGCACAACCGGACCAGATGACTCGAACCGTCAGGGGGACCAATCAGCTCCTAGTGCAAGGTACAGGGTGTTACGTTTTATAGTGTTGGACACACATTATGAACAATGAAGTTGAAGAAGAGGATAGATCATGGGGCCGGTCATGGGTCGACAAAGGACAGAAGGAAAATAATAGGCGCTCAGAAATTATGATCATGGTAGCAAAGAATTCGGTTTAATCTAAATACAGTTATTCTTTCTGGTTGTGTGAGATCAGACTACTTGCGTGAAGAGCTTTTGGTGTTTGGGAACCCGGGAATGAAGAAGTCGCGGCTACCAAGGCGACGCCCCAGGGACGACCAACCATAGTAAAACCGGCGACGGTGTTCACATGTCCACAAGGTGAACGAAGCTTAGTTATAATACGAAACTCAGGAAAAGAAAAGGAACAGGCCCCTCGTCAACTTAAAACACGACGTATCAACTAGCACAGAGTGTTTTCGACAAGGCGATACCGTGCAGCACACACTAATCACCACGTTAGAATCACTTTAGGACCCCTCAGCTCGTTTTATTTGTTCTAATTATTCGCGTACTGCGACTATCCCAAATGAAATTTCACCTTGAACTACCAGATTTAGGTGTCCGGGAGAAATTGGCGTGACCTCATCTTTTTCAGACGATGTTTTTTCAAAACTCATTAATGAGCCGAGGCTTCATTGCACAATCATTATACCACTCATTACGCATTGACCCCCAGCATAAAGTTGGCATTCCGTTTTGGTGTACGAAGTTGTATTCAGCTATCTCTTTGCCGAGGACCTGTGCTCAACTGAACCACCAATTTTCCCTTCGCAACAATTCAAGACCCTTGATTCTTTAAGGCTGCAATTACCGAGTACTTTTTCTAACCATCTGCAGTGCTCATTTTCTCGTCTTGTCTTTGTTTGCGTGTTTGCTTTATACATATCCAATCTCTTGTGGTTTATTTCGGTTGTTTTTATTTTTTATGCTTCATGCAGTGTTCATTTCTTTTCCCTTCACTTTCCTTTTTCTTTTTTTCTTGCGTTCTGTAAAAGGCCTTTACCCACCCCCTCGGTAACGCCCTAAAGGCCTTGCAAGTATTCAAATAAATTAATAAATAAATAACTGTTAAGTTGACAGCACTCTCACGCTGGAGCATTCGCCCACGTTGGGAATCTTCTCTTTAAGATTGATGCATTCCCATCCGTTCTGAAAAACGCCAAACCAGAACATGTGTTTGAGAAAGCGGACAGCCCTCACATAATAAACTGCCGCCCCATCACTGTGTTATCTTTTTTGCGAAGTTATTCCCCAAACTAGCTGTTTTGCGGATCACCAGTTATTTACCAAAATTTAACATAATAACCCCGATTGAGCTTGGGTTCGAGGCTGCATATTCCCCTGAACATGTCTTAAGATTCCTCACAGAAAAAAAGTGAAAGTAATTTGGTTGGTGCGCTGTTTATTGACGTGTATAAGGCTTTCGACTCTCTTAAACTTGAATTATTACTGGTCAGCCTAAATTCAACTGGGTACTAAGACAATGACAAGAAACGAAGCAAGAAACGTCATTGCCTGCGTACCCAGTTAAATTAAGGCTGAACAATATTAATTCAAGTATGATCCAACTAGCTCAGATTCTGCCTATTCTAATATCTCTTAAACCGTCACATGTTGTTTAAAAATTAAATGCAATAGCACTTACTGGCCGTGGTCTAACCCTAATCAAAATTATTTATCCGACAGGAAACCAAACGTATGCATCTTAGTAGTTATCCTGAGCTCAAAATAATACAGGCATAGCACAGGGATTTATTCTGCGCCCCCTTTTGTTGTTAATGTCTATGAATGATCTCCCACAATCAGTTAACTTTTAGACCAGTATTTGTTGGGCTAATGATACCTCTATATTTACCGTTATACGAAATTAGAAAAGCTAATTCTGGAGATGAAAGCTGGTTGTAATTGTTTAGCTACATGGTGTCGGGACATGTTAACCATCAAATCATCAAAATCTCGAGTTATTATTTTTAAACCTCCACACAGAACTATCCCGGAAAACTCTCCAATTTCCCTAACTGGGACTCAACTTTTTTTCTCGGACTACTGGATATTTTTAGTCGCTGAGCTTGACAAACATCTTAAATTTGAATAACGCATCTCTTTGTTAACTAAAACAGTACCAGATAGAATGCAAATATTAATTTCGGTCGACCTTATCCTGGGTTGAAAACTCGAATTTTATGGCACTATGCGTTATTTGTGGTCACATTAGTTATTACATATAATCTTGGGGCAATGCATTCCCAAAATACCTGTCCCCCTTGCAACATACCCACAATCAAGCCCAACGGATCATTACTTATAGTCATTTCCCTTGTAGGTTTTACCGCTACTTGGGGCGAATATTATTTTGTGTTTCAAGTCTGGTGAAGTATTCTCTTTGCATCAATGCATTGCAAATCTATAGTGGCATAAATAGCTAACATTTAAATAAAGATTAAAAATTAGAGCGACGAGTCATGCAGCCAGTGTTATTTTTACAGCCTGTGGTAAACTGATCGTATGAAAACCAGTGGTTTTCTTTTCATGTAAACTGAAATGTTCAATTAAAATTATAAAATTATACTATAAGAAGACATATGAGGTCTAGAAATTATGCGAACTAGTGTGGTTCAGCAATGCGAAAAGTAGTCCAATAATGATTATTAGAATAATATAACAGCTAGTGCAAAACGTGGAAATACTGGCGACATGCTTAAGAAAACTTGTCAAAAGCTGACCTATGTTCGCAAAAACCAGGCTCCTATGCTGTAATTGTTATCGCTAAACGATCACTCTTGGTCAGCACGTGTTTTGACGAAATTTACCAGGAAAAAGTCGTATATGCACAAGGTTTCAAATTATAAGCAAAAATGTTCATCCATTCTAATGCTTTGACGTTGTGTCCGGAGGTGTTACTATCCTGTGTGCCTACTTTTGATGTCTTCCATCATGTTCAGTCATTTTCCAGCAGGAAATGAACAACGCCTGAATGAATCGTGGCGGTGACGCGAGGAGGTAGGACACCCCAAGCGCAGAACATTGTCCATGAAAACAAGCATTGTTTAGGGCACATGGGCGTGCAGCCAGTTTCCTCGAGAGGCCATCCATTTTTGCGTGCCGGATATGACTACGACTACTCGACGAAAAGCCGGATGCGCACCATTTCTTCAACACGAGGAAGGCGTAGGGGGTAAAAGTGTGCGGGTTCAAGGCCGTGTGCCTGGAAATGCGGGTGAAATTTGTTCCTAAGCTTAATTATGACGTGTCTTGTTCTGGAAGGGAACGTCTACAGACCCTATATTAACGCGTCGCAGATAACTCGGTTGCACCAGTCCCTGCTTCGAATCGAATCTTTCAACTTTAACTAATACTTCCAATTTGCCGACTTACCTCCAGTTCTCCAATATGTGAGTAAAAGAAACCTGCGCCTTCTAGTCCGTTACACGACTACCTCAGTTAGATTTTAAAAATTCCACACATATACTCCGGCCAACGGAGGAATATTTTCCTGAGTTAAAACCGTTTCTTTTCAACCTAGTCATTCCCTGTCCACGGAAATATTTCACAGTTTATCTATTTCATACGGTTTAGAAGTTAGGTGGTTTATTGACATGGTACGTGATATGCGCTACCACGTATCACAGCAACTGCCCACATTCATTCTTCCACGCATGCTGAACAGCGAACTAGGAGTAAGCCGATCAATGAAAGGGTTATGGCTAAAGCCCCTCCTCTTCGAACAAGGCGCGTTCTATGTGTTCCTAGCAGAGCAGTGAAAGGCATAAAAGCGCGTATTTTACCCGCATTCGTGGAGGTACTTTTTTAAAATTAACTTGTAGTTTGCCCGTTGAATATTACATATTCGTGTACTAATCGGCAAATACCTAGTCTACCATCGTGATAATAAGTCTTCCTTCTTCCGTTGTGACTTGATTGACTTTGAATAGTTTTCAACATTGCTATTGCTGGCACCCAAGCATGGACCACACGTTTTGGTTAGGTTTTGTTAGTTTTCCTCCAAAATGCAAATGCGAGATTTGAACACGTTCTACGGTGACATGGACAAAGGCAGCAGCATTAGAAACTTACCTACATATACGATTGCCAAAGTATTCGGGGTTTTAATCACCATAGCATCAAACTCCTCATTCACGCAAGTTATTTTTCGTGACCGGCAATAATAGAATTCACGCACAGAAGATGCATTAAGGAAAAAAAAATAATTTCACTGTGTTCCCGATGTAACGGGTACTTAAATGTGGAAACAAGTGATGTGATATGGCATTTTTTGTTTTGCTTTTATTGCACGACAGACACTACTTCCGCGAAAAATACGAATGAAGTAACAAATCAGCATTCCAAGGTCAGAAGTGTACAATAAGTCTGTGCACACCAATGGAGAATGCATTGGCGACAGCGAAATACGTTATGGGGATACCAGCGTGACAATAGAGCCTGAACCAAACTTAGAGAAGTCATTGTAAAGATAATAAAGTAAATAGGTCGAAATCTTCTTCATGGCTGAGTACCGCGGTTTTACACTTCTTGCATTTCTTGTTTACACCTTCAGAAAAAGCGTGCGACCTTAGTTCAGCTGTAAGAGGCGGCAGAAACGAAGATACCTTCTGTCCTCACCGGGTGCGGCGCAAACAAGCATACTGATGTAACACTGCTTTTCAAATGCGTGTTGATGGACGCTCCACTGCTACAATTTTGAATTTCGCAGTTTTTATATTTTCTAATACTTTTATCTGCCGACACCCGTATTCATTATGTTGAACATGCAACAAACAGCTACATTTATACGGTGTAGCTGTCATGGCCCTTCCTGAATACCATTATTACAAAGTTAGAGGACAAGGGCAGTACAAAACGCACTTTCCGAGTTGAATTAAAATTAGGGGTCATTGTTTATTTATTTATTTATTCATAAAAGCTTTACATTCCCCGTGGCAGCGCATTGAGTAACGGGGAAATTTCAAAAGTTACAAAGAGATAACGTAGAAGTTTCCGGCAGGAGCTTTGCAACAACAAAAAGTATAAACGGTAACCGATATTTAGAGACAAAGTGGGCGACATTTGGAAGTATACAACGCTTGTTGGCTTTAACACGGCGAAAGGGGGATCCAATCTGGAAAAAATTGAAATACAACATAGTTACAAATCGCAGAAATACCCGATACATTAGGAATTTAAGGAGAGGGTTAGACGGTGTAGAACGTGAGTATCAGACGGCGGAACGGTTGGCAGATTAGATATGCGTGATGTCCTTTCAAACAGAAACGGTACGAGGCAGTGCTGGTGAATTAAATGCATTAGTCTTACTTTTTATGCTCATGAAGCTGAGCTAATTATGCCATCACGTGAAAAAGAATAAGGCGTTCGAAATCGTAGCCTGATTCACTTATTGGCGGAAACGTATTTGTGGAACAGTCCGAGAATAACAATATAGTGGTGGCTATGTAATGGCAGCAGTAGAAAGTGTCGTTTAATATGAGTTACGCTTGAGGTGAAATTGCAGTTAGTTAATATGAAGCTGGCTGTTCCGTTTTTAATCATGTCTGCACCAGTAACGTAACTAAATGAAAGTATCCCTGATCTCTCGCACACAATATATATTCGAGGCCAAACATGTTTAATATTCCTAAAGCGTACCAAGGCTTTTGATAACGTACCGCACATCAACTTTCTAATAAAAATTAATGCTCTATTCACTAATGATCAGTTATCGAATGGTTTTTGTCGTACCTTAGCCAGAGAGAGTATTTTGTCATATGGGAAGGCTACCGATCTCGCTTCTCGCCTGTAGAGTCTGGTGTACCCTAGGGAAGTGTATTGTTCCTCCTGCAATTTGTGCTGTTTATCGATGGCGTGCTGCATTAAATTACTATTCCAATCGAACTGTTCGCAGATGACCCCGTATTACACAACCGTATTGAACCGCGTGCCCATCAGACTGAAATAAATATTACTGTGTTAAAATAAAAAGTGTGACAACTGACCAATGATTAAGGGAACAGACAAAAAACTGTACATATCTGTCACTAGAAAGGGAAATATTTTTTATTACGATTATTCTATTCAAGATTTCTCGTTATCAGTACTTTCAACATTTACGTATTTTGAAGTTTACCTGGGTTCTAGTTACCAATGAACCTGTAGATTATGTTTGTCGGAAGGCCAGAAAAGCTTTGTGGTCACTTATTAGAAACGTTTATGTCGCTACCCCTGCAGTAATATGTATAACACGTAAAAATGTTATACGACAATTATAGAATATGCTGAAATTGTGTGTGGCCCGCACACTTCAACACACCGTTGTATGGTCGATAAAACCCAACGGCTTCATGCGGGATTTATTTTCAACTAATATTGTCGTTGCCACTTCCCCACCCAATTATCTGAACGTGCTCAACTTCCTTGTATAGACTCAAGAAATGAGACTGACCGATTAAAGTTTCTTTAATTTATTATTCGTGACCATGTTAAATATAGCAGATATGACTATTTCCGATATCTTCTGATGTCTGTTTTCGTAATCGTAAGAGCATGTATATCCCACCTCCCACTACAATACAGCTTTTTTTCTACAACAATATAGCAATGGATTATGTTATCAGACGCCACAGTAATCAGTTTCTTAAAATTGTGTGTCTTTTACACACTGCATTTTCAATATGGCAATAAACTGAAACTGAACTGAACTGTATTGTCAAGAGCACATACCTATAAGCGCAATAACGTGGCCAAATGTCAACCTGTGTTTCTATCGCATGTTACAGTTGCCTCACGTTGCACCTCCTAACTGTACTTCGTGTTTGCATTTTCCGAAATGTACTTTCTTTTTAATCCTGAAATATAGTGTATAGTCACCTCCCACTCTTGTAATACCCCAAAACTGGGCTGACAGTATAAAAAAATAAATAATTACATAGTCATTGGTTAAGTAGTTTTGGTGAGGGCACCAAATGGATGAGGCAAATTCCAATTGTTACAAAATGGAGGTTTGTAAGTCAAGGTTTTCAGTTTTAGTAGGGTATTTCGCATGTTTGGGAGCAGCGAGTGTGATGACTTTGCAGATTAGGCGTGATGTGTGGGACTCATAAACGTTTTGCTATAAGAAGAACGCCAATGTACTTATACGTAGATGTTAGCCAAAGCACAGTGCTATTCAAACAATAGTAAAATTCCGAGTTTACCGGTTTATGGCCGTTGCCTTCCGGCACACCGGAACTAACAAAAGTGGGAACAAGAAATTGTTAACAACACTGAACTTCTGTGAAAAAGAAATGAAATTTTAAGTGCAGGATAAAAAAAGAGTCACGTAGTATACCACACAATTTAGAGATGATTTGGCAGTGACGCACGCAGTCAAAGCCAATAGGAAAGTCAGGAAAGATACAGTCGGTTTGAAGTTTGCTGTCCACGTTAAACTACAAGTGGATCATTAGTTCAAGCAGTTTTGTGTCAGAGGACATTCCCTTCCTAAAACCACGCCGGTTATAAAAAAAATTGTCCGTGTCGAGTTCACTATACACGTGTGAACTGATTATGTACTAAGCAGTCCAGAAGATGCAAGTTATAGATATGGGTCGGCAGTTACCAGACGAGTGAATATCTCCAGTTTGGGGAATTGGTTTCATTTTTCTTATAGCCATTCCGCAGGTAGCCTCTCAGATGTAAGGAATTGTTGAAAAAAAAGGCATAAGATCGTGCATAATGCAGCAAGAGTGTTCTTTAGTATCTTTGAATTAGTGTTATCGGTACCGGCTCATGGGGATATTTGAGGTTACTATTGATTAAATCAATGCCTCACGCGGTGACAGTAACGGGTTCAATACATGCGCCTTTAAATTAAGGAAAGGTCGACACAACGAAATAGACCTCTTGAGGGAAAACAAAATAAAAACGTGTTGCATACTGAGGGGCAGTCAGCGCTAGGAAAAGGTATGTTGTCAGTTCCGCATAAAGTAATTCTGGCCGCGAACACAGACTGGCACGATCACTCTACACAGTATGGTGCTGCGGAAGTTTTACAATGTTTTACAACGTGCTTCAGAGACCCTTTCCGTTCCAAACTTGTACGTTTCAAACTTGATTAAACCACTCTTCATCAAAATGTCATGGTTCTGGAGACAAGATTATCAATGCCCAAAAGACGTACATTTTTGCTTTATACGGCATTTCTAAAGCCTCCGTGCACTACCTGCGCAGATTCCACCCGAATAACTGGCCTTCCAACGATTAAGTCGTCTGAGGAGTGGTGATTGAAGATAATTCTCGAACAGTAATTGATGCCAAAAAACAACGCGGGAATATCATATGTCGCACTTTTTCTCATTGCAGAAACAACCCAACATGCGCATCCCTACGCTACCCAGAAAGCCGTATACTCAAATCATCGATGGCGTTCCCAGAAATCCAAATTTCGACCCTGTCATCTTTCGTAAAAACTTCAGCTTCCGCGCTTCAGAGGGAGACCTCGTCCAGTTCACGCACCCGAAGAGCGGCACAAACTGGGTCTTTCACATCACGCAACTGATTCTCAAGAGGGGCGAGCCTGTCCGCAGTGCGCAGGAGTACACGGACAACCAGCGTTTCATGGAAGGCATGGAGCTGGACGAGTGGAGACCGAGACTGCCCATGCGACCCATCCTGACCCACCTGCCTCCACGCAAGGAGACCATGAGCGACGAGGCCAAGTACATCTACGTCGCCCGCAACCCGTGGGACGTGTGCGTTTCCTTCTACCACATGACCACAAACTTCAGCACCTTCCGCTTCCAGGACGGCACCTTTGACGAGTTCTTCGAGGCGTTCCTCAGTGAAGACTGCGGTGGACACGGCAGCTACTTTGACCACGTAGCCGCCGGCTATGCCCTGCGATACGAACCAAACATGTTTTTCGTGACCTACGAGGAGCTCAAGCGGGACACCAGAGACGTTGTTCTTCGACTGGCCTACTTCCTGGGCGAGGAGTATGGCAGAGAGCTGGAAGAAGACGAAGCCTTGCTCGGCAAATTGCTTGAAAGGATTGCGCCGGAACAAATGAAGGACATTGCAGTGCTCGACTTCAGTGGTGTTTCAGATCCCGAGTGGAGTCGCACAATGCAACGACTCGACGTTACATTCAAGGACGGACACGAAGGAAATAACAAGAAGTATGGACTTGTTAGGGAGGCCAAAGTGGGAGGCTGGAAAAAGTATTTTTCACCTGAGCAGCTGCGGCGGATGGAAACTAAGTTAAAGGAGGTAGATGAAAAGTCCACTGTCATGAACATGTGGAGAGACATACGGGAAGAAGCAATTGCAGCTTCCAGTAAAGGTGCAAAGGCTCCTGAATAACGTTTTGTTTAGCGTTCAATAAAATACATGACTTTGGAACTGGATTACAAAATATTGTGTGACACAACATAGCTACTTCTTTTTCTTTTGGAAGGCGCTATATTTTGCACAAAGCTGGTTTTTTAGATTGCCACTAAACTATGAAACGTTTGGTGGTTGTTGGAGTCGCTAATTTTGTTGAATGCTTTCCGCCTTTACATCATGAATTTAAAATAGGAAATCAATTTTACTCCTCCTAATTTTCTGAGAGTGGTGCGCAATTAGTCATTTAAAACTCATTCTTTATTAAATCGCACAGTTTGAATAAAGAAATCACGAACTATTCCCGCGATTGCCTGACTAAATATATCATCTATATAACATGGCCGTGAGGTGCAATCTTTTATTTCGACAGCACTTTGTTTCATCTATTTGTAATGTGTTGAAGGGGGTACACAATGTGGCTATGGAGATTGCCACCAATTGCCATCGAGAAAACACACATTTTGTGTCAGTACTAATTTAGTTTCGCAACAATCTGATTTTGACACTGTTAACTCAACATCGCTGGAAACTTGGTAATGTGTTGATCTTATTAGCTATGGCACTACAGCAGCCTAATATCTCGGATTTTCAAACGTAACCATTCACCCTTTAGCGACCGAAACTTGCCTTTGTTATTTCCACCGTCTCTCCTTTTTTGGTAACAACCAATATGAGCTTAATACCTCCTCCGTCCTTCGAATGACATAGCTAATACTGGTTAACAATAGGAAAATAACTGTTCACCCATTGGGGTTTCGATATGCGGTTTACGATACCCGTGTCGGTAGCCCAAAAACGGCTCCTACACCACGTGCCGCTTAGCACTCCCTTCCCTTAGCAAAATGCGGTTTCCGGTACCCGTGTCTGTAGCCCACAAACGACTCCTAAACCCCGTGCCGCTTAGCATTCAATACATTGTCCTTCTAATAATACCACCACAAAAGGATGGTGCTGCTGAGCAATCCCATTGGGCGGACCCATTCTATACCATGAGGTTCGCATAAACACATATAAAGGAGGGAGTGATGATATGTAATGCCCTGGAGCTTTCATAGGAGGAAACGCGGTCTATAGCGCGTGTTTCGCACTATTGAATACACAAAAGCGCACGCTTATATGCAGCTGTTACGTAGTGCCAGCAAATGCCACATCGCTATGCAGTTTTAATCATTGGAGCCACCGGTGGCCGCACCCTGGAGAAGATAAAGGTGTCGGCACAAGCGAGACCACATCGAAAAACTCATAAAGCTTACTCGCAGTGCATTGCGCGGGTGAGTACTCAGCGGAATTCAATGGGCAATTATTGCTTTCGCATTCATAACCAATGGAAGTGCTTAAACAAACTCGGGGTTTCCGACCCGATTTTTTGTATTAAAAAATAATCAAAAGTGCTTAGTTCGATCTTGAGGATTTAAACTAATCTTTAATAGAAATATAGGAGAAATCTCTTCTCAGAATATTTATTGCTGCAAAATCCCTTTTTACCTTGAAAACAAAACTCTAATAGAAAGGGTGACCAGATTCTGTAAAGATCTGCTCAACACACTTTTCGCTGGCTCAGCAAGGCTCCGAAATTGGCTAGAAATATGTATAGACTTTGCAAATAAGTAGATGTGTCCAATGGCGCTTACTCAATCGCAGTCACGATATTTTGAAATTCCCACCTTGAGCTGCCCTCACCATTAATGCAACGAGGTGGTGCTGGCTTGTGAAAAACCGCTGCAAAACAGTGCTTGTTCTAACACCTGCTCTAAATTTAGGGCGCTCTAGGGGGCCGGCTTGGCGTCGTAGCTCCTCCGCGGTCGCGCTATCCAGCCAACGCAGTCGCGTTGGCTGGATTTAGTGCAGGACATTGAGGTGACATGCATATTTAGGTATTGTACCAGGAAATATCATTTTTTTGTAGTGTTGATGACGGCATTTCTAAGCAAAGCATACGCACACAAGCACACTCTTTTATTTTGACCCTGAGGGTCTTAGAAATGGTTTGTAATAACATTAACTAATTCCCTCAAATTGTAAATAGCTTGAATGACGCGCACGAAGCTTAGGTCGATATAATGTTTTCAACTGTGTGCGATTTGGGCGACGATCACGCTCTAATAGCCCAAACACTGGGAAGCCACTTTTATGTTCGTCTACTGTACAGAACCGGCTTTTCCAATACGGCGCAAAATATGAATTATAAAAGGTGATAGGCTGCACACTGCCTAAGCAAATGCAAATTATACCGAAACACTGTTACTTTAAAAAAATGTTACAGGCAAGCATTTAGGACACATTTTCTGCACAAACTGTTTGTCTGATAGAAAAAACACACACAGGATTCAGGGTGTAGAACCCAGGCCGTGACAGTAGCTACACTCCACCTCAAATCAAAGATGGAAGGGACGGCATTTTTAGCAGTTGATCAAAATCCTAGTTTATTCGGCATCAGAAAAATTAAGAACTACGCGGAAATTACTCAGGATGGCATATGATGCGCGTCGCTAAGCAAAGCATTATATAGCTTCTTACAGGTGATTTACAGGTTGAACAAATTATTTTTATACTGACATCCTCTGATTTGGAAGGTACACCAAAAATCGGAGGGTACATCCAATTTCGAGGGTAAATCAAGAGGGTAGCGCAGCATTCTCTACTCAGATCAAGTTATAGGACAGCAAAGGCAAAAATTGTTCAACCCTCTGTAAGCGGGGTCCTCTCGCGCAATCCAAAATCGCGCTCTACCATCATGAAAGCTGCTTTCTAACAAGAACAAAACTTCGCAGGAAGGGCCGCCTTATGCCTACGAATGCATATCATTCTATCTATTACGCCCATGCCCACACATCAGGGTGGTTGATGCATTGCGCATGGGCAGTTGTTAGCAGTTTCGTCGCGCGGGTATCCCTACTTTGAATGCCGGGTTCCCTAGTTCACTTCTATCGGCTGTATCGGAGACGTTGCTTCGAACACTGCAGTGTAAGAGTGTCAATCCTGAGGTGATAGTCGAAAAAAACGATAACTGTGTTGGTACCGTATTTCCATAAAGAAGGTGACAATCCTAAGCGAGTTCCTGCGAAATACCGGGTGTTCATTGTGTTTTCCGCACCATGCAAATAAGGTGAGCTCTGTAGTATCGTGTCACTGGATAAGGTATCAGAGTACAGCCACTGAGGCACGGAAGTCGCCAACTGCGGCCATTTTGGTGTTTATAAGTGTTGCAATATTGCCGCTTCTCCGTTCTCGCCGCTAACGTAGAGTGGTGTGTGTGCTAAAAACACTGCCGAAGGGGCAGCCAAGCGGTATCTTCTGACTCACTTCTGTTGCTGAATTACTGCTGCATGCGTTAACTTTGATTCACATTCTCGACGACGTAAGTCATGCGCACCCACAGAGCAGGGGGGACACGCTAAGGGTATTGTGGGCTCACCAAATCGAATAAACAACTAAATGGTGGTGACAATGCATGTCGCAGTGTAAACAAATGCATAGTGGTGGGAACTGACCAGTAATCAAGGCAGCGCCACGGAAGTATAGCAGAAGAGTGCCAATGCTCTCAACCCTTCTCTATTGACCCTTGTGCAGCGGTATCAGCGGCAGAAAGAAGCCTAGTCCATGCGAGAATACACACCCCAGCATACGACGTTACGTGCTTCAGGTATCCAGAAGATGTAAGCAATCGACATTACAGATGTCCAGGAGACGTACAATTGAGGTCAAAATTATATATATTCAACGTTGCAACAACTACAAAAAGCACATCCAAATCACGCAAGGAATAACGCAGAATCTACCTCTCAGGGTACATTAAGATGCTGTTTATGTGATGTTACCTTAGTGGTACAGCTGATGGATATTGTTGTGGTACGCATGCAAGACGTATATGTACGTGTATTCTACATTGTTTTGATGTCTTTGGGTGCCAACATTAGTTTGTTATATCCTTGTCTAGTGACGTTAGTATGATATTGTTGAGATGAACATGTATCCGCAAAGGGTTTATATTGGTCTATGGTCTGGCATCAGTGAGCACGTGCGCTCAGTGCTACCTTGGTCAAATTACCACCTAGCTTTTTGTACTTTCACGCAGCAAACAATCCAATGTGAGGCATTGGTCAATACCCCACTACGCGAACTAATTCATCTCTGGTTGTGTAATGGTGTACAACACGCGGGGCTTGCGCGGAATAAGAAAAGTGCGGAAGTAATCGCTGGCCAATACACCCCAGGGTATTTACCAGCCTCAATGTGGAGTAGTTTCTGATCGTAAATCAGTAGTGTAGATAGTGCCAAGAATTATTCGCATGCACCGATTAGCACAGGGTGATTACGGCAGTGCATTAGAAGGGTTTTGTTGCTGTTATAGTTTTGTGGTTCATAATAGTTATTACGATGATAATGCACATGCACGAATCCCTACCTGGTCATTACGCCGAAATAAGTCACCTTTGAACGTTTTTGGCTTTGCTACAAAGCTTGCTTACGCTGCAGGTGAGTGTATCCGTAACTTTGTGGAGCGTGAAGCACTTGCTCAGGATCTCGTGTGGACAATGTTGGCGAAGTATTGAAAATTTTTATAACGGCAGTAGAGATTTCAAGAACAAGGAATGCGATATTTGCACACAAGACATTGTAAACACACAGGCATACTTGGTAAACAAAGCACAATATAGGTAGATTCCAACTTTAATAACAGCCCGCCACACAGCTCTTTCATTTTTTTGTACAGCCTCATGAATTCCATAAATAAAAGCCAAACGTTAGAAGTTCGTCACTTTTTAACGCCTTATAAATGAAAGGAAACAAACACTAAAGCGGTGCTTGCGTTATCCGACAGAAATAGCCAGCAATGAGGAAACTGTTAGGAAATGTTTCCTGTGGTAACTACTTTCAGAAAACGTATCTCTGCAGGGAAAAGACCCATCCACATGTGCCATTGACACTTCCCGCTTTCTTTGTTGACGTCAATGTATGCGACGTTTCATATCTAACGGGTTCATTGAACGAGTGCAATCCAGAAGGTTTTGTGTAGCAGTTATATTCCATTTTGAAACCACAGACGCACATTTCCGTTTACCTAGACGTTCACGACTGCCGGGCATGACAATCTTAGAAATAAAAAAAGGAATGCCCCACTATGTTAGCCTGACGCTTCGCAAATGACTGAAAGATGAATGCACTTTTCGCTGAGATTCAAGTTCATAATGCTTTGGCCCTATATACACAAAATCCGTGCTTTTTCCCCTCTACAAATCCTAATGCACGCAGAGCTACAGCTAAAAAGGGTCCACTCAACCATTTCAGTTTGCTCTCACTGAAGTGCAGCCCAACCTCATTCATGTGACGTCAGCTAATCCACGCTATTTCTCTCGAATAGCCTACTCGTTTACTTGTCACTTTGAGCAAAAAAATGAAAAATAGGACATGCCTCTTGCCTCCAGGAGCAAAACTGTATGCAGCGAAACTGAAAAAGAAACCAAAACTGCTTCGTTTCTGTGGATACGACACATACACCATACATGCAGGGACAGTTTAAATTTTAACGAGTGTACCCGAATTCGATGCTTCTATATATATATATATATATATATATATATATATATATATATATATATATATATATAGAAGCATCCCGGAAAGAACGGCGGATTTTTTCTCGACTTATATTTTCGCTTATTTATATCTGTATCAAAGAAACATGACAAACACACGTCATTCGGCACTATTAAATATTTCGGAAACAGCCGAAAAGCACTGGCAATGACGACTGCAACATTTATATATATATATATATATATATATATATATATATATATATATATATATATATATATATATATATATTTTTTTTTCTACACTTTCCTTCTTTCTTTCCACATTCTTCATCTGTTTCAATCACCTACCACATCCTTCCCCTTGCTTTCGGAGGTTTTCTTTCTGCCCACTCTTATGTTCTTTATATCTATATATATATATATATATACTTGAGAAAATGGTAGATGCACGATTAAAAAAAAAAATAGTGGTTTACTGACCTTTCGACTGGAGGACCAGTCTACATATATATATATATATATATATACACATAGGGTCTGGAAACATAAAAACTCACACAGAGCGCGAAAAATAAGGTCAATACAGACAGAGACACACACGAGAGAAACGTCTACAGCCTGTCATGAGCGGTCAACTGGCCAGTTGACCGCTCATGACAGGCTGTAGACGTTCGCGTCACGCCCCGGGGGTTGAAAAAGAAGGTCCCCTTCTCCCCGCGTCGTCTGAGTTGCGCTGGCTACCACCCTCAAGCGTCAGATACAGTTGTAGTAAATATAAATACCCCAGAAAGTGAAGCAGAACACAGTCGCCCAGATAGCCGAATTGGTAAGGCATTCGAGATCTAATCGAAAGGCGTGGGTTCGGTCCCCACTCTGGGCGCGTGTTTTTTTTTCTTTCTTTCTCACGTAATAATTAAAAATTAATAATAATGTAACGTCACTAACGGTAAAAAATAGTCTAACCACTCCCCTATGCCTTCTTTGGCGTTGTAGGCTGCCGGCATTTCTTTCTGTATTTCCTGACGAGCCCCTCATTTCAAACCCTATTATCGTGCGAAAGCTTAGCGAGGGCCTCGCTTCTGGCAGCCTTGATGCCGCCAGTTGACCGCTCATGACAGGCTGTAGACGTTCGCGTCACGCCCCGGGGGTTGAAAAAGAAGGTCCCCTTCTCCCCGCGTCGTCTGAGTGGCGCTGGCTACCACCCTCAAGCGTCAGATACAGTTGTAGTAAATATAAATACCCCAGAAAGTGAAGCAGAACACAGTCGCCCAGATAGCCGAATTGGTAAGGCATTCGAGATCTAATCGAAAGGCGTGGGTTCGGTCCCCACTCTGGGCGCGTGTTTTTCTTTCTTTCTTTCTCACGTAGTAATTAAAAATTATTAATAATGTAACGTCACTTAACGGTAAAAAATAGTCTAACCACTCCCCTATGCCTTCTTTGGCGTTGTAGACTGCCGGCATTTCTTTCTGTATTTCCTAACGAGCCCCTCATTTCCAAACCCTATTATCGTGCGAAAGCTTAGCGAAGGCCTCGGTTCTGGCAGCCTTGATGCCAAGGTAGCATAAGAGGGTTTCCCGCCAGTTGACCGCTCATGACAGGCTGTAGACGTTGGCGTCACGCCCCGGGGGTTGAAAAAGAAGGTCCCCTTCTCCCCGCGTCGTCTGAGTGGCGCTGGCTACCACCCTCAAGCGTCAGATAGAGTTGTAGTAAATATAAATACCCCAGAAAGTGAAGCAGAACACAGTCGCCCAGATAGCCAAATTGGTAAGGCATTCGAGATCTAATCGAAAGGCGTGGGTTCGGTCCCCACTCTGGGCGCGTGTTTTTCTTTCTTTCTGTCTCACGTAATAATTAAAAATTAATAATAATGTAACGTCACTAACGGTAAAAAATAGTCTACCCACTCCCCAATGCCTTCTTTGGCGTTGTAGACTGCCGGCATTTCTTTCTGTATTTCCTAACGAGCCCCTCATTTCCAAACCCTATTATCGTGCGAAAGCTTAGCGAGGGCCTCGGTTCTGGCAGCCTTGATGCCAAGGTAGCATAAGAGGGTTTCCCGCCAGTTGACCGCTCATGAC
Source organism: Haemaphysalis longicornis (assembly GCA_013339765.2). NCBI lineage: Eukaryota > Metazoa > Arthropoda > Arachnida > Ixodida > Ixodidae > Haemaphysalis > Haemaphysalis longicornis. Next base: position 148,785,696 of record CM023453.1, read on the forward strand.
AGGCTGTAGACGTTCGCGTCACGCCCCGGGGGTTGAAAAAGAAGGTCCCCTTCTCCCCGCGTCGCCTGAGTGGCGCTGGCTACCACCCTCAAGCGTCAGATACAGTTGTAGTAAATATAAATACCCCAGAAAGTGAAGCAGAACACAGTCGCCCAGATAGCCGAATTGGTAAGGCATTCGAGATCTAATCGAAAGGCGTGGGTTCGGTCCCCACTCTGGGCGCGTGTTTTTCTTTCTTTCTTTCTCACGTAATAATTAAAAATTAATAATAATGTAACGTCACTAACGGTAAAAAATAGTCTAACCACTCCCCTATGCCTTCTTTGGCGTTGTAGACTGCCGGCATTTCTTTCTGTATATGTATATATATATATATATATATATATAATATAATATATATTATATCTATATATATAGGTCGTTAGAAGGGGTTACTGGCGACTGGATGTGAAATACGTAGAAGATCACAATGGAAACATAACAGTATTTATTGACTCGACGTTTCGGACGGGGACCATCCTTTATCAAGAGGAAAGGATAAAGGACGGTCCCCGTCCGCAACGTCGAGTCAGTAAATACTGTTATGTTTGCATTGTTATCTTTTACGTATATATATATATATATATATATATATATATATATATATATAATCAGATGGGGAAATAAGGGGCTCGTTGAATAATTACAGAAATAACGGTTGGCACTCAAGGGTGCCTCCGAAAGCAAAGGGGAGAATGTGGTAGGACATAAAAGCAGAAGAATAATTCCGAAAGACAGAAAGAAAGTGGAGAAGAAATGACCGCCGTGTGGGATCCGAACCCACGACCGCCTAAACACGGAATCTGGAAGTGCGCGTGAGCGTGTGTGTGTGCGCGTGCGTGTGTGTAGTTGTGTGTGTGTGCGTACGTGTACGTGTGTGCGTGTGTGTGCGTATGCGTGTGTGAGCGTGTGCATGTGTGTGTGTGTGTGTGGAAAAGGTCCACACCCATTTCTAGGGGACGGGATTTGTATTAATGGTTGCTCTCTCGGTTGCGCATGCTGTTATCCCTCCTTAACTCGAAATAGTAAAATCGAGTAAAAATTTCATTATAAGCGGAGTTTTCAGTCAACCGAAATGTCGAAAACTGTGATCATCTCACTAAAATATGGGCTCGTTCTAGTAACAAAAGCTCAGTTGCGCGGAGGAGCTTTCGCGATAAAGGCAAAATATATCGCAGGAAAAACTAATTTTTATTATTGCAGAAAAACGGCTTGATGCTCGCCTGTTAGACGTCATTCACATCTCGGCACAGAAAACCGTTCTTGAGAATCGAATGAATTGTTTATTGCCGCTTCTACGTTGTACCTAGTTGGGAAGCACGCACAGCACGTTTTTTGTTCGTGCCGTTGTAGGCAGGTCTCGAGAATCTTCGGCATCCAAATAATCAGCTTCGTCGTCCACAGCTATCCGAAAGGTGTAGGTGCCATACAACATTCCGGTAATGGGTACACCTGCCTTGTAAGAGTACGTACTCCGCGGAAATTTGCCGATGACGGCCGCGTAATGCGCGTAGTGGCAGCTAATCATTCGAAAGGAGAATTTATGATCCATACGTACCGGACTTTGCCTTGTGTACACGCGGTCAACATTTCGAGATTTCTGTGGGCCCCTGAAAAGACGTTTCGAGATAAAAGGGGAATACATAGTTCTTATGTGAGGTAAATGCATGGCGAGAAAAAGATTCCACTAAACCGATATTTCCACATATCCGAGTTCAAGTTAACGAGGGACTACTGGGCATGCATACCTATATATATATATCCTCTCGCTAGACCTTTATACGGAGCGAAAAAATCGGGTGTGCAAAGTTACAGATACATTGCAGTAAAGCGACAATATGACGAGCATAGGAAAAAGAGGAACCGCAAGAGACAAAGTATACGGGAGGCAACGAAAATGTAGACTGACACGCGAAACCAGACACTTTTTGCTGTACACGAAAGTTAAGGTTCTGGTCTCACCACGACTGATGCCCGTCTGCCGCACCAGCCACTCATGTCGGTGACGGTAGAGTTGAAGGAAACCGCGAAATGTTTTTGCGCTTGCGGTGGAACCTCGGGGCTACGCAGCGAGGAGTAGCCTCAGGCCCATGGAGGTTTCACTGCAGTCACGTGAGGAAGTGCTGAGATGGTGCGGTTGTCGTGTTTTACATGCTTACGTCAGGCCATTGGAGCTTGCGGAGGTTCCATGTGTCAGCTCGGACCTACACCGCGAGCCCCCTTGAGGAAACGAATATAATGGCCAGGGCTTCCTGGAAAAAACCAGAAGGAGCCACCAGAAGAGGCCCGGGACTGGGCAAGGGCGAAGAACGGGTGGTCAGAACCCGGCACAAAACCCGGCGCACCATGTACTACCAGCCTTTCCAACTTCCGCTTTAGTTACTACTGCGACATCGCAATTTGAGTTTCTATTCTCAGAAGTTTCCCCTTGTCTATCGTCTCTGCCATAAAGTCTGGTGTAGAATCGTTCTGCTATGTTTATTGTCTCGTGTACGCCGTGCGTAATGTTACCCTGCTCATCTCTCAGTGAGTACATCTTGTTTTCGCCGATTACCACCTTTCCCTTAGTTGCTTTCAAGCTGCTGCCTATTTCCAGCGTTTTCTCGATCACTCCCATGTCATATGTACGAATGTCGTTTTTTTGCTTCTGTTGATCAGTTTGGAGAGCTCGGCTAACACAACGCTATCCCCCGACATTTGACATTTCATTGACTTGACATTTCACATTCTTGTCATTGGCAATTAGTTCCTTTGTTCCAATAGTTAGCCTGTTTTTTTCCTTACATATTGCGTCTCCAACAGCTGGGGCTGATTCACTGTTTGCCGATGTTCGATGGAAATTTGGCCTGTATACACTGACCTCGTTCTGCATGTTCAGAAGCGAGGATCTGTTTTAGAGAGTAATTTTAAACTCCTGGGTTTTGGCTCTGACTCACCCCATGAGCGGTTTCTTTGTTTTCACGAGTTTTCTTTGTTCTTTTCTGAGATTCATCCTTAGCTGGCATATAATTATCTTAAGATTGCTGCTTCGAGCCTTACCTAGCTACTCTATTTCTTGCACGATACCCGGGCTGTCCCCGAAAATGAAGTTAATTTGTTTTTTGGTTGTACCATTGGGACTTTTCCATGTCCATTTTGTGTTCTTTCATTTGTAGAAGAATGTGTTCACCAACCTTGAATTACTTCTCTCGTTCAATCCCACCAGTGAATCTCCTCGACTGTTGCGATTGTCTCTTCCGCATATTCCCTCTCAGTTTTCTCCAATTTCCTTCCTACCCAACTTTGCGTTAAAGTCTCCTGTCATAATGGCGAACTGCATTGTGGCTTGGTTCAATTCTGACTACACGCCCCCGTAGAAGCTATCTACGCTGCATTATCACAGCTGGTTGCTGGCGCATATGCGTGTACGAACTTTAACCTGAATCGCTTGTTCAGCTTCATCACAACAGCCGCAAATGTCTCGCTAAAGTTTGGAAGCTCCTCCACGTTTCCTGCTATTTCTTTGTGGAATAACATCCCTTCCCGTGTTCTTTCTTCTCCTGCGGTTTACTGTAGTATAGAATATGCCCGCTAGTGAGCTCCATGACACTTTCTCCTGTCCTTCTAATTACGCTTAACCCTATACTATCCCACTTAATCTCCGAGAGCTCCTCTAGTAGTACACCTAAGCTTCACTCACCAGACAAGGTGCGTATGTTGAACGTTCTTGTGATTCTAGAAAAATCCCAGAATGGTTTCCGGCGCAAGTGGCTGCTTCAGTCACCGTAAAGGACAGCGTGAATAAATTTCGGGGTAGAAAGGGTCTCAACACCGTAAGCCCCCCACCCCTACCCCACTGTATGTTCCTGCCCGTGAAAGGTACGGTGACCGCCTTCTGACAGCAGCGGTATTCGTCCTCCGCTTCTTGACCTGCCATCCCCAGTGACAGTTTTGGTGAGCTTAGTATAAAAGCAGCGGTAAACAGGTCCCCGTCGTACTCAGGGCAACCATGCGCCATTGACAAGGCAATGATTCGGCATTGGCAAGCTTTACTGCGGGCCTGCTTGGCGAGCGCACGCCGTAGAGTAACATCATTGCCAGCGGCTTGGCGACCAGCTCAACGAGCTATACATAAAGGCGAACTTGCAATTATATGGAAAATATGCATATAGAGTTCAAAACCTTCAGTAGAACATCAAAGTAGTGAGAAGAGCCGAACTGATTTCTGCTGGAGAAAATAAGGCGATTATTCTCGAAAACTGCTACCTACGGATCTGAACACGCTATTGAGTGGCTGCACTAGGAATGGTAATAGAGTACAATCGGCGGTTCTCATTTACCTTGGCGAAATGTTTTGATTGCCTTATATGCCTTTTTGACGACACTTCCTATCCTCAGGGAAGTTAGAACCATTTGTTTCATGTCTTGATAGCATAAAAATTGGAACCCGCGTTGTCATTTACAGAACCGTATTTACACCACTACCAGAAAAGCGGAAGAGCATTATTAAAGAACAAAATTTGATGAATGAGTTCGCTTGCCAACAACCTTGTTTAAATACGGAACCGGGAATAGCGAGGTAAAAATACCTTACACCAGGAAGGATGCGACTGTGCTTGGGGCTCTGAAAGCATATGATTGAGAAATGGAAACACGTGTGCAAGCAGAATGACGTGCCACTGGTAAATTTCACAGCAGCTGCAACAGCAACATAAGGTGAAGGAACGATTTTCTATTGTTCTATAATGAAGAAAACAGGGAAAAGTGAAAAGCATGTAAACATGCTTTTCTACATTAAATAAATATTGCAAAGTTGTTTCGTTTACCGGAAAGAAACTATAAGCGATTTGGGAAAATATTCACATTCGTTTCTAGATGCCGTTATTTTTGCGATGCCTTGAAGCCCGGAACCCAGCCAAGAAGGCGTTGCGCAAGGCAGATAGCTACACGCCACGTGAAGCTGTACACCAAGGCGTTGCACGCAGCGGCCAATCATTTATATTCGGCAACGTGCATGTTCACCTTCCTGCCAGATCGGCTCACTCTATACGGGATCTAAAGGAAAGAAGAAGCAATGGGTAAAAGAAATCAGGCAGCGTCCAACATAAAAAGCATCACAGTATGTCCGCAGTGCTCGGGACTTTGACTTAAACAATAAAAAAAATTGGGGGAGCTGGCACTAGTGGTGCAAGGCTGGAGAAACAGTAGAGCTGGCGGCCCCTCCACCTTCGTCGGAGAGGCGGCTGTTGCCCCTCACAGAGATTCTCGAACTTGCCGCTGAGAGTTCTCCGTGACTGCCAGCCTGGAGCGTTTGGTCCGCAGCCTTTCATGTCTATCCCAACCTGGACCATGTTAGCACGCGCTAGAATCCGCAGCAACCGGCTTCGCGAACTCGGCGTCCGTAGCACGAGCGATCGTGTGCTTTTTTTTGAAGGGTGTACGCTGGTGAATAGTTTTCTTCTTGTTTTTTTGCAAGCTCCTGATGTGGTGCCAGCCCAAGCGCAAGCATGCAGGGGCGACGCCTGGCCACCGGACCAAGCTCCAGCTTAAATATCTCTGCTTTTAAGACGGGCTCATAGCGGCTTACTTGCGGCGGTCACGCCTATGCGAGCGAACAAACTAGTGAGCGAGTCAACTTACGACCGAGCTAGCGAACGGACGGCCATGTGAAGTACAAAGGCAACCCTAAAAATAACCTAAAGGAAATATTGCTGTGCGCCCGGAATGCGATGGTAGCTCAATCGAACAGGCGCCGGTTTGAGAACGGGATGAACGTAGTTTTGATTCCCACCGGGGGGTGCATTTTTTCTTTCTTATTGGATGTTTGCTGTTTGCGTTGGGCCACGTACGGCCGGGTTAAGCAGCTCCTCTGTCAAAACTGACTTCACAATGGCTAGGGCTTTCAGTCCTTGGGCCCTTTCATAAACTCATGGTGCATTCGCCATGTTTGTTTTTTTGTCGTACGGAAAACATAACCAATCAGGGACGTATAGCCCGTATAGGTACAAGGAGATGTAGTCTGATTTGACGCTAAGATAAAGATCACAACAAAGCTATAAAATATTGCGCATGAAAGACATGAAAACGCTTCGGATGTATTATAAAAATATGACGGCAGCTCGGGCTGGCAACAGGAACACATTTTTAGGTTAACATTCACGCCAACACCACAAAGCGTTCAGGTAACGTTGATTCAAAAGCGAGCGAAAGGTGAGTGTTAAGCTTGAGAACATCACACTCGGCGTTTTGCCATATCTTTTTAAATGCAGAGCATTTCTTTAACTCACATGTAGCGTCCGCCGTGCATCCGCAACAGCTCAGCGCGCAGGTGCGCCCTCTCCCCCACTCCTCCTCTCCCGCATCACGCTGCCCTCCTCTCTCTCAAGAACAGGTCCGCACCCCTCCCCCCTACACTATATCAAAAATATTACTTATCAACGCCTGGTTTCGATCCCACGACCCTGCGGGCGGAACGCAAGGTACATGGTGCTCTACCCACTGCGCCACAAAGCCGACACAGAATGAAAGGCTACGAACGCGCCTTATATCCTTGACTCATTCAAACTACGTCAAGAAGCTGCTGATACAACGCATTCACTACCTGTGGGCGGAACGCGAGGTACATGGTGCTCTTCCCACTGCGCCACAAAACCGACATAGAACGAAAGGCTACGAACGCACTTTATATCCTTGACTCATTTAAACTACGTCAAGAAGCTGCTGATACAACGCATTCACTACCACCAACTCCCCAAACACTAAACGTTAACGCAATACACCCACCCCCTATGCGACGCATTTATATCTTTCAATCACTTTTAGTAACATAGTTGAGCTCTCTGCTTCAAAGCAAGCTTTGTTGTGTTATCACCTTCTTGGCCGCCACCGCCGCCCCGCTATTGTTTGCAGTTATGTTACAATTTCATTGTTTGATCAAGGGAAAAATACGGCGGTGAACATTCGTCATGTGATACGATAACGGCAGTGGAACGCTGCGCCTGATAATGGCGGAGCATCGGATCGACGGGTTGACTCTTTCGCACTGCTCGAATGCAAGCAGTGCAGTAATGAATAAACCAGCCGGGTCTCAATGTTAATTTTATCTTGAGTTCAATCATGCGACCGCTATTTTACTCGAAGCAATGTGGACAAATGCCATGTGTTGGTTCCTTTGTAATGGGAAGGCTTGTACCATTAGGTTGCCGTTACGCCGAAAAAATATTTTAGTTAATTGAAAAACATAGAAGCAAAATACGCGGCGTAATTTTTGTGCTCCGTTATCGCTGACTTAGAACAAATGAATATATATATTTATTTTTCTATAAAACAGTTTCAAACCTAGCGTCGTGCGAAAGTGCGCCTGCTGCAAGTTCCCGGGGATTTCACGGTGCCGAAGGTGGTTAAAATGTTTTGCCCTATTTCACGGCGACGGCAGGTGCCATTTTCAAGCTCGTTACGTACCATCACGTCACTTCTAGGCAGGCTGAAGTTGCCAATGTGTCACGCAAACGTCATGGCCAACTGTTTATGTTACGTTACGTCTACACAGCCTATCCAAGAGAATGGATTGGATGACAAGGAGAGTGCGTGAAATACAAGCCGTACTCGTTTTGAATTGCAAAGACCGGCCTACGATGTCATGTCCGCGGCATTTCGTCAAGTTTTTTATAATCGGCCAAGAATAATGCGCTTTCAGTACAGAGAAATGAGGCAAAATTTAGAACTGGACGTCAGTAAGCGTCATAAAACGTCAAAATGAAGAAAGCACACACAACCGCTTTGTCAACCCGAAGCACGTGACCAAAACTGAAAGACAATCGGTCAGTTTTCGGCGAATTCACAGTTCACGGTGAATATACGAAGTCCAGAAATGGGCCCCTAGACACTTCCATGTTAGCGAGCTTCTGGCGCAAACATTGATCGTTACTAGCCAATCCCAGTTAGAGCGCATGCAATTTATTCGGTTGCTTATATTTATCTTGGAGCGGAATGTAAACTGAGAAACTTGGACCGAGCTTGTCTTGGTGGAGATTGGGGTGGTTTTCGCGGGTATGTTGTGTATCAGCGACGTGAGAATTGGCGCCACAGCTGTGAGCTTGCAACGACCGCTGTGACGTCACTAACCAGTCTGCTTTGTGGGCATGTTGACAGGCCTATTTGCAGGGTCAAAATGGGGTTACGGTAAAGATGAGCCTAATGACTTGCCAAGATTCTTCAAACACATAGCTCATCAATCTTCGTGTTCGGTTTGTCGACGTTTTCTATGCCCAAAAACACAAGCATTAAATAGTTCCACCTTTACAAAAAGAAAACAATAGGCAATGTGTACTTCGGGATGTGTGCTGAGCCCGCGATCAAGAGGCCGTGGGTTTGATTCCCATCCAGTCTCAAAGTCTCCTCAGTTTCATTTTTTCTCTAATATCTTATCTTGTTTAAACCAGTGTGACGAAACAAAAAAATACCGCCTCGGTTACGTTTATGTTCGGGGGAATTTCATTTTGTTCCGGTGCAGCTCCGGTTCGACTAAGTCAGGTTCGACTAAAGCACAACCCTAACTGGTTCGCGAGCCGCTTCGGAGAGTAAATTAATAGTAAAGTGCGAAAACACATAGTTAAAGGTATGGAAACTAAATACAATTCTGGCGCATTGAGAACACTGCTTTTCCCTGTAAAAGGTGCAGAATTTTAAATACAACAGTAAGTAATTAGGCCAGATAATGAGGGAAAGAGATAACGTAGTGACCATTTAGAAGCTGGTTTCCCGCCCAACCCGTATGTTGCCCTCCCGTCTAATTAAAGCAACCACCAACGGTCATGCTGTCTGTGGGCTTTACATTCTCCCACTTTTTTTGTTTTGTGGTTGAAATCGCACCCCTGTCTCCGCTGGTTACCCTGAACATAAAACCCCTTAAGTTACGCGTTTGTACCGCCGCGTCACAATAGGTCTCTTTTTTTTTTGCCTGCTCAAAGCAGCTCCGAGCAGTTCCAAGCAGCCCAAAACCGCCATATATGTTCTATGGGCAAATAAAATACGGAGCGGCTTGGAGCTGCTCAGAGCTGCTTTGAGCAGGCAAAAAAAAAGACCAATTGCTAGAATTGGCAGAGGACTTGTTTTTGTATTTTTATACCGGCGATGTACTTTTTTGTCAGTTGTAGGACAAGTGAAAAAATCCTACAGCAGCCACGTAAACGCTATCGATGAATTCGATTGTTTGGCCTCATCGGATAATTTTTGTGGCAGCCCCCTTCTGGAGAATGTGAGCTAGAATTTTGTATAAAATGAGCTCTAGCAACGCTGAGTCACTCTTAAATGCTCTGATCACTGGAATGCCTTTTCAGGTAGCTATTATTGATGTATGCATCAACATGAATACATCGCAAAAGGGTGAACTAAAGGGCTTGTTGGTACATCATATCATATCAGCGCTTGTGCCGTCTATTACTTGCTCAGTCCCATCTTCCGCGCTGTTTTCAAACGATATGAATACATCCACGTTCAGGCTGACCATCAACCCAGTTCCGTCCGCGATGTTTCGGAATCGGGAAAGGGGTTATACAATTACAAACTGAAAGGCTGATTAGACGCGTGAAGCACAACATGGAAATCTTTTGGGAAGACGTTCTTTAATTTTTCGAAAGCGCTTCTCCCCCTCCTGAACCAAAAGCAGCGGAAGCAGAGCAGCGAGTTATACCAGTCAGTCAAGTGAATCTCCGGAAAAAACCAGCTGTGAAAGACACAAAACCATTGAACAAGTACAGAGTATGAACTCTGGGTAAATGTGACAGTTCAGGATCGGCTTGCCTTTATTGATGGGCGCATTATTTCTTGAGAGCCGCGTTTTTTATCCTAGACGAAATACGTAGCCCCTGCGAGTTGGACGATTACAATTCCTTGCAAAAGGACAGATTGCTTGTCATACGCTAAGAGTTATCTTTGCCACATATCTATGGTCATTATTTGAATATGAAAAAAATGCCAAATTGTCGGCTCTGCGCGTCCTAAAGCAATTGGCCGCGTACCTGCTTCTTCGCTGCAAATTTTGTCCAAAGTGCATAGCGCCCCCCTCTCTTTCCCGCCTACTTTTCACGCTGTTTCTCCTCCTGTCACGGTCCTTCCGCCTTAAATACAATGATGGTGTGCCGAATTTAATTCAAATTTCCCGCGTTCGCTTTGCTGCCGGGTTATTTGTTGGGAACTTTTTTTATTTTGTAAAGAATAATTGTTTTAACGCGTTGTTTCTTGTTTGATTCCGCAAAACCTGTGCCGCAATTTTAATTTATTCGGAAGATCTGCCACTATCACTAATGTAGTATTGTTCGCCCTCGAATATCCCTAATATTTGCCATTACTGAGAAATGTTGACAAGTATGAAGCATTGTTCCAGCTTTAGTAGGTTGAAAATTGTTTTGCTTAAATATTCTTCTCGTTCAACAGCCGCTCTCGTTCAATTTCTAGCCGAGGCGACTGAATCAAGGAACGCATAAAGAGACATAGAGACAAAAATTTTCCTTTTGAAGTGGGCCAAAAAAGGCTATCGTCTATAAAACTAACTAATAACACCAGACACCCCGACTCCCGCGGCCAATTTTTATTTTCCTGATTTGCACCTCTAGTCAATTTCATTTGGTTTGGATTCGCAAAATATTGTAATCCATCTCAGCCTACTTATTCTGCGAGTAGTGAGGGAAACCAGGGGATCCCATTGCGAATTGACGGTTCTGGATACCGACGCGTTCAAATTATCGGGAGTTTTCCCTCATTGAAATATACCGGGCTGCGCCGGGACCAGGGCGTCAGTTCCAATTAGCGGTAAGTTAGAATTAACCGAGTTCGAATTAACGAGCTTTCACTGTATTATTCTTTGCGCCTCGCACATTTCGTGCATGTTGCACGTGATTAGTGGCGGAATTTCTCCTCTGCGGACTTTCCAGTTGGCCGTAATAGCCAGCGTAACAAAAGTTTACAAAAGAAGGGCAGAAGCGCAACAACATTTTTAAAATAGCTTTTTGTAGTTGAAGTGCCCCTAAATCACGGAAAAAAAAACATGACCTACAAAGTGCCGTGTTTTAGCAGTAAGATAAGCAGACATTATTTGCAACGTCAGTGCTCACTTAGAGTAACCGAAATGCGGAATTGGCAAAACAATGATGAAAAATTAGGGCCGAATGCCACAAGACACCTAGATTCTCTTACTCATTGCTTAACTACTAGCCTATTCCCTATATTTAGGATGTTTCAATTGTTAAACTAGCATCCGTACAGCGTTAAAATGAAGTCGAAAAATTCAAATAAGTTACTTTAAAACTTCGCACAAACTAATATTGAAAAGTATTTCCCGGCAACACTACTTTGTTTCCGTTTCGGGGCTGCGTGGTGCAACGTACACTTTTCTCGGCATAGGGGCAACACAGAACGAAAATGTTTCATTTTGTAGCAATTCTGAAAGTTAATACGTGCGGCAAAAAGACACAGCCACGTGCCGTTGGCAATTTCCGTTCTTCTTGTTGACTGGGATGTGTGGGGTGTTTTATACTTTGTGATTTTGCTGGCCGAACTCTGGTAAGGAGGTTTCCAATTAAGAGCGTTGTTTTTTTTATAAATCACACACGTGCCTTTCAAATTGTCAGCCAGATACCCTTGTAGCGGCCACGAATCGTTTACTGAGAAAAGGAAGCAATGACGTGTATTGGCAGGCGACGGAAATGTCACCAGGCACAATGAACTTTTCTCGGAGATTGAAGTTGCCTCTGCTGTGAGTATTGCTTCACTATATTTGGTTTTTTCTCTATTCCCACTTTTTGTTTCTGCTTAAAGGTTGAATAATGGCTACGAAAAAAAAATTCTTTAAAGTTTCCTTCTTCACGTCTGCAAACACGGTAGGGCCTCCAAGAGCCAATTACTCCACTTGTCACCAATACTGAAAGAAAAACCTGTAAGCAGAGAGTGGTCCCATGCAAGCAAGTGGGTTTATTTGGTTTAGCTGAACAGTGACTTCCTGAGAAAGCTCCAACTTAAGCTTTTAGCACCTGAAAAGCAATGTAATACATCGGTTTCTTAGAACCTGCCTGCTACCGCGGTTCTTTAACGGCATAAGACGTGTCAGTGAAAGCTGTGACTCCAATTCGTCAAGGAGCCCCGAGGGCTATTTTTGACCTTCGAGGAAAAGAAAGACATCTCCAACTATACCGCGAGTCTACTACACCATAGAACGTGGACCAGTAAACGACACAACGCTGGGTGGGGATGTCAATGTCATCTTATAAAGTACGGTGAGGAATTGGGTTACATGGTTTTGCATGATGACTGACTGCTTCTCAGGCTGCAAGGACCACAACATAATAAAGACAAAACAACCCAACAAAGTTGGCAGCACTAGTGCCAACGAAAAATGGCTTTATTACAAGTGTAATATTTTCTTGGGGTTCAGAGCACGTGAAGAGGTTGCTGGAGTGGAGGGGGCGCCCGTCAAATGAACCGGCGCGACGCCATCTTGCTAGGGGAGAAGACGCATAGTTGGCGCAGCGCGCGTTCCATCCGTGCGATGAAAAGTGTTGTTGATTCGCCTTCGCGCCATGTAACGCGATCAAAACAAGTACGGTTGGTTCGTGCGTGGCTTACGGTTGTGCAAACAGTGTGAAGGCGGCGCCGGGATTCAAATTTCTCACGTAAGTTGCACGCGTGCAAGTTTATTCCAAACAAGTCATGCTGGTTGAATTGTGTCGCGCAGTATTTGCGCCTTCAACGTTCAATTTCTTTGCTGCTAGGTATAATAACGATGCTGAGTCAGTGTCTTTTGTCAGTGTCTTTTTTTTGCCATTTGATAGTATGTTTTATCAATTGGATGTCTTGGATCATAAGCCTGTCTTCTTTCTAACAAAAAACACTTTGTTTTCCAAATTACAAACTAGTTAAACCTTTTTCGGTAGTTCATGTCACTGGCAATGTAATCTCATGGTATAGTTTACCAGAAAGATTGTTGGTTCTTTTTTTGCAGTTTATTTGTGTGTTAGGTTGCGGAGCAATGCTATGAACGTAATAGTAATGGTTACGGTCATACTCATAAAAGTTTTCTGTGTCGGGTTTTGTCACTCCATTATGTCTGTTATCACAATACTGGAATATGGGTGTTTCGTGTTGTTGCTCTGAAAATGCAGCATTTTATGATTACTTAGTTTGTTGCATAACTGCAGTTTTTCACTCTACAGTGGCAACTCTCAATTGATGTTTGTTCTTACAACTTCCAGGATCAATTTCTGCATTTCAACAGTTTACAATAAAGAACATAAGTGTTAATGACTTTGCGAGTTCCTATGTATTTGTTTTTACTTTGTTGCAGATGGATATCCGAGCATATAGGATGAAAAAAAAACAATTTCTGTATACGCGGAATGTGAGCTCTGACGAAATTGCTTTGGTAAAAATCAATACGGAGACGTCCGACATGGCTCGCCTCATAGTACGCAGTGTTGAATTATAGCTTGAGAATCTGTTACGTAATTTAGAAGTGCTGGGTAAGTCCGGGAAGACCGCTGCAAAGCACTTGGCATGTGGTTTCTTGCACAGCAAGATGGCCGCCACCGGCTTCAGCCGAGCCCATTGGTTGGTATAGGAATCTTCCACTCCACCAATTGTTTTAACCTCCTTGGTTACAACATACAACTGGACAGGGAAGAGTGATGTTTTGCGCCTCTGTGTGTGAGCGAAAAGATTTCTTTCACTTTCGCTTGACCCATTTCCGTTTGTATCTTGTAACGCCTGTTCACGTGTCAAGCACTCCAAGCAATTACTGTTGGTTTGCTCTGGTGTTGTCCACTTCGTTTGTTTGTCTTCTTTACCTTTTGTGCCGTGTAGTCTAAAGCGCAGTGAATTATAACCTAAGGCAGAACGTCGGTTCCGCGGAGTTGGGCTCAGCGGAGTGCGCGGAAGATTACTGACATGAAGGGAGTCGGCCCTGACAGTCAAAGGGAACGTTGCTCACGCTTGTTCCTAAGAAAGGCCCCTTGGCCGTCCATACCGGATCGCAGAGTCATTGTGCTGCCCGTTCCGACTAGACTTACAAGGGAGAGTTTTGGGGGCAGGGCATGCTTGCCGAGTGGGAAGAACAAGAATTTGAGTAGTCTCCTTCAATGCCAGGATCTCCGCTGACCTGAAAACCCCGTGTATGTTGGGCGCTATATTTTCTGAGTTTAAAGAAAAATTCAAAAGATATTTGTAGCAATAATATTGTGACTATTGTGTATTTCTTATTGAGGGCACGATTCGCAGGCCCGAATTTATTACCAAATCGCCTTGGCTTAGCTTTTCCTCGGAGAAGAAAGTACCCTAGTTTCTGGGAAGCTGCTTCTTTACTTCACAGAAGTTTTCTTACTTCGTTCATATTTAACTTCCCAAATTCACCTGGAGGCGAAGCTAATTAGCAATCTGCACAAGACTTTGTTGAAGGCGAATAGCCTGCACTTTGTGTTGTTACTGTTAAACTGCAAATTGCAGCTTCTTAACCTGCGCAGGTTAGGTCTGCTTCCGATTCAGCGAAAAAGGAAGCACTGCGTTTTATTTCACCAAAACCAATCCTTGTAAAACTGTGACATTTTTTTCTTCAGTCTGTGCAGCTGCTTAACTTTCCCTGATATTGACCGCCAAGATAAGCAACCATCCCAGTTGGGGATTACAGAAGTAAAATGTTTACTGCTTACAGTTGATAACCAGTTACTTTACTCTTTAGTTGATACAGTTGATTTACTCTGCTGGCTTAGGCAACAGAGTGAATTTTATCTGTGTGTGTTTTTTTGAGCTCCCGCAGAGTCCTGCCCCTGCAGCACTTGTTTATTCTTTTTTTATTTCGAGATGAAATTGCGAAAAAACAAGATCGGTGCGTGTTGTGATTTACCTATCCGGTTTATGTCAGTAGCATGAAGCAGAAAGGGAAGAATAAAACACAGAAAGACGTCACGAGCCCGTTCGCGTGCCCACCACCGTCTCTGGAAACGGCAAGCGGAAATGGTGAGGTGAAAATACCCGTCAGGAGGAAGGACGCCTTTCCGCGCGTGGCAGTCTGGAAACATTTGAATTACAGATGTGAACACACGTGCATGCGATATGAAATTATTACCCCAAACTCTTCCGGTAAATTTAGAGCGAAATTCTATATGCAGAACGATGACGAATGGTAGGAAAAGGAATTTTGTTTCAAAGTGAAGGCGGAAAAGTGACTCGGTGGACTTCGAGGCAAGCCCTTATCTATGTGCAGAGCTATTTGGTATTTATGCGGTGAGTTTTTTAGTCATGAAGCCAGAAGGCAAAGCTGGCTGTGAAGATGTCACCAAAATTGGCGGCAAAGCTAATCGTGCAGGCGTTACAGGCTCCCCAGTTGGGACACTACTATTAAGGCGGCAGCCTTACATGCCTCCTTCTGCTCTAAAGTGCCGTTGTTGTTGCACTTGTTGTTCGGTCAAATAGGTGGTCACACACCAAGAAGAAATACACAAAAAACTAGCCCTGAACCACCTCGCTTCCCAACTTACGTCGCTAATAAACGATAGCCTAAGGCCACTCCTCCCACGTACGCTTCTCTCCTGTTTTCTTCCATCTACCACTCACGCTGTTCCTCTCCCGTCTCTGTCCACGCATTAAAGGTTCGGAGTTAAATTTTGCGCGTTCACAAAGCTGGCGCGTCATCTATTCCGACTGTCGAGTCTCTGCACTCCAGCCACGAGAGCGACGCTCGGGAGCCAGGCTTCTTCGTATCTGGTGGTTGAAACACTGTTTTAAACACGTTATTTTAATTTGCTCTTGCAAAAATGAAGCATACACACATCCACTTTTCATTAAAAAGCACTGTTAACACCACTAATGTGTAAGCGTTCTTTCTCAAACAGGTCTACATATTATCACAGTTTTCAGATTGAATAGATTGAAATTGTCTTTTTCATATGACCGTGTAATCAAGTGTTCTCCCAACGTAAGCCGTGCGGGCGAATCAAGTAACCGACAGAATGAGAGACAGATAGACAGACAGACAACAGACAGACAGACAGGACAGACACACACCACAGACCAACATTTCTGGCGTTTTAAATAGCCCAAGAATACACATGTGATCCACGTGGGACTCCAACCCTGGTCTGCGCAGTAGCAGCCCAGTGCTGTGGCAACTGTGCTTCCTCCAAACGTTGCCACTGTAGAACAAAAGTTATTGTTTTTGATCTTTTCCTTGTGGTCCCATGCGCACTTGGGGGATTGGCTACGAGTAGCGAGCTTTCAGAAGCAATGTGACCGCTTCACATAATTCACAACGCTTTGAATTCGCAACGTCAAAGTTGCAGAATTACTTGCGCAGTGTGACGGCTGAACGTGACTGCACGTGAGTAGAACATGGTTCCTCCAGCTGCGCATTACCCTTGATTTTAATGGAGCAGTGGTGTGTGCGAGTCCGATTGCTGACCTAATTTGCTCCAAACAACGCAGAAACAAATATACAATAAGAGACAGCATACTCAGTGTTGAAGAAATGACGTAGTAGTTTAATATTTTCTCGTTCCATACCTCCATTTCGCGCAGTTTATTTATTAATTTATTTATTTTCGTGTTCTCATTTTCCCCCTAAAGGCAGAGTTCAGATGCAGTCTTCCTTTGTATTGTTTTAAATACGGAGTAAAGTCCCTCTCGGTGATCACCCATTTCCTGAATCGTTCCGATGGGTGGGTATAAGCCACTCTTCTGGCATCACCACCACCAGACAGCGGTTCATTTATTTTGCACCAATGGACAGAAAAACCAACGCGAAGAAAGCGGTGGAAATACGATGTTGCTGAAATGAAGCAGTAATAAATATGTTCAAGCTGTTTTCTTCAAAACACCTAAGCCATGTTATGTGTCTCGAGGACTTCTGATTGCGTTAGCAATATGTAGGCCATTTTGGCGACATTTTTGCCGATGATCTGCGCCCAGCGACGGACAGAGAAAGAAAACCATAGAATGCCTTACGGAGAGGTGACGTTAGCCATGCCGGCGTCAGCGTTTACTTAAGTGGCACTTGCGTTAAAAACCTTTGCTTCTTAAGTTCATTACACGTGCCACGCTCAGCATGGTTGAGGCTGTGCAGTTGGCAACAAAGGCCTGCCTGCGAGCGCGTCTAAACCTTGCGCTACACGTCACCTTTAAAGTTGCGTGGCTCAATTGGCTCGCTTATATATACGCCCTATGTATTTATAATGATGCAACTCGATAGACAATTGGTTAACGGCCTGCAAGAGGCCTTTGAAACTGGCGTGTAGCCCACGTGTAACTCGGCGTAACATGGTACAAAGTAGGGCTGGAGAAAAGCGATAATGCACTTTGTAGCCGTGCAATGAATTCATCGATCCACCCACGATCGATGTGGAACTGCCTCCGTACACCACGTACGGTGCGTTTAACTGCACGCAGGTTGTGGAATTAGCTGTAGTTGGTAGGAAGCCTTCAAGTCACAGTGCGGCTGGTCTCCTCCCCGAGACGCGACCATCACAAGGCGATTTCACTAGACTGGCCAGTGCCAGGGCAGCCAGCGCGCGGCAGCGGGGAGTGGCAAAAAAAGATAGAATGGGGAATCGCGGTGATGTCGTGCGACATTAGTGGATAAAAATGGAGCGATAGGGCGCCAATTGCGCTGCAGAAGTGTGCAAAAGTGACGAGTGAGGCAATTAAAGCGATAGCATGGTGGGAATGGTCGGACGGGGCGTGCTGTAAACACCGTTTTTCGGGGTACTAAATCCAAAGTAAGGCATTTGATCCTGTCCGAATATCTTGTTTCCGAAAGGATGAACTCGATGTTCGCGCGTTCCTGAAAATCCACACACACACAGACACTAATCTCTGGTGAATTCAAAACAACACTTTCCCTCACCCAACTTTGCTACACCGCCTCTTTAATGCCCAATATCCCCCCAAATGTAATTTTTTTACCTTCACATCATAGTCGGGTGTGCTCACAAGTACAAGTTCAAATATAGGGTACGGCTACTTCAGGCTTCATGCAAATCCACCAGAAGAATGCTTTTCAATCACCAAAAAACGAGAAAATATTTTGAAATATATCGCTAAACAATTGCCTTGGGATTCACTCCAACTTAACAAAACTTGCTGATCTAGTGGTTCATGCTTATTGGAAAGAATAAAAGGAGGGCTAAGCAGACGAGACGAAGTAGACACACACACCACATACAGGCGCCAAATTACGACACACCACATACAGGCGCCTGTATGTGGTGTGTGTGTCTACTTCGTCTTCGTCGGTGTAGCGCCCCTTTTATTCTTTCTAACTACTCTAGCCTTTTACAAAAACATAAGGACGTTTTTCCGTCATACGAAGTTAGGAAGCATCGCTTCTGAGGGGCCCACTGCAGATGATCAGTGACGCCGCGATCAGGAACGGGAACAAAATAAATTATCACAGTCACGCAATGCATAATGAAGAAGACTTCAATGAACCACTTAATAATAACAAGACTGTAAAAATAGGCCGCACTTTACGGCTTCGCCGGTTAACCATATCTCCGCGGAGTGCATGGGAACGTCTTTTTTGTTTCCTTTATTTTGCGATTTCTGCAGAGTACGCAAAATAAAGGTAACCCTTATGCGAGTTCACGCGCACTGTTTGTTGTACAGTTCCCCTCTTGAAATGCACATCGATGTCACAATAAATCTCACAATACCGTGGAATGCCTGTAGTTCCCTAAATGTTCTTCTGAGACAAAAAGAATTGCTTATATTGTTACGTGTGTAACCAGCAACAGAGCGCAGACGCCAATCTTCCAGAGCCGGTGTGCGCCGTTCTGGCGTGTCTCCATCATCCTCATCCTCATCATGGAAATCACAAGCATGATCATCACCGCCTAAGCCGCGAGGAAGACGAGAACGTGCCCCCTTCGTGAGCGCGTGTTCTTGGTGCGACTGCTACCAGGCATCAGGCACAAGTTTTCCAATATAAACCCTCTTTTCTCTCTCCTGCTGGCCCTCATCAATTGTTGCACCGTGACACTGGTGGAGGTGCGGGGTACCGGAGCATCTGATGCCCAGGTCGCCCTCTGAAAGCCCTGAGCGACCTCCCAGCGTCTGCACGCCCGTACATCGCTGCAGCCGCCGCAAGCTAGGCCTACCTCCAGAACACGGCCTCCTGCTTGACACCGCACCAAGGCGCCAGGTTTCTGAACCAGAGGTAATGGCTCAAGCATCGCTGCCGCCTCAGCTGATGCTTCAGCAGCCCCGTACTCCCAGCAGCTTTTACGGAACCGATTCCGAGGACGTAGATGACTGGCTTGACCAATTCGAGCGCGTCGCCAGTTTCAACAAGTGGACACCATGAACAAAAGCTTGAGAATGTCTACTACTCGTAGAAGACGGGGCGCGGATTTGGTTTGAAAATCGCGAACGAAGGTTAGAGACATGGGACGACTTCCGCCGGGAAGTGCGCGACAGCTTCGCCAGCAGCGACCATCGAGACCATGCGCAAAGCCTTCTGGAAATACGGATACAAAAGCCAAATGAAAGCGTCGGGATATTTGTCGAGGACATGGCCCGTCTGTTCCGGTGCGCGGATCCCGATATGTCCGAGCCCAAAAAGCTTCGGTATCTCATGCACGGCGTCAAAGAACAGCTCTTCGCAGGCCTTGTGCGCAACCCACCGCGTACTGTGCAAGAATTTATTAAGGAGGCAACTGCCATTGAGCGAGCTGTGCAGGAGCGGTGCCGCCAGTATGCCCGAACGTCGATCAAAACTCCGAGCCCGTCCGCGGCATCACTGTCCACCACTATGGGCGACAACAACCTGCGCGAACTTGTCCGCTCGGCATGAACAACGCATACCTCTGCGCACCATCGGCGACACTAGCGTGCCTCCACGGTCATGCGTGCTTGTTCGCGTTAAGCGCGACGACCTCTCCAGTGGCGATGGAATCGCGGAAGCTGTCGGCCCGCTTCTACTTCAGCATGGAATCGCTATCGCTCGGGGATTGGTCACCATTACACGCGGTGTTACAGAGGTTCTGCTCACGAATTTCTCGAACGAGCGTCGCGAAATCGCCGAAGGAACTACCGTGGCAGTATTTGAGGACGTCCCCGACACGACGGATTGCTTTGTGCTTCAGACCGACCCGACTCCCAAGGCGACGAGCAAGCTTTCACTTGACGTTAACCCGCGCTTACCGCAAACAAAGCGAGAAAAGCTCTTGGAACTGTTGCACAGCTTCACCGACTGTTTCTCGTCAACGTCACGCGTCCGACAAACTCCGCTCACAAAACACCGCATCATCACGGACGAATCTGAGCGCCCCGTTTACCAACATCCCTACCGCGTGTCACCAAAGGAGCGCGACGCGATACGGCGGCAGGTGCAAGAGATGCTCGCTGATGACGTCATTCAGCCTTCGAAAAGCCCCTGGGCGTCGCCAGTCGTTCTGGTGAAAAAAAAAGATGGCACCTTGCGATTCTGCGTCGACTATCGCAAACTCAATCAGGTGACGAAAAAGGACGTATATCCGTTGCCTCGGATAGATGACTCCCTTGACCGCCTGCGGCACGCTCATTACTTTTCGTCCATGGATTTGAAGAGCGGTTATTGGCAGATAGAGGTTGACGAGCAGGATCGTGAGAAGACCGCCTTCGTAACTCCCGATGGGCTGTACGAGTTTAAGGTTCTTCCTTTTGGCTTGTGCTCCGCACCCGCAACTTTTCAGCGTATGATGGACACTGTTCTATCTGGCCTGAAGTGGCAAACGTGCCTTGTTTACCTAGATGACGTCGTCGTATTCTCAAATACATTCGAGGAACACCTAGAGCGACTGTCATCCGTCCTCCAGGCCATACGATCGCTTCGCTCACACTCAAGCCGGAAAAGTGTCATTTCGGCTATGAGGAGCTGCTCTTTCTCGGCCACGTCGTTAGCAGCGCTGGAATTCGCGCCGACCCTGACAAGCTTTCAGCTGTTTCTCGTTTCGAAACACCTACTGACAAAAAGTCCGTCCGGCGTTTCCTGGGCCTCTGCTCATACTATCGGCGATTCATTGCCAATTTCGCCCACATTGCAGCCCCTCTCACGCGCCTTACTCGCAATGACGTCACTTTTGTCTGGTCCGCTGAACAGCAAGAAGCTTTCGAGCAGCTACGGCGTTGCCTGCAGACCCCACCTGTTTTAGGCCACTTCGACGAGGAGGCCGCCACTATGGTGCACACTGATGCCAGCAATGTGGGGCTAGGCGCTGTCCTCGTCCAATGGCAAGATGGTGCCGAACGAGCCATTGCCTACGCAAGCCGAACGCTGTCACGGGCCGAAAGAAATTACTCGGCCACCGAAAAGGAGTGCTTAGCGGTTGTGTGGGCCGTCCTAAAATTTCGACCGTACCTGTATGGCCGTGCGTTCAAAGTTGTAAGCGACCATCACTCGCTGTGCTGGCTTACAAACCTGAGAAACCCGTCTGGCCGCTTGGCACGCTGGAGCCTCAGACTCCAAGAGTTTGATATGACCGTCGTCTACAAATCTGGTAAGCGACATTCAGATGCCGACTGCCTCTCGAGAGCGCCGGTCGGTAACGCGCCCGCTGATGACGATGACGTCGACGATGGACCATTGATTGGAGTCCTCAGTGCGGCCACCATTTCGGAACAGCAGCAGGAAGACCAAGAACTGCTACCAGTGATCGACTTCTTGCAAGGCAAGGCCAACAGGCCCCCTAAGTCTTTTATTAGAGGTCTGCCAACATTCTGCCTTCGCAGCGGCGTGTTATATAAACGAAACTTCGCCCCGAATGGCCGGCGTCACCTCCTCGTCGTTCCGTCACCCTTACGAAACGACATCTTGCAGGCTTGTCATGATGAGCCGTCCGCTGGCCACCTTGGTTACGCACGCACGCTTGCAAGAATCAAGAAGGCGTATTACTGGCCCAAGCTCTCGGCGAACGTGAGGCAGTACGTCCGAACTTGTCGCGACTGCCAGAGACGCAAGGCGCAGCCCGGCAGACCAGCCGGATTTCTCCAACCAATTCAAATTCCCCAAGTGCCGTTCCAGCAAGTGGGAATGGACCTGCTGGGCCCCTTTCCCACCTCTACAGCGGGAAACAGGTGGATAGCAGTCGCCACTGACTACTTGACCAAGTACGCCGAAACAAAAGCTCTTCCAAAGGCCACCGCGCTTGAAGTGGCACAGTTTTTCCTCACAAGGATAGTTCTCCGACATGGGGCTCCCAAAGTTGTTATTACGGACCGTGGAACCGCATTTACCGCGAAACTTCTGCACGAAGTACTCACACTCAGCGGCACGTCTCAACGAAAAGCCAGTGCGTACCACCCTCAGACGAACGGTTTGACGGAACGGCTCAACAAAACCATCGCCGACATGCTCAGCATGTACGCTGATGTTGAACACCGGACCTGGGATGCAGTCCTCCCCTACATCACCTTTGCGTACAATACGGCCCAGCAGGAAACGACTCGAATGACACCGTTCACCCTCCTCTACGGCAGAGAAGCTACAACAATGCTCGACGCCATGCTGCTTCACGACATCACCGACGAATATGACATCTCTTCCCAGCAATTCATACAACGCGCTGAGGAAGCCCGGCAGCTTGCCCGCCTCCGCATCACCGAACACCAGCACCTGGACGCCTCCCGTTACGACCTTCGCCGCCGTCACGCGGCATTTGCACCGGGTGACCTTGTTTGGGTTTGGATACCCGTTCGACGTCGGGGGTTATCGACGAAGCTTCTGCGCAATTATTTCGGGCCGTACAAGGTGCTTCGTCAACTTAGCGAAGTAACTTACGAGGTGGTACCCGAGAATTCTGGTGTTGCCGGTCGTCGTCGATCTCGACCAGTCACTGTCCATGTAGTGCGTTTGAAACCGTATGTTTCGCGCTAAGCCGACTTCACGACCATTCTGGCTTCGGACCCTGTTGACAGTGATCTTCAGCATCGGGACGATGCTATTCCGGGAGGGGGATAGTGTTACGTGTGTAAAAACAACCAGACCCGCGGGACGCCAATCGTCCGAGCCGGTGTGCGCCGTTCTGGCGTGTCTCCATCATCCTCACCCTCATCATGGAAATCACAAGCTTTCACCCGCCTAAGCCGCAAAGAAGACGAGAACGTCCCCCCTTCGTGAGCGCGTGTTCTTGGTGCGACTGCTACCAGGCATCAGGCACAAGTTTCCCAAAATACACCCTCTTTTCTCTCTCCTGCTGGCCCTCATCAATTGTTGCACCGTGACAATATGCGGGAAAAAAAAAAATATCCACGCCTCGCCATAAAAAAGAACGGCAGAGATATGTTCAAAACGAAACCTGTTACAGGCCTCGCCATAAAAGTGAACATCCAGAGAATATGTTCAAAACAAATACCTGTTTTGGGGCGCTATTCCAGAAGGCCCGAGACAGCTCGCTCCTGAGTTTTCAGTTGGTCCTGAAAAATGATTGCACTTTTTGCTGAAACGAAACGCTTTGCCCTGATACACACTAAATTCGTGCTTTTTTCTCTACACATCCTAATGCACGCACAGCTAAAGCTAAAAAGGGTCCACTCAACCATTTCAGTTTTCTCTCACTAAAGGGGGCCCCCCCAACCTCTTTCATGTGACATAAGCTCATCCGCACCTTTGCTCTCAAATAGCCTTCACGTTTACTCATCACTTGGAGGTAAAAAAAAAAAAATGAAAAAGTGGACGCGCCTGTAGCCTCCAGGAGCAAAAGTGTATGCAGCGAAACCGAACATGAAACCGAACAAGAAACTGAAACTCCCTGCTTTGGTTCTGTGGATACGACACAGACATCATACATGCACGGGCAGTTTAAGTGCAAACGAGTGTATCAGCATTGGGACGCTTCGTATTATATATATATGTATATTTTAAAATATATATATATATATTATATATATATTTATATAGATTATATATAATATATTTTATATATAATATTTTTTTATATATATAATATATATATTAGAAAAAAGGGTTGGCAGTCAAAAACCCGGAAAGAAAAGGGGGGAGGTTGTGGGGGTCTTAGAAAGAGAGGAATTTTTTGAGTTGAAAAGAAAGTGGGTTGAAAAAATGCCCCCCGGGGGGGGACCCGAACCCAGGGCCTCCAAATCCCGGTCTGGTGCGAAAAACCACACGCTCCCGGCGGGGCTTTTCCCCCCACCCATTTTCCCGGGTTTTTTATTTTAAGGTATTTTTTTTTTTCTGCACTTGGGGGTGGTAGCCACCCACTCGGACTACTGGGGGTTTTGAAGGGGACCTTCTTTTTAACCCCGGGGCCGTGATCGAGGGGGCCCAACATGTCGAGAGTGGGGACCAGCGTTAAACCTTTAAGTTCCCTTGGCACCAAGACTCCCCGAGTTTTGGTGGTTATCGCACCAGACCGGTAGGGGGAGGTCGTGGGTTCGGATCCACCGGCGGGCTTTTTTTCCCCAATTTCTTTTCAACTAAAAAAATTTCTTCTCTTTTCTAAACCAAAAACCCCCTTTTGCTTTCCGAGGTTTTGACTGCCAACCCTTTTTTTCTGTCTTTTTTAACGGGCCCCTTTTTCCTTTTTTGTTTCGCTATAATAATATATATATATATATTTTAAATATGTTTATGTATATATATATATTTATTTCTCAAAACCCCCAACAAATTCGCTCTTTTTGGGTGGCTGACGCCCCTCTGTCGGTCCCCCCCTTTCCCAAGGTCGTCATTGCCCGCCTTGTGCCCGGGACGCGGGCCGCGCATAAGCCATTTGTGGCTATTTCTGGTCTCCGGGGGAAGCGCGGCTTTTTCCTTTGGGGACGGGGCCCCCCTCGCTTCCTCCCGCCTGCATTCTTGAACTTTAATGTCGCCTTCTGCCATTTGCGTTCCCCAGTGTCTGGATAACAAAATTGTCGTTTCCCACGCTTCCGCCTTATGCGGCGGGTTGTTTCGCTCCTTTGGGGGGTAAGAGCCCAGTACGCCTTCCTCATTTTTTCTTTCTTAATTTTTGCTGTGCGTGGGTGGGCGGTGGCTGAAGGAAACACGCTTCCTAAGTGCCTCGCTTTGCTTTTCGCCGCGTTGTTATTGGGATGGATTACCTGCGCGCCCTGTCGTGCAGTACTTTTTCTTTGTTTCTGCTGTCTTACTTCTTGTACACTTTTGAAATAATTTGTCCACGTGCTCACAGCGCTCCCTGCGACCCTACATATACCCTGTATTCGACCTATGTACTTCACTTGAAAAAGGCTGGTTTCCAGCCAAACGTCGTATTAAATATTGTTATGTTTTTCGTGGTGACTCTAATTTTAAAATATATTCAGCTGCCAAGCCCTGCACTTATATTAAAATATATAATAGATATATAGAAAATATTTAAGGAAAATTATATATATATATATATTAATAGAAAATAAAATATATATAGATATCTATATATATATAAAATATATATATATATTATTATATATATATAATTTTTAATAAAAAATAAATTAAACAAAGGAATTTTAAAAAGGGGCTCGTTTAAGTAATACAGAAATAACGGTTTGGGAGTCATGACTGCCCCGGAAAGCAAAGGGGAGAATGTGGTAGGTCATAAAAAAACAGAGGAAGAATTCGGAAAGACAAAAAAGAAAAAGGGGAAAAAATGCCCGCCGTTGGGATCCGAAAACCCCCGACCTCCTGAATACGTGATTTTGGAAGTGTGTGCGTGGTGTGTGTGTGTGCGTCTTTTGTGTGTGCGCGGGTGCCGTGTGTGGCGGTGCGCGGTTTCATTTTTGGCGTGGTGTGTGTGTGCGTTGGGGTGTGCGGGGTGTGAGTGTGTGCGGTGTGGTGTATGTGTGTGTGGAAAAGGTCCAGACCCGTTTCCAGAGGACGGGATTTCTATTATTGATGGCTGTCTCTGTTGCACACGCAGTAATCTCCCCTTAACTCGAAATTGTAAAATCCGCTAAAACTTTCAATATAAGCGGAGTTTTGAGTCAACCGAAATGTCAAAAAATTTTGACCAGGTCACTAAAATAAGGCCTTGTTCTGGTAACAAAAGCTCAGTTGCACGGAGGAGCTTTCGTGATAACGGCCCCGGAAAAACTAATTTTCATTATTGCAGGAGGACGGCCCGTTAGGCGTCATTAACATCTCGGCCCAGAGAACCGTTCTTGAGAATTGAATCAATTGTTGATCGCCGGCTCTACATTGTACCTCGTTGGGGAAAAACGCACAGCACGTTTTTGTTTGTGCCGTAGTAGGCCCGTCTCGAGGCTCTTCGTCGTCCTAATGATCAGCTTCGTCGTCCACAGCTATCTGAAAGGTGTAGGCGTCATACAGCATTCCTGTAACGGGGACATCTGCCTCGTAAGAGCACGTACTCCGCGGAAATTTGACGTTGGCGGCCGCGTTCTGCGCGTAGTGGGAGCTAATCGTTCGAAAGGAGTCATTATCATCCAAATATACCGGACTTTGCCTTGTGCACACGCGGTCAGCATTTCGAGATTTCCGTGGGCCCCTGAAAAACGTTTAGAGGTAAAGGGGGAATACATATTGCTTATGTGAGGTATATGCATGGCGAGAAAAAGATTCCAATGAACCGATACTTCGACATACCTGATTTCAAATTAACAAGGAATTACTGCGCATGCATACCTATATATGCATATATATCATCTCGCTGGACCTTTATGCGGAGCGAAAACATCGGGTGTGCAACGTTACAGGTACATTTCAGTAAAGCGAGAATATGACGAGCATAGGAAAAAGGGGAACCGCAAGGAACAAAGTATATGGGAGGCAACAAAAATGTACACAGACACGCGAGACCGCACAAATTTTACTGTACACGAAAGTTAAGGTTGTGGTCTGACCACGACTGATGCCCGTCAACCGTACCAGCCACTCATGTCGGTGACTAAAGAGGTGAAGTGAACCACGGAGATTTTTTGTGCTTGCTGTGGAACCTCGGGGCTACGCAGCGAGGAATAGCCTGAGACCCGTGGAGGTTACACTGCGGTCGCTTGAGGAATTTCTGGGATGGTGCGGTTGTCGGGGTTTTCACAAGCTTTACGTCAGGCCATTGGAGCTTGCGGAGGTTCCATGTCTCCGCTCGGGTCTACACCATGAGCCACCTTGAAAAAACGAATGTAATGGCCAGGGCTTCCTGGAAAACCCCAGAAGAAGCCACCTGAACAGGCTTGGGACTGAGCAAGGGCGAAGATCTTAGGTTATAACACTGCACACCATGCACTACCAGCCTTACCAACTTCCTCTTTAGTTACTAGTGCGACACCGGAATTTGAGTTTGTATTCTCAGTAGTTTCCCGAGGTCCATCGTCGCTGGCATAAAGTCTGGTGTCGAATCGTTCTTCTACGTTTATTATCTCGTCAACGCCGTGCGTAATCTTATCCTGCTCATCTCTCAGTGCGCACATCCTTTTTTGCCGATTACTTTCCTTTCGCTTAGTTGCTTTCAAGCTTCTGCCTATTTGCAGCGTTTTCTCCATCACTGCCATCTCATGTGTAGGAATGTCGTTTTTTTACTTCTGTTGATCAGTTTCGAGAGCTCGGCTCATACAACGCTATCCCCCGTACTTGACATTTCACAGTCTTATCTTTGGAAATTAGTTCCTTTGTTCTTATAGTTTCCCTGTTTGTTCCTTAGACACTACCTCTCCAACAGGTGGTGCTGATTCACTGTTTGCCGATGTTAGGTGGTCATTTAGCCTGTCTACACTGACCTCGTTCTGTTTGTTCAGAAGCGAGGATTTGTTTTGAAGAGTCCTTTTAAAATCCCGGGTTCTGGTTTGACTCACCCCATGAGTGGTTTCTTTGTTTTCAAGAGTTTTCTTTGTTCTCTTCTGAGATTCAGCCTTAGCTGGCATTTAATTATGCTAAGATTGCTTCTTCGAGCCTTAAGTAGCCCCTCTTTTTCTTGTACGATAGTCGGGCTGTCACTGAAAATGAAGTCAATTTTGATTTTGGTTGTACCATCGCAACATTTCCCATGTCCACTTTGTGTTCTCTCATTTGTAGAAGAATGTGTTCACCAACGTTTAATTACTTCCCTCGTTGAATAAAACCAGTGTATCTCCTCGAATGTTCCAATTGTCTCTTCCGAACATTCCCTCTTAGCTTTCTCCAATTTGCTTCTTACCCATCTTCACGTTAAAGCTCCCATCAGAATGACGAACTGCATTGTGGCCTTGTTCAATGCTGATTAGAAAACCCTCATAGAAGCTATCTACGCTTCATCATCGCAGCTGGTTGCGGGCGCATAGGCGTGTACTAACCTTAACCTGAATGGCTTGTTTAGCTTCATTACAACAGCCGCAACTGTCTCGCTAAAGTTAGGAAGCTCCTCTACGTTTCCTGCTATTTCTTTGTAGATTAAAAATCCCTCCCCGCGTTCTTTCGTTTTCTGGGGTTCACTGTAGTATGGAATATGCCCGCTAGTGAGCTGCATGAGGCTTTCTCCTGTCCTTCTAATTACGCTTAACCCTATACTATCCCACTTATTCTCCGATGATGATGATGGTTTGATTTTATTGGCGCAAGGCCGACATGGGCAAAGAGCGCCAAACAGAAAGTTATTTGATGAGGAGACAACCCGAAATAAAATCAGTTAAAAACTATGAGTACGGCTGGTGTAAAGGGCCAGGGTGAAGAACAAGAGTGGTTAAAAAAAAATAAGGTGGCTGGTGTATAGGACCAGGGGTAAAACTATGGGTGGTATGAGATGAGTTGTAAAAAGTGAACTTCTGATAGGAACTTAAAGGTGCGCTGAACAGAAAACATGCCATCGTCTCCTAAGAAGTATGATGGGTATGGTGGAATATGTCGTGTGTGTAGTTGAGGGAAGTGTTTGCGTCGTGTAATGTCGAGTGCCTTACATTCTATGAGGATGTGGATCACGGATAGGGCCTCTCCGCACCTACTGCACAAGGTCTTGGAGATCCAGTGAGCAGGTGCGAGTGCGTTGCGTGAGTGTGCCCTATCCGTAATCTAGCCAAGGCGACTTCAGTGTATCTATTGCGTGTGTCGGTGGTGTATGGTCCCAAGTGTGGTTTTATTACGTGTAACTTGTTGTCGGTTTGTTCGCTCCAGTGTGTTTGCCATGTTTTGCGAAGTTGTTGTCTGATGTGTGGTTTCACGTCGGTGTAGGGTAATGTGGTTATGTCTACTGTATTCGAGAGTGTAGCAGCAGCGGCCATTCGATCCGCTGCTTCGTTCCCGGCTATACCACAGTGGCCAGGGAGCCCAGCAAAGGACTAGTTCAAATTTGTGGACATACACAGACATAATACCCTTGACTATTAGATTTACAACGTGATTTTTGAAGACTTTGTTGACGACAACGCCCGCACGACACTGAGGGAGTCTGTATATATAATGGATTGTGGGATGTGACTATTGAAGGATATGATTAACAACAAGAAGTACACCATAAGCCTCTGCCGTAAAGATACTGGTATTACTGTTAAGAGTTCTAGTGACATTAAGGCCGGGCCCATGCGCCGCGCAGGACACAGAGGTGGCAGTTTTAGAGGCGTCCGTTAAAATTCAGAAAATTGATACTTCTGCTGCAAATACAAGAAGTGCTGCAGAATTGCACATGTGGGAGCTCGGTTTTTATCTACATGTGTGAAGGATGTGTCGCATGATACAGGGCGGAGATGCCATGGTGCTATAAAATCTGTTTGAGAACTTTGTATGGTGTCTAAAAAGGAGACAGAAAGCTCTGACGCTTCCTCTCTAACTCTGTAAGAGAAGGGCGCAGAGAACGATGGTCGGTTTAGGAGTAGTGCAGTCATAGACGTATCATAAAAAGCCGATTTAAAAGGATGGTGTGGCATAGATGAAATTTTAAAAGCAAAAAGGAGATCTGTGTATGCTCGCTGACGTTGTAGGTTCCACTTATTACACTCCACATAGAGGCTTTCGACCGGGCTAGTCCGGAAGGCGCCACATGCCAGCCGGAGCCCCAGATGAAGCACTGGGTCCAGCATTTTGAGGGATGTCTTACTTGCTGACCCATAAACAACGCTTCCATAGTCTAATCGTGAACCTATCAGGCTGGTAAAAACACGTAAAAGAAGTTGTTTGTCAGCCCCATATGAAGAGTGGGAGAGAACCTTGAGTATATTCATGGCCTTTAAGCATTTATGTTTAAGTTGTTTTATGTGTGGAATGAACGAGAGCTTTTCAGTCAAGGACTACACCTAAAACTTGTGTTCATTTCTGACTGGAATTGAGACACCATTGAGTTTGATGTCTGGATCCGGCCGAATGCCGCGCCTTTTCGAAAACAAAACACAAGTACACTTCACTGGATTAAATTTAAAACCGTTGCTATCTGCCCAGCCAGCTAGCTTGTTAACACCAAGCTGGACTTGGCGCTCGCAGATAGACAGGTTACAAGACTTAAAGGATAATTGCACGTCGTCTACATAGATTGAGCAGGAAATGGTTGGTGGCAGAGCCTTCCGAAGAGAGTTCATTTTACAATAAACAACGTGCAACTCAAAACTCCACCTTGCGGAACACCGTTTTCCTGCACATGAACTCTAGAGAGTGCAGTTCCAACTCGCACGCGAAACGTTCTTTCAGAGAGGTAACTGGCAAGCGTGTTCCACATGTTACCCGACATACCAAAGGACTTCAAATCGCTGAGGATGCCGTACCGCCAAGCAGTGTCGTACGCCTTTTCAAGATCAAAGAATACTGTCATACAGTACTGCTTATGGAGGTAAGCATCTTTAATATATGACTCTAACGCAACGAGTAGATCGTTCGTAAATCGCCCCACCCTAAAGCCTGCCTGACAGCTCTCGAGAAGACCGTTGTACTCTAAGAAGTACACGAGTCTCCTGTTTATCATCTTCTCGAAGAGCTTACACAGGCAGCTTGTCAGGGCAATGGGCGATAACTGGCGGGAGAGGAAGGGTCCTTCCCTTCCTTAGGAAAGCCACTACTATGGCCTCCCTCCAAGAGCGTGGGAAGTGCCCCGAAAGAAATATTTTATTGTAGAGGTGAAGAAGTGTTTCAAGTGTGTCTGCATGTAAGTGTTCTATCATTGTGTATAAAATCCTGTCTGCACCTGGAGCTGAAGGTTTACAAGTACCGAGTGCGACCTTCAGCTCATGAAGTGAAAAGGGGGTGTTATAGGATGAGTTCGACTTATTAGTGTCTCGCAAGGACTTCTTCTCACATGATGCTTTGTGTTTAATGAAAGTGTTGGTGTAGTGTGCTGAACTGGACACGTGTTCGAAGTGTTGTGCAAGTGTGTTAGCCTGCTCTTCCAGTGTGTCCCCTGTTGTACTAACCAGGGGCAGGCTGTGTGTCTGTTGTCCTTTTAGTTTTCGTATTCGTGTCCAGACTTTGTGTGTGTCAGTGTATGAGTTGATGGAAGTGAGGAAGGTGCGCCAACTCTCCCTTTTCGCCTCACGACGCACTCGCTTCCCAAAAGCCTTTGCCCGTTTAAAAGAAATGAGGTTATGTGACGTGGGGTACCGGCGAAGGACACCCCACGCCTTGTTCTGGGCCTCTCGCGCCCGCCTGCAGTCCTCGTTCCACCAGGGCCTCCTTGGGGTGCGGGACCCACTGGAGGCCTGGGGAATGGACTTTTCGGCGGCGTCGAGGATGTGCGCCGTGACGAGTTGGGCGGCTTCCTCAACGTGTAGGTGTTTTATGGATGTGTGGTGTAGTTGAGATGTTTGTGTGAATGTGCTCCAGTTTGCTTTTGATTCATTAAACCTTTTATGGGAAGATGGACTGCTTGGGCCTGTACCTATATACGTTAATGAAGTGGGGAAATGGTCACTACCATATGGGTCCGTGCCCACACCCCACTCAAGACATGGAAAGAGTACTGCGGAACCAATAGCCAAGTCAAGATGCGAGTATGTATTGTGTCCTAAGTTATGGTATGTAGGCTGTTTTTTGTTGAAAAGGCATGCTCCGGAGGATGTAAGAAACTTCTCTATCAGGCGACCTCGGGCATCCGTTCTGGAGGAGCCCCAAAGAGAGTTGTGCGCATTAAGGTCGCCTGTTAGTATGTATGGTTCGGGAAGCTGGTCGACCAGCGCCTCGAAATCAGAGCTCGAAAGTGCAATGATCAGGAGGAATGTAGATGGAGCATACCGTTATCAACCTGTTAAATATTATCGTACGGATCGCTACAGCCTCGAGGACAGTGTTTAAAGAGAGAGGGTGGCATGCTAATGATTTCAAGGCGATAATGGCCACACCTCCTGAAGAGTGGGTGCAGCCAACCCTGTCCTTTCTGAATACCATGTACCTATTTAAGAAATTTGTTTGTTTAGAGTTGAGGTGGGTTTCCTGGAGACACATAATACTTGGCTGACTGGCATGCAGAATCTCATACACATCGTCAAGATTTTTAAGGAAGGCCTCTGCATTTCCATTGAATGATGTTTTTCTGTTCCCATTATTTAAATTTAAGAATGACTGGAGTGTGTGTGTTCGTGTGTGTTCATGTGTCGTCTTTCGGGGCTGTTACTCTGGGATTGGGCTTTTTGGGCCTGTCTGTTGGCCTGGACGTCAGGGTCCGCTCCTTGCGCTGCGTTGTAGGCAGGAACGGCCCGACATCCATCTCATCGTCGGATGTCCGAGGGGTGCCCGACGGACCGGGCCCCCCGGACTTGGCCCCCCCTCGGGAGCCCTTCGTTTGAGACGCCACCGCCGAGGGCGTCCGGGGTGCCAGAGGTGGCACGGGCGGTGCGGTGGCGGTGGGAGCCGGTGGGGGGCCCGTGGTGTCCATCACCTCGGTACCCTCCAACGCACTGGAGGACGGGGAGACAGAGGCGGTTTTGCGCCGCAAGGAGTGGTTTGCGCCACAACCGCTGCTGCCTCAGCAAGCGGCGTGGTGCCGGGTTGGGCTGTCTGAAGCAACCCAGCGGGAGGCGGGGCGGGACCAGGTCAGCCTCGCTGAACTGGGTCCCTATGAAATCCAGACGCCGCTCGGCCCCCCGGCGAGCCGCGTCAGCGTACCTCCCCAGAGGGAAAGAGGCGAACCTCTTTCTCGCCTCCGGGAAGGTGATGTTCTCGGTTACCTTGATGTTGATTATCTTTTTTTCGAGTTGGAACTTTTCGCACTTGCGGGAGTACGCTGCATGCGGTCACCCGCAGTTTACACAGGTGAGGGTATCGGATTGGCAGTTGTCACTAGGATGATCGTGCGCCGCGCATTTCGCACACGTCGCTCGGCCACGGCAAGAGTTCGTACCGTGCCCGAACCGCTGGCACTTAAAACAGCGCCGCGGGTTCGGGATGTACGGACGTAGTGAGCACCAGATAAAACCTGCATATATATGTTGTGGGAGAACTGCGCGGTCAAAGGGCAAGATGATGTGCTTGGTGGGAATCTCCTTGTCGTCTCTACGGATAGTGATGCGTCTCACGGCAGTGACGCCCTGATCCTTCAAGCCAGCAAGGAGATCCGCATCGGTTTCGTTCAGGAGGTCTGTCTCGGATATCACACCCTGCGAGCTGTTAGGCTCCGATGGGGTGTGACCCAGATGTCAAGATCAGCCAGTCTAGTCTGAGGCTAGAAGCTTTGCAGACTGCTGCTTGTCATTGATTTCAATTAAGAGTTCACCAGACCTTTGTTTTTTGCATTTATACGATTTTCCTACTATGGCTTCAAGATACTTTGGCGATCAAGAAGACTGACTGAGATGCAAGAGGGTGGGTTGGATTGAGGGATTCCATCACAAGAAATCGAGAAAAAATGGTCCGGTTCAGGAAAGGTTAACGACGGCAACGGAGGAAAGGATACTTCGGTGCGGCCCCTTTCAGGGACCGATCACGTTGGGGGGGGGGGGGGGGGGTTTAGACAATACCATAAAGCATAGTATAAAAGCAGGGAGACGGGGGTACTTTCTTCTTTGACCTTACCCTGGTAGCCAAAGAGGTCCCGGAGCTCCCTGCCTGGTGAACAGGCAGGGAGCCCATCCGCCGGAGCTTTGACCTGGGCTCCGACGGCCACCGTTTCGTGGTTTCTAACCCTCCACCTATAAACACATCGCCACGGTTGGATCCAGCTTATGTTTGGGGCTCGGGGTCCGCGGTATCGCCAGTACCGTCACCAAGATTGCTCAAGGTGCCCCGTGCGGGGACTTATTCTCCGAGAGCTACTCTAGTTGTACAGCTAAGCTTCACTCACAAGACAGGTGTGTATGTTGAACGTTCTTGTGATTCTAGACAAAATCCCAGAATTGTTTTTCGCCGCAAGTGGTTGCTTCAGTCACTCGTACAGGTCACCGCGACTAATTTCGGTGGAGGCGGTCTGAACCCCGTATGACCCACCCCCCTCCCCACTCAGTATGTTCCTGGCCCGTGAGAGGTACGGAGAACGCCTGAGAGAGCAGCGGAAATGGTCCTCCGCTTCGTGGACCTGCCATGGCCCGTGACACTTGTGATGAGCTTTGTACAAAAGCAGCGGTTAACAGGTCCCCGTCGTACTGAGGGCAACCACGCCCCATTGACAAGACAATGATTCCGCATTGGCAAGCTCTACCGCGGGCCTGCTTGGCGAGCGCACGCTGCAGAGTACATCATTGCCACCGGCTTGGCGACCACCTCAACGAGCTATGCATAAAGGCGTACCAGTAATTATATGAAAATTATAAAAATAAAGTTCAAAACCTTCATTACAACATCAAAGTAAGGGAGAAAGCCGAACTATTTCAGCTGTAGAAACCGAGACGATTCTTCTCTAAAACTGCTACCCACATATCTGAACGAATAAAGAGTGGCTGCAGTAAGAACTGTAATATAGTACAATCGGCGGTCCTCATTTTCCTTGGCGAAATGTTTTGATTTCCTTATATGCCCTTTTGACGCACTTCCGATCCTCAGAGAAGTTAGAACTATTTGTTTCATGTCTTGATAGCGTAAAAATTGGAACCCGCGTTTTCATTTACAGAACCGTATTTACACCACTACCAGAAAAGCGGAAGAGCAATATGAGAGAACAAAATTTGATGAATGAGTTCGCTTGCCAACAACCTTGTTTAAATACGGAACCGGGAATAGCGAGGTAAAAATACCTTACACCAGGAAGCATGCGACTGTGCTTGGTGCTCTATAAGTATATGATTGAGAAATGGAAACACGTGTGGAAGCAGAATGACGTGTCATGGGTAAATTTCACAGCAGCTGCAACAGCAACATAACGTGGGGGAACGATTTTCTATTGTTCTATAATGAAGAAAACAGGGAAAGGTGAAAAGCATGTAACATGCTTTTCTACATTAAATAAATATTGCAAAGTTGTTTTGTTTACAGGGAAGAAACTATAGGCGATTTGAGAATATATTCACATTCGTTTCTAGATGCCGCTATTTTTGCGGTGCCCTGAAGCCCCCAACCCAGCCAAGAAGGCGTTGCGCCAGGCAGATAGTTAAACGCCACGTAAAGCTGTACACCAAGGCGTTGCACGAAGCGGCCAATCATTTATATTTGGCAACGTGCATGTTCACCTTCCTGCCAGATCGGCCAACGCCATACGGGATCTAAAGGAAAGAAGAAGCAATAGGTAAACGATATCAGGCAGCATCCAACATAAAAAAGCATCACAGTATGTCCGCAGTGCTCGGGACTCTGACTTAAACAATAAAAAAATTGGTGGAGCTGGCACTAGTGGTGCAAGGCTGGAGAAACAGCAAGCTGGCGGCCCCTCCACCGTCGTCGGAGAGGCGGCTGTTGCCCCTCACAGAGATTCTCGAACTTGCCGCTGAGAGTTCTTCTTGACTGCCGGCCTGGAGCGTTTGGTCCGCAGCCTTCCATATCTATCCCAACCTGGACCATGTTAGCACGCGCTAGACTCCGCAGCAACCGGCTTCGCGAACGCGGCTTCCGTAGCACGAGCTGTCGTGTGCTTTTTTTGAGGAGCGTACGCAGGTAAATAGTTTTCTTCTTGTTTTTTTGCGAGCTCCTCACCTAGTGCAAGCCCAAGCTGCTCGCAGGGACGACGCCAGGCCACCGGACCAAGCTGAAGATTAAATATCTCTGCTATTAAGAGCGGCTCATAGCGGCTCACTTGCGGCAGTCAGGCGTATGCAAGCGAACAAACCAGTGAGCGAGTCAACTTACGAGCGAGCAAGTGAACGAACACCCACGTGAAGTAGAAAGCCAACCCTACGAATAACCAAAAAGAAATAGTGCTGTGCGCCTGGAATGCGATGATAGCTAAATTGGACAGACGCCGGTTTCAGAACGGGAGGAACCCAGATTTGATTCCCACCAGGGGTGCGTTTTTTCTTTCTTGTTGCATGTTTTCTGTTTGCGTTGGGCCCCGTACGGCCGGGTAAAGCAGCTCCACTTGCAAAACTGACTTCAAAAAGGCTAGGACCTACAGTCCTTGGGTCCTGTCATAAACTAATGGTGAATTCGCCATGTTTTTTTTTTCGTACGGAAAACGTAAGCAATCAGGGGCGTATAGCCCGCATAGGTATGACGAGATGCAGTCTGATTTGACGCTAGGATAAAGATCACAACAAAGCCATAAAATATGGCACATGAAAGACATCAAAACTCCTCGGATGTATTATAAAAATAGGATGGCAGCTGGGGCTGGCAACAGGAACACATTTCTTTAGGTTAAAATTCACGCTAACACCACGAAGCGGTCATGTAATGTTGATTCAAAAGCGAGCGACATGTGGGTGTTAAGGTGAAGAAGATCACACTCGGCGTTTTGCCGTATCTTTTTATATCTTTCAATCGCTTTTAGTAACATAGTTGAGCTCTCTGATTCAAAGCAATCTTTGTTGTGTTATCACCTTCCTGGCCGCCACCGCCGCCACGCTATTCTTTGCAGTTATGTTACAATTTCATGGTGTGATCACGGAACAAAAGACGGCCGTGACCCTTCGTTGTGTGATACCGTAAGGGCAGTGGAACGCTACGCCTGATAATGGCGGAGCATCGGATAGCGCGGGTTTACTCTTTTCTCAAGCTCAAACCCAATCAGCGCAGTAATGACTAAAACAGCCCGATTTCATTGTTATTTTATCTCGAATTCAATCATGTGACTGCCACGTTACTAGGAGGAATGTGGACAAATGCCATGTGGTGGGTTCTTTGTAATGGTGATGCTTGTAGCATTATGTTGCCGTCATGCCAAAAAATATTTTATTTCATTCGAAAACAAAAACAAAATACGGGCGTTATTTTTATGCTCCGTTATCGTTGACTTAGAACAGTTTAAATGTTATTTATTTCACTATAAAACAGTTTTAAATCGGGCGTCGTGTGAACGTTCGCCTGCTGTGAATTCCCAAGAATTTCACGGCGCCGAAGGTCGGTAAAATGTTTTGCCCAATTTCACGGCGACCGCAGGCGCCATTTTCAAGCTCTTACGTACCATCACGTCACTTTTACACAGGCTGAAGTTGCCAATGTGTCACGCAAACGTTCCCGCCAACAGTTATGGTACGTTACGTCTACACAGCCTATCCAAGAGAATGGAATGGATGACAAAGAGAGGGCGTGAAATACAAGCCGTACTCTTGTAGGATTGGAAAGACCGGCCTGCAATGTCATGTCCCCAGCATTTCGTGAAGTTTTTTATTGTCGGCCAAGAATAATGCGCTTTGAGTACAGAGAAATTAGGCAAATTTAGAACTAGACATCAGTAAGCGTCATAAAACGTCAAAATGAGAAAGCACACAAAACTGCTTTGTCAACCCGAAGCACGTGACCAAAAATGAAAGACAGTCGGACAGTTTCCGCCGAATTCACAGTTCACGGTGAATTTACGAATTTCAGAGATGGGCCAATAGACGCTTCCCTGTTATCGAGCTTCTGCAGTGATCATTACTGGCCAATCCCAGTTAGTGCGCATGTTTTTATTCGGCTGCGTATGTTTATCTTGGAGCGAAATGTAAACTGGGAAACTGGGACTGAGCTTGCTCGGTGGACATTGGGGGGGTGTCGCGGGAATGTCGTGTATCAGCGACATCCGAATTGGCGCAAGGGCTGTAATCTTGCAACGACAGCTGTGACGTCACTAACCAGTTTGTCTTAGTGGGCATGTTGACAAGCCTATTTGCAGGGCCAATGACTTGCCAAGATTCTTCGAACACATAGCTCATCTTTCTTCGGGTCGGCTTGTGGACGTTTTCTAGGCCCAAAAGACAAGCATTCAATAGTTCCACCTTTAGAAAAAGAAAACGATAGAGCATATGTACTTCGGGATGTGCGCTGAGGCCGCGATCAAGAGGCCGTGGGTTTGATTCCCATTGAGTCTCGAAGTCTTCTCAGTTACATTTGTACTCTAATATCTTATCTTGTTTTAACCAGTGGGTCGAACAAAAAAATACCCTTTCGGTTACGTTTCAGGGTCAGGGGAAGTTTATTTTGTTCCGGTGCAGCTCCGGTTCGACTAAATCACAACCCTAACCGGTTCCCCAACAGATTCGGAGAGTACATTATTAGCAAAGTGCGAAAATGTGTACTTTAAGGTTTAAAAACTACATACAATTCTGGAGCATTCAGAACACTGCTTTTCCCTGTAAAAGGCGTGTTATTTTAAATAGAACCGTAAGCAATTAGTTCAGATAATTAGGGGAAAAGATAACGTAGTGACCATTTAAAAGCTGGTTTCCCGTCCAACCCGTATGTTGCCCTTCCGTCTACTTAAAGCAACCACCAATGGTCATGCTGTCTGTGGGGTGTATGTTCTCCCACTGTAAGGTCCACTTATGAGTTTAGCAGCCGGGCGCCCGGGCTGCGCGTGAGAACCCGCCGCTCTGTCTGGCGACGTAGCACTGCCGACACTGCGCTGCAACCACAGCTAATTCGTCGCGGAGCGCACGGGAGACGGATTGTCTGGCCCACCGCATTCCTCAAGGATAATCCCCCATTGAGAAAGCCGACGGCGCCGCCGAATTCCAGGAACGTCGGCCCGACCCGCGGACGTGGTGTGATTACCGGCGTGTCTCTATTGTTGTCGCGCCCTGGTCAGCATGACGCACGGTCGCCGTCTTTCGCTTTCACCCCGCGGGGTCGCACGAAACTGCTTCTCTGTGGGCGTGCCGTTGACCCGAATGTGGCGGCGCCTCAATGAATATTCCGTGGCATGCTGAGTGACAGCTGTCTACGTGAATTCGGGCACTCCCATACGCGTGTACGAATGCTACAGGGGCGTTCCCGAGAGAGAGTCATCTCGAGGTTATATAAGGCCGAACTTGGCCGTTGGAAATCGTTCTTGTCTGAGCGCTGAGCTGGCAGTTCCCGGCGAGACAAGGAGTCTCGACCGTTAACGCTAGGTTGGGATTTGTGAGCCCCCTAGTCGTGGTTAAGATCGCGTCGGAGGTTTAGGGTGCAGCGCCGCACCGGGCAACTAGACGGATCTTGCGGCGAGACAGAGCCTCGGCCGTGGTTTCTCGAGCGGTTTGTGTACGCTCCAAGAATAGGAGAGTTAGACGAAGTTGAGGAGCTCGAGTGATTTGTGCGCACTCGGAGCTAGCGTCTAGCTGAAGTTTGCAGTTTTTCCTTTATTATTCATGTACCCAGTTTTCCCACTGTAAATAGCTGCATATAAACCCTTCGTTTCATTTAATCAACCTCAACGCCTCTAGTTCGTCAATTCGACCGCCGTCTCCAAGAACTTCAACACCATCGCCCAGCCAGCCGCCTGCCAAATCAACCGGAGCCCGGGAGATTGGGTTCCTGATCGACACCGGACTTCGGGGAAACGATCTTTACTGGTGCAGTCGACAGGATTTGGCAGAAGAAACCACCAGGCCACAACCAGGGGCAGCAAGCAGACGGAAGCCCGCCTTCATGGGCGGCAGCCGAGCTCCGGGCGGAGTGGAGCGGCAGAGCCAACCAGCGCACGTGGCCAACGACGCGGCAGCCGACCACCGGAGGTACGGGTGAGTGGGATTTCTTGCGCTTCGTTGTGGCGGTGTAGGCTGAGTCTGGGGTTGCATGGTAGTCACGCGGAGCATGCAGACGAACATGGCGGAAGGAGACGGAAATGGTCAGACAGACGAGGTGCCACCTCAGAGAGGCTCGGCAGCAGGAGGATCTCCCCAAGTGGAATCCGAGGCAGTAATTCTTAGACGGATGGAGTTGGAGTTTCAAGAGCGGGAGTGAAAAGCAGAGCGCGAGGCGGCGGAGCGAAAGGAGAAAAGAGCGCACGAGGCGGAGGAAAGGGCGCGAGAATTTAAGGAGCGCATGCAAAAACTGAAGCTCGAATCTGAAGACCGGTTGCGAAGGTATGAGTTGGGGCTGGAGCGGAGAAGGCAGGCGCCCTTGCGCTCGGACACCCGCGAGCAGAAACAAGGGGGCACAGCCCCAGCTAGTTGTATAGCAACCGCGAAGTTGAATGGTTCCAGCCAGGGTTCTGAAGTTGAACATTGCGATGAGAAAGTAAGCAGCCGTGACTTCCTACACGAAGCTAGCATTTCCACCGTTGTCGAACGCGTGGAGACGGACATTGGGATGAGGAGCGACGAAGTAAGCGCGTCCGGGGATACCGTAGAGCGGTGTAATGAAGTGATGCTCGAACATGACGAGCAGCCTCGCAGGCAAAGTTTGGAGACGGAGCTGCAGCGCATAGGGCAGAACCCGTCGAGCGGGCCCAGTTATGCACTGGCAGCAGAGTTGAATGAAGCCAGCTCGTTTTTCAGCTCGAGGCCGCGAGAGAACGAGATAAGCGGCCGTGGCTGCGCACAGTTGGCGAGCGGCTCGGCCGGGAACAGCTGCATGGAAAGCGA
Source organism: Haemaphysalis longicornis (assembly GCA_013339765.2). Classification (NCBI taxonomy): domain Eukaryota; kingdom Metazoa; phylum Arthropoda; class Arachnida; order Ixodida; family Ixodidae; genus Haemaphysalis; species Haemaphysalis longicornis. Next base: position 148,826,427 of record CM023453.1, read on the forward strand.
AGCGAGCACGCGGAGCATCCCAGCGAGCGCGTCCGGTGTGGGAGCAGAGTCAAGGGGTAGCCCCGTTGTCGCAGGTGTAGAGCCGCCAGCTGCTTTTGCACCGGACACTGCGCTAATGCATGCCGAACTTGCTGGCACGGGCGGTACCGAAATTCTAATCGGTGGACCGGTGGAGACTGGAGTCGCGCAGGAAAGTCTCGGTGCCCGCCGCGCTCCCAATTACGCTCGAAAGTTGCACGAGAAAACGAACTCCGAGTTGGGCGTTCAGGAGCTCGCCCAGAAGAGAAAGGAGATAGAAGACGAGAAAGCATGTGACGAGACGAAGCGAAAAAGAGACGGAGTCGACGATCAGGCTGAGGAAAAGCAGGAGTTAAAGGTGGATAAGGGAGCTAAGAAGGTAGACTTGGTCCAACATGTAGAAAATGGAAGAGGAAGCGAGAGAGAACGCGAGAAGATGGGGGATGAGGAGCTCAGGACGCCTGAAGAGGGTAGGAACGATACGGAGATGTTGCGTGGGTTTGGTAGTCTTGATGGTGAGAGTGTAACCGAGGAGGCCGATGGAGAACACGAAAACGCATGCGTGGAGTCTGTGAAACCAAGAGTGAGAGCTCCCGAGGAGGTTGCGAAGGAGAGGGAAAAACCATGTGAGGAGGCAGTTACAGTTGAAACAGAGGAACGAGACGCAATCGGCGATCTCGCGAAACCGGTGTCCGAGATACAGCTTCGTAGCCTTAGTGCTGGTTGCGGCCATTACCGAGATTTAGTCGGGAGCCACGCTGGACGGGTTGACGCACTAAGTTCTGCGACCGGGCAGTGTGTCACAGGCCCTAGCTCTGAGTTGTGCCAGGATGAGTGCGTGCTGGGACAGCCGAAAAACTGTCTTTGTCAGGCCGCTGCTCAGAATGCACCTAGCGTGCACGAGCGGTTTTTGGTAATGACAGGTGCTTGTGAGGTTGTGGTTGTGGGGCAGACTGTGCGTAAGGGAAAGAATGATCCCGAAAAGGTCGTCGCATTCGCGGGCCGCCATTCTGCTCTAGCATCAACCCTTCGCTCACGCCGCCAGCACGCGGCATTGCCGTACGTTGGGGCATTGGAGGGGCATGGCAGCGTGGCCTATGGGGCAGGAAACGGGGTCGCCTTTTGTGATACCACTACGTCTTCCCCGAAGTTGTGTTCGCCTCATGGGGCTAAATTGTCAAGGTGGGCATTAGCCTTGCAACGCTACAACGTTGCGGTTTCTCACGGGAAGGGAGCAAACAACGCAAACGTGGACGCACTGTCGCGCCTTCACAATGTTGCTTAGGGGGGCCACCATTGAATTGCCTCCCAGCCTTAACACCGCCACGACGGAGGTGAACGTTCCCGTTCACCCGTCCTCTCGTTGGTGGTGTGTGTGTGTGTGCCGCGGTTGTGCGCGACGAGATGCCTTGAGTGCTTGATCCGTGCACCGAATTGATCGATCCGCGCACCGAACTGAACTTTCTGTGCACCGCAAGTGAGCGACAGCAGAGCCGAACATTCTTGAGGAACGTTATCAGGCTACGCCGTCAAGGAGGACATTTGCGCGCGTGCGCATAGTGGCAATGCAAACTTTCTTAACGTTTTATTTTTGTTGACTGCAAAATTGCCCGTGTTCTTTACCAGTCCTTATTCCTTTTGTTCTTGTTGTCTGGTGCCGGAATGTTTGTGCGTGTTTGCAGTTATGGCGCGCATCCGTGTTATAGGTCGAGTTGTCTCGTTGTTCGAGGCGTTTACGCGCCCCGGAGAGACCCAATTTCCTTTTACTCGCACTTAGTGTTTTTAGCATTTTTTTTCGTGCGTTCCCAGTTTGCTAGAGTATTCCGTCCATGTGAACGGCTAGTGGAAATAGGTTGTGTTTGTAGTTTAGGCGAGGAGAGGATTCGGCATCAGCTGCAGAAATAGAAGGGGGCTCATTTGTGGTTATGACCTAGCTCCTTCCACGTGTTTTTTTTTTCGTTGGTTTGTTATGTTCCGCTATTATTGCGGAAGGAGAGATGAAACGAGTGGCCCTTTTAAATTCTTTTCGGATTGACTGAACCAAGAGGTCCAGTAACCCTCTTAAAGGGGGGAGTTGTAAGGTCCACTTATGAGTTTAGCACCCGAGCGCCCGGGCTGCGCGTGAGAACCCGCCGCTCTGTCTGGCGACGTAGCACTGCCGACACTGCGCTGCAACCACCGCTAATCCGTCGCGGCGCGCCCGGGAGACGGATTGTCTGGCCCACCGCATTCCTCAAGGATAATCCCCCATTCAGAAAGCCGACGGCGCCACCGTATTCCAGGAACGTGGGCCCGACCCGCGGAGGTGGTGGGATTACCGGCGTGTCTCCATTGTTGTCGCGCCGTGGTCCGCATGACGCACGGTCGCCGTCTTTCGGCTTCACCCCGCGGGGTCGCACGAAACTGCTCGTCTGTGGGCGTGCCGTTGACCCGAATGTGGCGGTGCCTCAATGAATATTCCGTGGCATGCTGAGTGACAGCGGTCTACGTGAATTCGTGCACTCCCATACGCGTGTACGAACGCTACAGGGGCGTTCCCGAGAGAGAGTCATCTCGAGGTTATATAAGGCCGAACTTGGCCGTTGGAAATAGTTCTTGTCTGAGTGCTCAGCTGGCAGTTCCCGGCGAAACAAGGAGTCTCGACCGTTAACACTAGGTTGGGATTCGTGAGCCCCCTAGTCGAGGTTAAGATCGCGTCGGAGGTTTAGGGTGCAGCGCCGCACCGGGCAACTAGACGGATCTTGCGACGAGACAGAGTCTCAGCCGTGGTTTCTCGAGCGGTTTGTGTACGCTCCGAGAATAGGAGAGATTAAACGAAGTTGAGGAGCTCGAGCGATTTGTGCGCACTCAGAGCTAGCGTCTAGCTGAAGTTTGCACTTTTTTCTTTATTATTTATGTACCCAGTTTTCCCACTGTAAATAGCTGCATATAAACCCTTCGTTTCATTTAATCAACCTCAACGCCTCGAGTTCGCCAATTCGACCGCCGTCTCCAAGAACTTCAACACCATCGCCCAGCCAGCCACCTGCCAAATCAACCGGACACCGGGCGATTGGGTTCCTGATCGACACCGGACTTCGGGGAAACGATCTTTACTCCCACTTTCTTTGTTTTGTTGTTGAAATCGCACTCGTGTCTCCGCCGGTTACAATGAACATAAAACCCCTTAAGTTACGCGTGTGTACCGGCACATCACATCGGCACAATTACCAGATGACGTGCTTTTGTATTTTTATAACGGCGATGTACAATTTTGTCAGTTGTAGGAGAAAGAAAAAATCCTACAGCCGCCACGTAAACGCTGTCCATGAATTCGATTGTTAGGCCACATAGGATAATTTTTTTGGCAGTTCTCTTCGGGAGAATGTGAGCTTTATTTCTGTAGAAAATGAGCTTTAGCAACGCTCCGTCACTCTTCAATGCTCTGATCACTGGAAATGCCTTTTCAGGTCGCTATTATTGATGTATGAGTCAAACAGGAATACGTCTTCGTTCAGGCTGACCATTTCCCTCGTTCCTTTGGATACGTTGCAAATGTTGTAACAGATATGCGATTATCAACTTAAAGGGTATTGGACACGCGAAGCACAAGATGGAGTGTATTTGCTACGACGTTATTTAATTTGTCGATAGGGCTGCTCCCCCTTCTAAACGAGAAGCAGCTGCAGCAGAGCAGCGAGTTGTACAAGTCAGTCAAGTGAATCTCAGAAAACAAAGCTGAAGGGGGGAAGACAAAAGAGCAGAATGAGAGTAAAGTATGAAAGCCGGGCAAATGTGAAAGTGCAGGATCGGCTTGCCTTGATGAATGTAAGCATTATTTCTTGAGGGCCGTTTTTTTATCCAATACAAAGTAGGTAACCCGTGCGAGTTTGAGGATTACTAATCCTTTCAAAAGAACCGATTGTGTGTCGTACGCTAAAAATTTTCTTTGCCACATATATATTGTCATTATTTGAATATGTCAAAAAAAAGCCACGTTGTCGGCTTTACGCACACTGAAAAAAATGGCCGCGTATCTGCTTCTTCGCTGCAAATTTTGTCCAAGGGGCATAGCGCCCCATCCCTCGCCCGCCTACTTTTCACGCTGTATCCCTTCTGTCACGGTTCTTCCGCCGTAAATACAATAATGGTGTGCCGAACTTATTTCAAATTTCCCGCGCTCGCTCTGCTACAGGGTTATTTGTTGGGACCTTTTTGTTACTTTTGCGAGTCGCGATCCTCGCAACTCGCAAAAGTTGCGAGGATCGCAAATTTTTGCGAGGATCGCAAAAGTGCGAGGATTGCGAGATCGCAAAGTTGACGAGGTCATCACATCCAGGAAGGGATGCCTAAAGCAAAATCCGTCTTTTGGCGTCTTCCTTATACGAACGATGAACGCAGTAATAACTAGGAGAAATAGTTCGTCGGCGAACTCGTCGCGGAATAATTTAAGACCACGTGGTGGGTCTTTTCTGTTCTGTTTCCCTGTGAAAACACACTTCTCAAAATATACGTTCATGTTTGATGCCCCGAACCTTCTTTTGTGCTGTAGGCACCCCGTGTATTGCATTCCCGAAGAGCAATTTGGACAACCTGAGGGTCTTTGACGTGCGTCAAAATCTCGACGCATGGAAAGCCTACTTCGGAAAAACAACAGCCGAGTGAGGTGATCGAATCTTTATCGAATCTTTATCCTTTACCTCGCCATTTCCAGTTCCGTATTTAAATAAGGTTACTGGCACGCGAACCTATTTATCACATTTTTTTCTTTAGTAACACTTTTCTTCTTTCCTGCTGGTGGTGTAAATCCGGTTCGGTAAAGTGCAACGCAGGTTTCAATTTTTGTTAACGATATCTGGGCACGAAATGGCTATAACACCTCTTAAAATCGGAACTGTCGTCAAGAGGCCACATAATGGGATTCGAATATTTCGCCAAGGGACCATGGATTGTACTATATTACAGTTCTTAGTGTAGCCACAAATCAGAACCCTCAGATTTGTGGGTGGCGGTTTCATAGAAGCGTCGTCTTGTTTTCTTCCAATAAAATTATTTCGGATCTTCTCACTAATTTGATATTTTAAATATCTATAAAAATATGTTTTGTAATTGCCATGTAATTGGAAGTTCGCCTTTATGCATAGCCTTTTGATGTGGTTACCCAGATGGGGGTAAGAATTCACTGGATGGAGTGCGCTCACCAAGCAGGCCCGTAGTAGAGCCCACCAATGCGGATTCATTTTTGTCAACCTGTGATGGTTGCCCCCGTACGTCAGGGACCTGTTTACCGCTGCTTGTGTAGTAAGCGCACCAAGGCTATCGCGGGTGATGGCAGGTCGTGATACGGAGCTTGAATACCGCTGCTGTCCGACGGGGTTCGTGGTACCGTCATGGGTGATGAATGACCCCCACTGTATTGGGGACCCCAACACCAGCCATTGCTTTCGCCTTCATCGTTTGGTAGAACGACATGGTATTAGTATACACCAACAGTGGAACACTGAAGGAGTTGTGTGTTTAAGGTGCCATGAGAAGGACGCGTGAAGTTAGAACTGCCGAAGAGCAACTCGCCTTCGCATCGCCGTCAGGAGGCCTGTGCACAAGAAGAATTCAGTGGCAGGCGCTAAAAGGAGGCGAAAGTTCGATAGGATAATTCAAAATCTGGCGAGCCGGATGATGAAACAAGAAGACGTACGTGTCGAGAGGCGCGGAAGAGCAACCTCACAAACGCGAACGCGAGTATGAAATGCGACTTACCCGATCGAAACTTCATATATGAAAGCGATGTGCGTTACCGGTTGTAGTTAGACAACGACAGGGTGAAGACTGGAAACGTGCGTGATACGAATGCCAGAGTCGGCGCTGCGCGGTTTCGGAAGTGTAATTCCAAATGGCGCCAAAGTGACAGACTTCAAGGTCAAAGAGTCTTTTCTTCGCGTTCCGCATATGAGTATTGAATGGTCTGCTTTGCTCGTTTGTCTTCGTTACGGACTGGAAGGGCTGAAATTTGTAAAGCGAAGCCTAATGCGTCAGCGCAGAAAACTCTCTTTTGCCAATGCCAATACTAGGATGAACAATCGCGAAAAAACCCCGTTAGAGCGTAACTAGAGGTAATCTGAGGGAGTGCGTCTGTCTATATCTCGGTCGCAGCAGCGTGGCTGCGCAGAGAGCTACTGATTGAAGCACAGATAAAGCATTAACGGCAACAAGGGGTGGTCAGTGGTTCAATCGGAGCACCGTCAACGTGGGAATGACCAACACCAGCCGCCCGTTACTTCGAAATGGGCAGGCGACGCATCATGCATGCTTTCGAGGAGCCCGCTGCTGGTGATCAGTGACGCCGCGAACAGGAACGGGAACAAAATAAATTACAACAGTCACACAACGCATAATGAAGACTTCAATGAACCACTAAGTAATAATAACAAGCGTGTAAAAACAGGCCGCACTTTACGGCTTCGCCGGTTAACCATATCTCCGCGGAGTGCATGGGAACATCTTTTTTGTTTCCTTCATTTTGCGATTACTGGAGAAATTCAGTGCCAATGTCAAGAAATCCTTGATGCGAGTTCGCACGCACTGCTCGTTGTACAGGTTCCCATTTTGAATAGGCATCGATGCCACAATAAATCTCAGAGTACAGTAGAATGCCTCTAGTTCCTTAACTGTTCTTCGGAGACAAAAAGAATTGCCTATATGCTGGAAAGAAAAGAAATATCTACGTCTCGCCATAAAAAATGAACCTGCAGAGAATATGTGCAAAACAAATACCTGTTCCAGGCCTCGCCATAAAAAGTGAGCTTGCAGCTAATATGTTCAAAACAAATACCTGAACTGGGTGCTCTTTCAGAAGGCCCGAGCAGCTCGCTCCTGAGTTTCCAGTTGCTCGAGTTAACAAAGTAGTGATAATAGAGCATTGGATAAGCTCGAAAGAAGCCGGTGCAATCGCGCGGGGCACGCTTGGCATTATCAGCGGGCCAGTTGAGGCCGCTCACGTTGAAAAAAAACGGCGTGTGCCATCATGTGCGTGGAGCGCCATGTAGAATCTGATTGAAATAAGCATTCCGTGAGTAAATTTGATAACCCCGCTATTTCCGTTAAAACTCCAGCCCGCCCTCAGCCTTGTTGAAAAGCTTGCCCCTTTAAAAGTACCGCTGGGTGGCTCAGATTTTCTCGGTGTTCTGTTCTTCCACTGAACTGTGTTTGCTACGCGAATTGAGGGTGGCTCCAGTGCAGCTCAGCGCAAGCCCAAATCAAGTAAGCAAAGGAGTTCACTGTAGCATAAAAATCGCCCGTTCTCGCTACTCTGTCAAATGTGGCTGACTCTTTACGTGTGCACAGCGGGCGTGGTATGAGAAGTCGCCACAATTTAGCGTGTCACGACCGTGTTTGAACATTGACCAGGGCGTTTTAGGGGTTGAAGTCGTGCCGTGTGTCATCGATTGTGTTTTACTGTGTATTAGGACAGCTTCCATGGGAAGACCTTGTCGTCTTGGCTGCTGCTATCGTTCGGCTTAGAGCTAAGTCTTCGTTCGGACCGAACATCTTCGCGACTTTGGGAGCATTTGAGTGATGATGGCCTGGGAACTTCGGTCATTCTTTGCTGCGGAGCTTTGTTGCTGGAGCATCAAATGCAGGTGGCCTTGTTGCCGGGACGGAACCCCACCGGGAATGTTGCCGCCATGGTCGGGTGGGGCTTCGGTCGCTACGCCGCACCCACAAGTGGGCTGCGTGTGCTTTATTGACACGAAAATTCGGAGGAAACTTGGGATTGATACTGCAGGGCGGAGTTAAACTCAGAAGGCTCGTTATGACGGCTGCTGCAGCATGATTTATTGTTCATTGTCGCGCCGTAGCAAGCATTTATCTATCCGGACCGATGTTTTTTCTTCAGCGGAGGCTGGGGATGAATTTTGAGCTCCCTTTTGCCTCTGGAAAAGTATTGTGCATTGGCTGTGCAGTCACCTGGTGACCGACCTATTTGCGACGACTTATAGGCGGCTTTCGCTACATGACCACGGAGGGGCAAGTGTTTTGTGCTATGCGGTTTTACGCGACGGGCACCTTCCACGGAAGAATTGGTAGCGACCTCACAAGCGACCGCCACCACTCGATAGTTTGCCGGTATGTGCGCCATAAGATTACTGCAGCCATATTTTTTCGCTTTTTTTAGATAGTTTGCCGGGCATGGCGTCAGCAGGTATGCGTCCACGGCATGCGTCTATGTGTCTGCAGCCGGAGCGTGTGCTTCGGTTTCAGTCTTTTCGTAAACCTTTCTAATGAGGGGTTGCATGACCGCCCGTTTCATTTATGGTCAGCACGGCAGACTGTTTTGTTTGTGGCGTTGAATGTCGCCCCATTCTTTCGAAAAAGCTACTGGCAGGATAGTGTACAATCAGTGGTGTGTATCTATTATAGGATATCTCTACGCATTTCATCTGGTTTTGCCCAACGACTTCGTTCTCTGGCAGGAAGCAGAGCACGCAAAGCTCGTGAAAGGGATAGTTGTTGAGACCGAAACTAACAGCGTGACGACAGGAGGCGGTTGAGCGAGAAAAAAAAAAGAAAGGGAAAGAAGGGAGGGGTTTAAGGGTGTTGGACCAATAAAAAAACCACAGCGACTGTATACAGCTTCGTCGAACAAGAGTGGTTGGGAGTAACATGAAATAAGGCAAAAATATTTTTAAACGTTGTGGTGGATGCTATTCTTGTTTTAGTAGCGTATGCCTACTTGAGCGATTTGCCTCGCAATTTGAAGCTTTTAGGAGCTAGTTAGCCAGGCTGTCAAAATTGACAGGACTGTGAATAGGGAAAGTAAAATTTGTAGAATAGTGCGTGCTGTGTCACAGGTGAACACAGTTGGCACGTGAGAAGGACAGGTGCACACCAGCCGTGCAGAACCCCGATTCTAGGATGGCTGTGGTGTGTGCCAGTCTCCTTGAGGACGTATTCACTAGGAATTAAAGAGAAGAAACTGATGCAACATCGTTTAGCATTCAAGAAGCCGGTCGAAGTAATTGATGCCAAAAACACAAAATGGAAGCAAGAAAAAGGACTGAAATAAAATGCATAAGTAAAGAAGTTGTTAATAAGTATCGCCAAGCTTTCGCCTGATGCGCAACAGGGTTACACAAACATCGCCCAAAACAGGCAGCGAAAAGCGGATGGAGGGTACGATAATGTAACACGAGCAGCAAGTATTATGAAGCAGCAAATATTTTTGAAAAAAAAAGAATGCCCCACCATGTTAGGTACTTCAAGAAAACGTGTTGCTGGGCGTGTTGGTTGAGGTCTACAAACATACTTAGCGCGAAAATACACAACACACAAGAAAGAAGACACGGACAGGCGCCACTACTTCCAACAATTTAATAGCAACGAGCGCAACGTATATTTATGCACACATCCCGACATGCGCAATAGAGATGCCCACAGCGTCAGCGCAAGAATTTATCTAAAACCGCCGCTCAGCTTTGAACAATACCACCGAAGTGTCACTAACGCAGTCACTTCCCTTCAATTCAATACGATGTGCCTCGAGCAATTCTCGGGCCTTCTGATGTCTGCTCTTTCCTAGTATCTTTGTCTCGGAATATCGTGGCTCACACTTTGTGCAGGAATCGCAATGCCCTGTGAAATGTGCGCCATTATTAGACTTTAAATTTTGCGCATGCTCCCTTAGGCGGTCGTTCAAACATCTCCCACTTTGGCCGATGTAGGACATTGCACAGTGGAGGAGGATTTGGTAAACCACCTCTACAGCGCAATCAACGAACGGCTTCTCATGTCATTTTTCGCAGGCCCTCTTTTTGCTAGTAGCAGCAATGCGAGAGAAAAGTTGGCCGAGCTTACTCGGAGCTGAAAAAACGACAAGGACACCGTACCTCGTCTCTGTCTCGTATCTGTCTCTTTTACCGTCACATAAGGAAGGGGGATTTGTAGCGATGGCTAACACCTCGTTCGGTCAGAAGGCACCGCAGGCTATTAACAAGAACTTTCGCGCTGTTAAGGTTGCTTCTGCCAAAATTTAAATCTGTTACCTTAAAATTATGCAGCAGTCTGGGGCTAACGAAGCTTGTCAGTAGTACTTCCAAGTGTAAGAATAACTCGCTGTCTGTCGTTTCCACAGCCAAGACACTCAAACATGACATGCCGTTTCGAACGATAGTAAGCGAGAAAGGTACCTGGCAGCTTCATGTTAGCCAATTTCTGCTAAAAGCCTTAATCTGCTTGACAGTCGCTTATCCTTTTCTCACGAAGAGATCTGATGTGGTCGATTTTTTAAGGGATAACCAGTCTTTCGGATATAGGTTTTCGGTAGACGTAGATCTCTTTTATTCGAATCCCCACGCTAACTTTTCGCAAGCGTCACTTCATGTATTGATGCCAGTGGCGTAATTCCCTTTCAAAATAGTATCGGCATGACGGTTGAGAACTTTCTAACATTGTTAGAGGCCTATCTTAATAGCACATTCATATAATCTGACAAGCGCCTGTATGTTCAGAAGAAGGGTATTTGGATTGGTTCGTGCCTCGCCCCTATCCAGTGTAATAAATTCTTAGACCAGGCATTGGAAAGTGTTTTTAGTCCTCTTTTAGTGTTGCAGATTTTTAGATATGTAGATGATATTATTTTTTTTAGCAAACAGAGTTCTGTGACGCAACCTGGCTCGGTGAAATGTGTTTTAGACGATTTCAAGCGCCTTGGAAAACGCCTGACTTTTACTCACGAGTTGCCACATGACGATGCCATCCAGTTCTTGCACCTGAATATTAAGGGGTTGCAGGGGCATGTGTGTTGGTCCTTTTCACCTCGGTCTGGAAAAGAACTGCTACCGTATGACTCGGCACACTCTAAGTTAGTTAAGCGAGCCATTGCCAGTCTCTGCCTACAATCTACCTTGAGGAATTCGTGCGCACATATCATGCAGTCAAGTTTTGAACATCAGGTGAAGCGACCTTTGTCAGCTATCTTCCGTCTGTCGGTCGTGAATGGGGTGGTGGAAACCCTCCTTCAAAAAGTGAAGGGTAGTAAGCTAAGGACGAATGCGCAGCTAAGAAATGACAAGCGACCTGAAGTGGTTCCATACCTATACACAAGGTGTCACATAATCTAAAAAAGGTTGCGAAGAGGTACGGTGTCCCTTTCGTTTTTTCTGCTCTAAATGAGCTCGGCCAACTTTTCTCTCGCATTGCTGCTACAGGCAAATAGAGGGCCTGCGAAAAACGACATGAGAAGCCGTTCGTTGACTGCGCTGTAGGAGTGATTTATGAAATTTCCCTCACCTGTGGAAAGTCCTACATCGGCAAAACTGGGAGATGTTTGAACGACCGCCTAAGGGAGCATGCGCAAAATTTAAAGTCTAATAGTGGCGCACATTTGACAGTGCATTGCGATTCCTCCACAAAGTGTGAGCCACGATTGTCCGAGACAAAGATACTGGGAAAGAGGAGATGTCAGAAGGCCCACGAATTGCTCGAGGAGCATTGTACTGAATGAAGGGAAGGGACTGCGTTTGTGACACTTCGGTGGTATTGTTCAAAGCTGAGGGGCGGTTAAGTGCGATGCACTTATAAGCGACCCCAAAACCATCCACCGCCGGCGGCGGCGGCGTCCGCAGCCCTGCTCCCTAGCAACGGCGCAGAGCGGAGAGGAGCGTAGGTAGCAACGGCGCAGTGACGTCACTCACCACGTGACGCCACGCCCTCACCGCTCCCTCGCGGCGCGGCGGTGTGCGCGCGCGCATCCACCTCCTCACCCGCGCCGTGATGTCCGCACCACCTCCTCTCCCGGCAGCTGCCGTGCGCCGCTGCTCGCGTCCCCTCCCCCTTCGCTCGCTCCTCCTCTCTCCTCGCTGGCTGCAGCTGCGCGCGCACCCCTCTCTCTCGCGCGCCCGCCTTCTCTCTCAGCCACCTGGCTCGGCGCGCTCAGCGCGGCGTACCCGCCTTTATATGCAGCGATAAACCGCCAGACCTCCGTGGGTCGGCTCGCGCGCGCTCTCTCGCTACAGTCTCCTGCTCGCTCTGCTCCAGTTTAGACCGTCCGCTGGCTGGGCGCCTCTCAAGGCGATGTCAGAATTAAACGCCGTGTACTCTCGGCGCAAGAAAGAAATGCATTCGCACTTCCTCACGATTCCCTTCGGGGAGGTGTGGGCAATTTTTTTTAGATAACTTCTTGCGCTGACGCTGTGGGCATCTCTATTGCACATGTCGGGATGTCTGTATATATGTACGTTGCGGTCGTTGCTATTAAACTTTTGGAAGTATAGCGCCTTTCCGTGTTTTTTTGTTGTGTGTTGTGCATTTGCGCCTCTCAGTATGTTTGTAAACCACTATGTTATCCTGACGCATTGCAAATGAGTGAAACATGAAGGCCCTTTTTGCCGAGTTTCAAGTTCATAACGCTTTGCCGCTATATAGACCAAATCCGTACTTTTTTCCCTCTACACATCCTAATGCACGCAGAGCTACAGCTCAAAAGGGTCCACTCAACCATTTCAGTTTGCTCTCACTGAAGTGCATCCCGTCCTCATTCCTGTTACGTCAGCTCATCCACACCTTTCTCTGAAATCGCCTACTCGTGTATTGATCACTTACAGCAAAAGATAAAAAAAATTAAAAAGAGGACGCGCCTGTAGCCTCCAGGAGCAAACGTGTATGCAGCGAAACCGAACAAGAAACCTAAACTCCCTGCTTCGGTACTGTGGATAAGACACATACATCGTACATGCGCGGGCAGTTTAGGTGCACACGAGTGTAACAGCATTGCGACGCGTGGTATGTACCACACGCACACACACGCATATATATATATATATATTATACATATATATATAAAGCACGTTTCATATGTATCACAACTATACATATATATATATATCTATATATATATATATACATGCCGGCAGTCTACAACGCCAAAGAAGGCATAGCTGGTTATTTTTACGTTATTACATTATTATTTTTTGTTAATTATTAAGAGAAAGAAAGAAAGAAAAAACCACGCCCATACCGAACCCACGCCTTTCGATCCCACTCTGGGCGGTCCCCACTGTGGGCGTGTTTTTCTTTCTTTCTTGCCCACGCAGAATGTAACGTCAGAAACCGCAACCATTCCCCTGCCTTCTTTGGCGTTGTAGGCATTACCTACACGAGCTCCTCATTCCAAACTATATATATATATATATATATATATATATATATATATATATATATATACAAAAATTACAAAAATTGGAACTCGCGTTGAAATTTACAGAACCGTATTTACACCAATAACAGAAAAGCAGCAGAGCATTATTAAAGAACAAAATTTTATGAATGAGTTCGCGTGCCAACAACCTTGTTTCAATACGGAACCGGGAATAGCGAGGTAAAAATACCTTACACCAGGAATGATGCGACTGTGGTTGGTGCTCTGCAAACATATGAACGAGAAATGGAAACACGTGTGCAAGCAGAATCTCAGTGCCACAGGTAAATTTCCCAGCAGCTGCAACAGCAACATAAGGTGGGGAAACAATTTTTATTGTACAGTAATGAAGAAAACAGGGAAAGATGAAAGGCATAAAACATGCTTTTCTACCTAAATAAATATCGAAAAGTTGTTTCGTATACCTTAAGGAAACTATAAACGATCTGGAAAAATATTAACATTTGCTTCTGGATGCCGTTATTTTTGCGGTGTCCTGAAGCCCCCAACTCAGCCAAGAAAGCGTTAAACCAGGTAGATAGTTACAACGCCAGGTAAAGCTGTACACCAAGGCGTTGCACGCAGCTTATTCACGACGCTGCCAATCATTTACATTCAGCAACGTGCATGTTCACCTTCCGGCCAGATCGGCCCACTCCATACGGGAAGCAACGCGTAAAAGAAATCAGGCCGCGTCCAACACAAAAAGCATCACAGTTTGTCCGCAGTGCCCGGGACTCTGACTTAAACAATAAAAAAAAATTGGTGGAGCTTGCACTAGTGGTGCAAGGCTGGAGAAACAGCAGAGCTGGCAGCCCCTCCACCTTCGTTCGAGAGGCGGCTGTAGCACCTCAGAGATTTTAGAACCTGCCGCTGAGAGTTCTCCGTGACTGCCGGCCTGGAGCGTTTGGTCCGCAGCCTTTTACATCTATCCCAACGTGGACCATGTTAGCACGCGCTAGAACCCGAAGCAACCGGCTTCACCAACTTGGCGTCCGACGAGCGGCAAATAGCGGATCAGTTGTGACAGTCAGGCCGATACGAGCGACCAAACTAATAGAGGGCGAACTAAGAAGCGAGCGAGCGAGCGAACGCCCACGTGAAGTGCAAAGCCAAACCTATGAATAACCTTAGGGAAATATTGCTGTCGCCCGGAATGCAATAATAGCTTAATCGGACAGACGCTGGTTAGAGAACGGGAGGAACCCAGTTTTGATTCCAGCCAGGGGCTGCGTTTTAAATGCAGAGCATTTCTTTAACTCACGATGTCACCCGTTCTTGGCGTCCGTAGTTGTCCGCATCGCTCGCCTCGACATGCCCGGCTCAGACGTTTCGCTATCGGCGCGATCAACATTCGATAGCGCGCCCAGGCACGTTTCAAGGACACTCTCTCCCCTCTCTCGGACTCAACGTGCGCCGAGGCTGTCCATTTTACTGCTGACGAGCGCTCTCTCGTCAGCAGTTGCCACAAGTGCAACAACATTAACGTAACGCAAACTACTTAACGTCGTGCGCCCCCGGAAATGCTCTGCATTTGATCGTGCCCCTCGCGAGGGGGATGTTTCACTGCGTCGCCATGCGAACAGTTTGCCACGCTTTAGTTTCAGTTTCGTATCTCCCCGCCGCGGCCGTGGAGAGAAGGCGGCCGGCCGCGACTCTCGCCACCGCGGCGCTGCGGTTGCGAGTTGCTAGGGTGCCTGGATGTTCCTCCTCGCCCGCCCCTCCGTGAAGGGTGGAGACATCCTTTGCAGGGTACCACGCCGCCTCGACCGGTTTTCGGAGCCACCGACCGCCATTACGAGCCCGCTACTGGGGCGGAACCGCCGAATTGTGCAGCGGCCGGCGTGCTGTAGCAGTCTGGTCGCGATTCGCGGCTCAAAATGCCTGGTTGCTGCGTGCCTCTGTGCACAAACCACTGCAGCAATGGTTGGCGAATGTTGGCGAATGTTTCTGTGGTGGTATCTTGTGCAATATGTTTAATTGATCAAGTGAAGGTGCTGAAGCAGACACGTACTTTTGGGATTTCATTGCATCATTTTGAGTATTATAACGAGATGTGGCTCTGTGTAGAAAACTGGGAGGCTTTCTGTCGTAATAAGTTCCCTTTGAATAATATTTCATGACTTCTCGCTTTGTTTGGTTGTGTTTGTTTGGTTTTAAATTTTTACCAAATGTTCCCCAATTCTTTTACTTTTAATTATGAATCGATTGTGAATCGGTTTTTCTTTTTTTGATAGTTTTCTTTCAAGTTCCCCTCCTCCATTTTTGGAGGTAGGTCCACTGGAGGTGTGCGCGGGCCCGGGGCGGCCCGAAAGCCCGAGCTCGGCCCGACGCGCGGGCTGGGCTCGGGCCAGGTAGCACGCATTATTTCGGGCTCGGGCCGGACTCGGGCTTGAACCAAAATTTTGTCGGGCCGTGCCAATCCGATCCGGCCCGGGCAGTTCCTGAGGCACGGCTATCCTGTGCAGCAAATTCTGAATTGTTGGCAATTAAGAGAAAGTTTTCTTGTTGATATTTCAGGTAAAGTGAAAACAAAAAAAAAGGTGCTGATTCACTACCGCGCCGTTAAAAGATATGATAAAAAGACGATTGCACTTAGAAAGCCTTCACATCAATAAACGAAACGTCTGGGTCCCATGAGCTTAGTTTGTGCTGCTGAGTACGAGGTAGCGGGTTCGATTCCCGGCCACGGCGGCCGCTTTTCTGATGGAGGCGAAAAGCAGAAACGCCCGTGTGTACGAGATTTCGGCGCGCGTTAGATCCCCAGGTGGTGAAAATTAATCCGGAGCCCTCTACTACGGCGCGCCTCATCGCCTGCGTTGCGTCGGCGCGTTAAACCCTACAATCAATCAAACCATCAGCTTAGTGGGAGAGAGCGGGCCAGAAAACGAGGGCACTCCATCCACCGACTACAACATGATTGTATTTGCTCCCTCCTTTTTCAAACTAGAACAAACGTCCTAGATTTTGCAGTGTGTGCAGAGTTTGAAGAACCAATTTTCTTAGCAGAGCCCATAATTATTTCGCGCAAAAATTTTTTTAGAGCCTTGACTAAAGGCAAGAAAGAACAGACGCGCAGATAAAATTATGCTACCAACGTAACTAGAGGGAAAGACAAAATCAAATGGTGATACCGGACGCATCGTCTGATCAAAGTTCAGCAAGCAATTGAAGAACGCAAGGTGCAATACCTATTGAAGAATTACAATAATAAAAAAATCCCCTTACTCGGAATCATTTAAGGTATCCTCGGGTGTGCCTTGATTTCGAAGGCTGGCAAATGAAGTGGCAAATAAAGTTACACGGCTACCGAAAATACAGCTTCTAAGTGAGGATAAGTTGTACAAAGTTCGGTCCAAGTTTAAAGGAAATTTAAATCTTAGACAGTCGTATTCGCTTTGTGGTTACGCTTTTTAGGTTAACAGCAAACTTCTTCAAGTTCATGATAATATCCTCTCAGACTAGGGATGATATTTAACAACACTCTAAAGTAGTCGTGTTCACTTTTTGCTTACGCTTGTTAGGTTAACAGCAAACTTCTCAAGTTCATGTTTATATCTTGTCGGACTAGGGATGATATTTAACAACACTCTGGCGTGCTCGTGCTCATTTTTTAGAAGTTTGTCGGGCTCGGGCCGGGCTCGGGCTCAGATTTTAAATATTCGTGGGGCTCGGGCTCAATTTTTATAAATTTCTCGGGCCCGGGCCAGGTCCGCGCCGTGTCTCTATCGGGGCGGGTCGGGCCGGACCTACAAATTTCGGCCCGTGCACAGCTCTAAGGTCCACCCCCTCACCCAAAATTAACTTCTGCATGCTGCACCACTATTTACTGTACCTATTAAACGGCTTCGCCGATTAGGCAGTTTTGTTCATTTACAAAACATTTACATTTGGGGCTTCTTGGCAGATTTTTCTTTTTTTTCTTTGTGTGTTAACCGCGGTGCTTTAGATAGGACTCTGCTATTTCGTTCATTCACTTTTAGCTTTTGTTTTCCCCTCGAAGAAACAACTACATACACTACTACAACAACTGAGTCCTCGCTTCGCCATTTGCGCATTATCTTGCCTATACAAGGTATGCTTTTTGCGGCTATGATTTTCGGCAAAGAAGGCTCATGATTTATATCTTTTAACTGCGAAATCAGACAGACTTAGTGGAACAACAGAGCGATTCATGTAACATACCTCTCCCGCGAAGTCTTTGCACAAAACATTGCCGGTCGAACGCAATTATACGACGCAACTTTTTCGAAGATGAGATTTAACACCAAAACTAACGATCAAGAAGCGAGCCTCAGTGACGCATAATTATGCGTGTTACATATAAAAGTGTAGAGACATTCCGCTGACCTAAGTTTACAAAACAAAAAAGTGGGAGGCGCACGGATGCGCCTTTGTGTGCCGTGTTTCTCCCGCTATTTCGTCTTGTCGACTCAGCTAGCGCAGTGTTTTCACTGTTAAGACGTACAAACAAGCCCACAAATAAGTTCTTCACACTGAAAGCGGTTTGTGGCCACGGAATGCGTGTGCATATAAGAATCCGATAGCACATCCCCGTGCTTGCAGCGCGCTGCCCCAGCGGCGGGGATGAACATGGAGGCTTCCGTAGCAGACGACGCAGTTGTCTCCACCCGTCATGGAGGGGCGGCGAGGAGGAACATCCAGGCACCCTAGAGTTGCGCTAGGAAAGCGAGCGTCGTCTGCTAGCGGGGAGCGGAACGCGTTCCGCTCGGCATCTCCGGTCTTCGCCACTTCTGGCTGCCCACTGCAAAAGAAATAACTTTTTTCTTTCTCATTGGATGTTTTCTGTGGCGTCGGGCCTTGTACGGCCGGGTTAAGTAGCTCCGCTTTCCTTTCCTTTCCTTTCCTTTCCTTTGTAGTCGTATGGCTGCATTAAGGTGGATGTCAAAATTTCCTTAACAGAAACTTACTCCACCTTGGGGATTTCCCCTTAATGCGGTCGATAAACACCTGTCCTTAACTTCGAGTTGTTTCAATGCGCTGTCGCGCTACAAACTTCTGGCCTCTTAATGTGCTCAATTGGTAGACCGACTGCTCCGGTTAAGCGGTGGTCCCGAGTTTGAATCCTGGACCAAGACAAATTTTTCTTCAAGTGCGATGTTTCTGAGATTGCTGTATAGCTTTCCTTTGTAGCCGTATGGCTGCATTCAGGTGGATGTCAACATTTCCTTCACAGAAACTTACTCCACCTTGGGGATTTCCCCTAAATCTGGTCGATTGAGAAGCAGTGTAATTTGATGCTAGGATGAAGATCACAACCAAGCTATAAAATATTGATCATGAAAAACATAAAAACCTTGACATGTATTTCAAAAATAGGACGGGAGCTGGGGATGGCAACAGCAACACATTTCTTTATGTTAACATTCATGTCAACACCACGAAGCGATCAGATAACGTTGGTTTAAAAGCGAGCGAAAGGTGTGTTTAAAGCTAATAAGATCGCACTCAGCGTTTTGCCGTATCTTTTTATATCTTTCAATCGTTTTTAGTAACAGAGTTGAGCTATCTGCTTCAAAGCACGCTTTGTTGTGTTATCACCTTCCTGGCTGGCACCACCGCCACGCTATTGTTTGCAGTTATGTTACAATTTCATTGTGTGATGAAGGAAAAAAATACGGGCGTGACCCTTCATTGTGTGATGCCGTAAGGGCAGTGGAACGCTACGCCTGATAATGGCGAGCATCGGATACCGCGGGTTCACTGTTTCCTCAAACTCGAACCCAATCAGCGCAGTAATGAGTAAAACAGCCAGATTTCATTGTTAATTTTATCTTGAATTCAATCTTCTGACCGCCATATTACTAGGAGAATGTGAACAAATGCCATGTGTTGGGTGCTTTGTAATATGGAGTCTCGTACCATTATGTTGCCGTTACGCCGAAAATTTTTTTTCCTTAAAAAACATAAAAAAATTCGGGGAGTTTGTTTTATGCTCCGTTATCTCAGAATTAGAACAAATGAAATAATATTTGTTTCGCTATAAAACAGTTTTAAACCGGGCGTCGTGCGAAAGTGCGCCCGCTGCACATTCCCGGGGATTTCACGGCGCGAAGGGGGTAAAATGCTTTGCGCTATTTGACGGGGACGGGAGCCGACTTTTTTAAGTTCTAAAGTACCATGACGTCACGTCTACGCAGGCTGAAGTTGCCAATGTGTCACGCAAACGTTCCCGCCAACTGTTCATGTTAAGTTACATCTACACAGCCTATCAAAGAGAATGGAATGAATGACACAGAGGGCATGAAATACAAGCCGTACTCTTGTTGAATTGCAAAGACCGGCCTACGATGTCATGTCCGCAGCATCTCGTTTAGGTTTTGATTGTCGGCCAAGAGTTATGCGCTTTCACTAAACTGAGGCAAAATTTAGAACTGGACGTCAGTAAGCGTCATAAAACGATTAACCGACGAAAGCACACACAACCGCTTTGTCAACCGGAAGCACGTGACCAAAACTGAAAGACAATGGGACAGTTTCCGGCGATTTCACAGTTTACGGTGAATTTACGAAGTCCAGAATTTGGCCCCTAGACACTTTCATGTTAGCTTGTGGGCAACAGTGATTGTTACTGGCCCATCCCAGTTAGTGCGCATGTATTACAGGTGGAGCTAATCATGCTCGGGGCTGTGTCCCTCCCTCCCTTGTCGTTGTTGTCCGCCGTCCGCACACCCACTGCGCATGCCTGGCCAGGCACTGCTGATGACGATTGGGGCACGAAGCCCTTAGGGATTGGCCAACGAAAGAACCCATCACGAGATAGGTTCGCGTTCAACCACCGTCGTCATCTACCCGTAGGGGAACCATGAGTAGTATGCGAGGCATTCCTTCTCTCTTCTCCGACACTCCTCTCCTCTCGGGCATTCCTCCTCTCCCCTCCGAAGCTCCTCTCCTCTCCGGATTTGTGCAACTAATGGCCACACCTGCGGCTCCGCGCGTGATAATGCGAAGCAGCTTAGGGTTAGAGACGCGACAGTAGCCGCTGCATACTCCGCTGGGGGCACCAATGTAGCTCCGCGGTATAAATGACGCGCGCGAGCGCTTCGCTCCCCTTATACTCCCCCAGCAACGCCGCAATCGAACTGAAAACTAATTGGAATCTTCAGTCGACCCCATGGCTGGTTCGCATACCACTAAGGGTTCCCCTAGGGGAAGATGGAGAATTTTTTTATTCGGTTGGTTATGGATAAATTCGAGCGAAATTTTAACTGGGAAACTGGGACGGAGCTTGTCTTGGTGGAGATTGGGGACGTGTTCGCGGGTATGTCGTGTGTCAGCGACATCAGAATTGGCTCAAGGGCTGTGAGCTTGCAACGACAGCTGTGACGTCACTAACCAGTCTGCCTTAGTGGGCATGCTGACAGGTCTATTCGCAGGGTCAACATGGGGTTACGTTAAAGGTGAGCCTAATGACTTGCTAAGACTCTTCAAACATATAGCTCACCTATCTGCGTGTTAGGTTTGTCGACGTTTTTATGCCCCCAAAACACAAGACACCGTAAGTTCCACCTTTAGAAAAAGAAAACGATAGGGCACGTGCACTTCGGGATGTGTGCTGAGCCCGCGATCAAGAGGCCATGGGTTTGATTTCCATTAAGTCTGAAAGTCTTCTCATTTTAATTTTTGCTCAAATATCTTACCTTGTTTTAACCAGTGTTTCGAACCAAAAAATACCGGTTTGGTTACGTTCAGGTTAGGGGGAATTTCATTTTGTTCCGGTTCAGTTCCGGATTGACTAAATAACAACCCTAACCGGTTCGCGAACCGCTTCGAAGAGTAACTTATTATCAAAGTGCGAAAACGTGTAGTTTAAGGTATGAAAACTAAATACAATTCTGGCGCATTCAGAACACTGCTTTGTCCTGTAAAAGGCGCGTAATTTTAAGTACAACAGTAAGCAATTAGGCCAAATAATGAGGGAGAGAGATAAAATACGGCCCATTTAGAAGCTGGTTTCCCGTCAAAAGCTTATTTTGCCGTTTTCACTGCTTAAAGCAACCACAAACGGTCATGCTGTCTGTGGGCTATACCTTCTCCCACTTTCTTTGTTTTGTTGTTGAAATCGCACTCCTGCCTCCGCCGGTTACACTGAACACAAAACCCCTTAAGTTACAAGTGTGTACCGGCGCGTCACATCGGTACAATTAGCAGAGGACGTGCCTTAGTAGTGTTATACCGGCGATGTACATTTTTATCAGTTGTAGGACAAGAGAAAAATCCTGCAGCAGCCACGTAAGCGCTACCGATGAAATAGATTCTTTGGCCACATCGGATAGTTTTTGAAGAGTCACCTTCTGGAGAATGTGAGCTATAATTCTGTAGAAAATCCGCTTTAGCAACGCTCAGTCACTCTTCAATGCTCTGATCACTAGAATACATTTTCAGAGAGCTATTAATGATGTATGCGTCAACATGAATACGTCTCTGTTCCGGCTGAACATCAACCCAGTTCCGTCCGCAATGTTACGGAATCGGGGAAGGGGTTAAACTATTACAAACTGAAAGGCTGATTGGACGCGTGAAGCACAAGATGGAAATCTTTTGCGAAGACGTTCTTTATTTTTGTCTACAGCGCTGCTCCCGCTCCTCCTGAACCAAAAGCAGCGGCAGCAGAGCAGCGAGTTATACCAGCCAGTCAAGCGAATCTTCGGAAACAAAGCAGAACTGGTAAGACATAACAGCAGAATAACAGCAAAGTAAGAAATCTGGGCAAATGTGACAGTGCAGGATCGGGTTGCCTTTATGGATGGATGCATTATTTCTTTAGGCCCGTTTTCTTTTATCCAAGACGAAATATGTAGCCCCTGCGAGTTTGACGATTACAATTTCTTGCAAAAGGACAGATTGCTTGTCATACGCTAAGAGTTTTATTTGCCACATATCAATTGTCATTATTTGTATATGCCAAAAAATGCCAAATTGTCGGCTCTACGCGTCCTAAAGCAATTTCCCACGTATCTGCTTCTTCGCTGCCAATTTTTCCCAAACAGCATAGCGCTCCATCTCTCTCCCGCCCCCTTTTTACGCTGTTTCCCTCCTGTCACGGTCCTTCTGCCGTAAACACAATGATGGTGTGCCGAATTTAATTCAAATTTGCCGCGTTCGCTCTGCTGCCGGGGTATTTGTTGGGACCTTGTTGTATTTTGTAAGGAAATATTGTTTAACGGGTTCTTTTTTGTTTGATTCAGCAAAACCTATGCCTCAATTTTTATTTATTCGGAAGAACTGAAACTGTTACTTATGTAGTATTGTTCGGCCTCGAATATCCCTAATGTTTGCCACAACGGAGGAATGTTGACAAGTATGAAGCATTGTTCCAACTTTAGTAGGTTGAAAATTGTTTTGCATAAATATTCGTCTCATTCAACAGCCGTTCTCGTTCAATTTTTAGCCGGGCGACTGAATCAAGGAACGCATAGACAGACATAGAGACTAAAACTTTCCTGTTGAAGTAGGCCAAAAAAGGCTATCGTCTATAAAACTGACTAATAACAACAGGCACCCCGACTCCCGCAGCCTTTGCCCTGCTGCTACGTTTGGATATGCTAAACGTTGAACATAGGAAGTGATGCCTAGAGCAAAATCTATCGTTTGGCGTCTTGCTTATGCGAACGATGAACGCAGCAATAACGAGGAGATATAGTTCGTGTGCGAACTTGGCGCGCAATAATTTAAGACCACGTGGTGGGCTTTCTCTGTACTGTTTCCCTGTGGAAACAAACTTCTAAAAAATGCTTTCATGTTTGATGTCCCGAAGCTTTGGTTGGGCTTATAGGCACACCGTGTATTGTATACCAGCAGAGCAATTTGGACCACCTGGGAGTCTTTGACGTGCGTGATAATCTCGACGCATGGAAGGCTTACGTCAGAAAAACAACAGCCGGGTGAGGGGATCGAACCCTCATACTTGTGGTCAGCAGTAAAAGGCTTAGCCACAGAGTGGCTTTTGAGGGTCGCACTTGTCGAGTATTTGCACCTTCCACGTGTGTAAGGCTAATTCAGAAGTGCAACAAGCGCGCACATTTCGACTGTTGGCCTTCGCTGTTTCGCAGTGCAGCAAACCTTCGGCTCGATTGTCCCTAAACAGTCGCAGCGAGGAAAGGGCAAATTTGATGCTTTCCATTGCCTGCAGGCGACCGAGAGTGTGAAATTTAATTTGCCCAGCATTGCACTCTGCTCGCGCTACCAACGGTAGCATTCTACTTCAACGTTGCTGCCCATACCGATCCTCATCTTGCAACGACGAAGAGAGCGTTGATAGCGTTTTGACTGATATGAAATGAAAGTTCGTGAGGAGTTACGGAGTCTAGGGGTGGGAAAGAGAAGAGCCAGAAATGCCGTTTATCACGCATTATCAATACCGAATAGTCGATTTTTGCATATTTCGCAAGAGGAGCACAAAAATATCGACGCATATCACGACCATTACCCCTAACACAGTGCAAAGCAACAACGAAACGTGTAAATAAGAAATTTCAAACTTGGACAAGTGCGTTGTGATGTGTCCTTCATTGCTCACTAATAAGGAAATCCTGCAGCTTCGCTATGGTTCAAGCCTTGCGGGTCTTAGTGAAAGCTTCGCGAGTTGATCTGGTGGAAGTCTACAATACTGACGATGACTTTGCATTCGCCCCTCGCCATGATGAGGACGACTACCATGAAGACGACGCGATGAAGACAATGATGCATATGACGATTACTAGCCCCGGAACTATGCAAACAAGCAATGGTACTCAAATTTAACTACGTGTCGGCTCATCAACTACTAGCAATGCTCACCTAGAACAGCTTTGCCCATTCAAGTCCTGTGGCCGAGTGCAAGCTTCCCTCGATTTTTTATTTTGTAACGCAAATGCCATAGACGCTAAATGGTCGCTTTTCTGCTCAATGGGGCAGTTTTTGATTGTTCTGACAAAGCGACCTACACAAAAGGTCAAATATAGCGAGGACAAATGTAGGTTTAATGACCGACTTGTTGGACCAGCATTCATCTCTTATGAATGTCCTCCTTTTGGCTCTAGTTAATTTAAATGGTTGGTTTACTCGAATATCATAGCAAAATCATTCATACAGAAACCTACACAGCTGGACACGAGTCTGCCCAAAAAGAAAAGTAATCCGACTCATTGCTCAGTTTTCGCTGAACACAGAATGATAACCGTACCGCCACTTGAAGTGGTGAACTGAAGTTGGCTGTGCCAAGCTGATTTCACAAGCGAGAGCCCACTGGCATGGGACAAAAAGGATTCTCGTAATCAGATACAATGAACGCCTTTTTATTAAAAACTCAATCATTTGAATTTATGAATGAATCTATCTGCGCGACTTGGTGTGAAACATGTCGATCAAGAGCCAGCTGGCAGGATTGACAAATAAACAAACTAATTAGGAACAATGACCATTAATTGGAAGTCGAGTTGATTCCGCTACGGGTAATTTTGATTTCAGGCCTTCGGCCCGAGGCATGGACAAGTCAAATGGTCAGATAAATGAAGCAGCTATCTGCACAGGAGACTGCGCCGTCTCCGGAGAGGAAAAAAGAACGTAGAGTAAAATTGGTTAAGACGAACCTATCCCCAATGGCTGAAATTTTGAAAGGTGCAATTTCGCGGACTACGCCGACGTGGACGCGAGTGCAGTTGTCTGTGGTGTGCAGGCAGATGAAGCCATTATTTCTCTGGCAGGAAGCCCAAGACCTGTCCCTGCCTGTGACAACGAGGAACAAAAATACATTTATAAACTCTCGCCTACAGCGCCTCAAAAAGCTATACAGTTGCATAATTTATTGCAAGTTTCTGTTCGATTCCTCAAATGGCCTCTAGAGTATTATGATTCTGTGCGCGTCTCTTACGCAATAATCGGTGACCCGTCTGACGGAAAAAAGCCCTCATTCATGCGTAACGGAGCGCCCTCTTCGCAGCAAACTAATTTAACAAGGAAACACATTCGTTTGCGGCCACGAGGGAATTCAAACCCTTCCCAGAGGTCACGTAAACGTCACTGTGTTGACGGAAGCCTAATTTGAGAAGAGGCAAAGGGGATCGATGGGAAGTCCTATGTATCCGAAAGTTTTTAGGTCTGCATCTCCTGCCTTGTTAGCGCGGCTATTAAAGCACGCCTCGTGGCGATATGGCAGTATATTTGCAATGACGCGCTTCCCAATGTGGATACGTACGTATTCGTGAGTCGGCATTGACATCTCGTCTCAGTGAAAATTCTAACGTGCTCCCGGGCGCCTGAATCTCTATGTTTCTCACGGGACAGCAAAGCTTTTGCGATAGCAACAATTTGAAGGTAGGCACTTACGCTCTGAGAGAGCTGCTCATCATCGGCAGGGTCACTGAAAAGCGTAGGACTTTTGTGTCTTACCTGATCATCAGGTAATTTTCCTTCTATCTGGTGATTAGTCTTGCGATTTCTCTCTCGCATTTCTTTGCGTTCTCAAGTATGTAGAATACGGCTACATTTAAAATAAAAGTATATCTGTCATAATTTAGGATGCAAAATTTTATTTGGTCTCCGCTGCTGTCACTAAAATCCGCGTATCAGAAGGCCACCCTTTCGTCGTTAGGGATCTGTAGAATTGATGGATTTTTGTCGCAGCGTTTTTTTCGCCAGGCTGTCATTTTTTTGAATTTCATTTTTTTGAACTAAGGCGGCTTCACCTTGCGGTTCAAGTGACTAGTTTTTTCTGTACATTTCTGCAGAGACGTACACCGATGTGGCAAAATAAATATTCATGACTGCTGCGGGAGGGCTGTTTGGCATGCCGAACTCCCAGGAGAGCAGGAAGGGTGTCGTACTGTCATCTCTATCACAGTGTGTCTAACCCTAGCATTAAAAACGGGACCATTCAAACACACTGCGAGACAGACTGCGAGACAGACTTTTTTACCAGACTGAAACGCACCGCACCAACTTGACACCGCCTCTTTCGGTCTGGTGGAGAACGGGCGACGAAGGGAGATGCCCTGGTTACGACAATAGACGTTTATTTTCAGCGAAGTTTTCGGTTACTTGTACGTAGTTCCATTTAGGTAAAAAAGGGCTACAAAGTGCATTGCGCAAGTGATCGCGTCGTCGGCGCGCTGGCCACAGGTAGCAGTTGTCAGGGGGAAATCCGGAGCATCATCTCCGCGCTGGCCGATAGAGACTCACTCTGGCCGCTCACAAGCGAGTAACGCATGGCATCATCGTCAAGTGCCAGGACAACAGTAGCAACGTAAGGCGCCATCAGGCAGCCGGAGGAGCTTGTTGGCTTTCCTGCTGGAAAGAGGTGCGACCGGTATGTAAAAGATTCGTGATGAACCTCAGCTGTCCTGCAGCTGTCTGCCGCTGTCTGCAGCGGTCCTGCGGCTGTCTGTACCATAACTGTCCTGTAGACCGACTCCCCGACCGTCTCCGACGCAGGACGCGCGTTCAGTGTCCCGGCGAAAGAAGGATAGGTTCGCGTTTTAGATAGGCTAATGAGGCTCAGTCAACTACCACACAGGGGGACGCTGGCGCCCCAGATTTTGTGACAGGCCGCTGTGGTGTAGCCTACACACAGGAGATAAGGAGCGCTGGTCAATGGTGAGACGCATACATTCCAGACTGAAACTAATCTCCACACAGGAGATGAAGATGCAGCTCGACAGGTTAACAAAAGAGAGAAAATGTGGCAATGTTTTTAAGCAGGTACCCCGTGGTCTCGAATGTGGTGATATGCTTGTTCGAGAGCAACGCAGATCTGAAGAAGGAACGAAGAGTTCGAAGTATTTAAAATAATGCATGCGGGAGTGCCATTATGCTGCCCTAATGACTCAGCACAAGTGAAGCTATGCTTAGAGCGATGTGCGGTGCGTAGACTGCACTTCCGCTTTGTAGGAATAAATTAGAATGTTATCAACCTGGTCAAAGTGAAATGACAGTCGACGTGGGGGTTAGGGCAAAATTTATGGGCCAGTTCGTTTGACGGCCAAAAACTGGCCCCTTATGCATTCAAATAGTAATGAGTGGATGGTGAAGGGTGTTCTCAGAAAGTTTTTTTTTTTTTTGACAGGCATCAAATGGCACCCGCGCTCAATGATTGCATTCATAATGATGGCCAAGCTATTCACAGCTGCACGAAATTCTTCATGGTTGGGAGAGTTTTGCGACCCAGACCAGCGATGTTGCTAATAAACTAGTGGACAGCGCTTAGTATTCTGTCCACATGTGGTAGAATCAGATGCAGCAGAAAGGCCCGGATCTTTATTAGAAGTAGGTTATTGTTTCTCCCCGCATGAATCATCGTCGTATAACTACAAGTGTGTCGTGGTGCCTATAGTCAGGGCTTGATGATCAAGATCACATTGCCGCATGGTTCTTTTTCAGTTGTAGGCGCTCTCCAGTGCTTGTTGATAGCCGCTACAAATAGCCCGTTCACGATGCAGAGTTCTGTTATTGAGATGACGTCTGTCTGGAAGTTTTCTATGCCTCTGGAGAAGCGAATGGTAGTGTGCCTCTACGGTATCCATGTTTGATTGCGACGAAGATAATGTTGGGCTTAAAAAGAAGTTTAAAAAGGGTATACAGGGGGCACTATACCTCAATATGCTCCGGAAAACGCGTTTTTACTGCATAAAATATTCAAAAAAGGTATTTTAATCCTATAATTTTGTTTCATACACACTTCGTTAGTCCAGCAGCAACTTAAAGGAGTTTGGCGTGCAAGAAAATTTAGCGGCACCCCTTCAAAATTCAGCCGGCAATTAAAGGTCAAACACAAAGTAATGTCAATACACACCCGAAGATATGCATCGGATGTTTCTCTACATTTTTACCGTTCAAATATACATAAAATTAAAACAGGTGTAGTTATTAGTGCGGTTGCGGGCTTGCTAAAAATTGAGGATTGTAATTTTACTTGGCTTCCAGAAAGGGTAACATGAATTTCATTCCCATCGCCAGTCTCTCCGTGAATTGGCAGATGGAAACTACAAGTACCAGTAATTATAAACAAATAATTGCGAAACTGATTTTATAGAGAGACGATGGGATTTCTCCGGGCGTTGAGGGAAATAAATAAATAAAAAATAAAATTAAGAAATAATAAAATCACAAGAAAATAAAGAAATAATAAAAAATAAAAAAAATAAATAAAAATAAAAATAAACAAACAAATTTATTTAGCGTGATAACAATACATTTTTCCAGGCTGCGCTTGTCTTCGTGTCATCTTTTTCTGTGTCCCCGTATCGAGTGCGCAAAAGTTACCGTTAACATTTTTCCAAAACGGGTACGAGATAGCACCAACAAAGAATAAAAGAACGCAATTTTTGCGGCATTCCGCGGTAATTTATTATACGTCAAATTTTTATAGAGCACCAGATATAGCGTGAGAGTACTAATGTTATCGGATCGTGGAGGGAATACATTTTTAAAATATATAAAAAAAGAAACAATCCAGTCCGAGATAACGCTGGTTGGAAGTGCTATGCTCCTAAGAAACTTACTCAGCAATTGGAAAACTGCCAGGTAACAGGTAATATAAGCTGCAAGTGATGAAGGAAACAGGCAATGCCCGTCAAGCCGAAAAGCGCGCTCTTTTCCCGAGTTGTATGGCTTATCTACTTCCAAAAAGAATATACACGACTGTTTCAGCTTTTGACAATGTGCGAACAAGTTCCGCTTTTGCGAAACATGTGTGCCGAATCTAGGAGGCGGCTATGTTAAAAAAAACTACGATATCGGAGAGCTAGCGACACAGGGAGCAGAAACAATACAAGTTAATGTGTACGATGTGAGTTACCTTGCCAACCGCACGTGACTTCAGATTTTGTAGTAGGGGAGGCAATACAGGGAGGCCTTATTGGTTGCTTTTGTTTTTAGGCAATTGTTTTGCAGATGAAAACAGGTGTCGCTCGCATATAAAGCCGGTCCGGAATCGGCGGAATACCAGTTTCTGGGTCGCATTCAAAGCTTCAACATTAGTAAGGAAAGCCACCTGAAACCCAACCACCTCTTTTGTTAGAAGCCGTGAGTATAAATGCTTTGGTTATTTTTTCTGCGGTACTTGCCTGGGAGAAAACAGTTATTCGCTCCGGAAGTTTTTGTAAGGTCTAGCATAGTACCCACTGCTTCAGGTGAAGGCTTATGTTCGCCTGACCGCAACTCTCAATCGCGTTTGCCAGATTGCTTAGAAAGTAGGGCGCCTACGACGCACCATATGAGAATCCAACCCTCAGAAGCACGTACACCATACTGTAAGGGTACATGAACCTTTCCTCTTCGGCATGAAATCCTAGAAGACGTCGCCACGTAGCACGACGTAGACGGCGCAACGTAGCACTGCCCGCTGCAAACAGTTACGACTTAGGTGTAGCATGATATTTTTCTTGGAAACAGCCTCGAGTTATTTCTTGTTTTAATATCCTCTTCACGTGGCATGAATATTGTTACTCATTTACAAAGCAAAATAATTGCTCCATGGGATAGGCTTATCAATTTTCCTCGGGGGAACGCACTCCGAAATATTTTTCTGTGAATAGTTACAGAATAGTGGTTCCGGCTGAGAGCACCCATAACAGCTGAGCGATCAGTGGGACAGTGTTTACTTCAGTGGCTTCAGAGTGCGTGTTTTCATTTAGGTATAATTGGCGAGTGAGGTATAATTAGATTTAACAAGGTATAATACTAGCTTGTGCAATTTTTGGTGGTTTAGATCAAATTACTGGAGACAATCATTCCGGATGAAACCAATTCCATAAAAGGAAGGGGGAAAATACTTAAGTGCGCAATAGTTCCAGTCGAAATGTTAGCAATTAAGGAGAACGACATACTGCTGGTGCAGTATACCTTATGAAAAGGTAAAGCGAGGGTTAAAGCATAGCATTCATATGATTCAATGGAAACATGATGCTTCATGCTATTCTAGAGCATGAAGTAGATAACGATCGTCATCAAACTATCTAAGAGCAGCGTTAGACTACCTGTAATTGCTTTAAGCCTGCGTTGAGAGGCACTTCCTCGCCAATGTGGCAAGCAAGAATGAAACTTACTAAAATGGTTTTTGCAACAGTAGTAGGTAAATGCTATGGTTGAAATTCAGTTACAAGAATTTAGACAGCAATAATTAAACCAGTTGCCGCACGCTTGCTGAACAATATTTTCGGTTACACAATATTATTGGAAGTTGTCATTCTTGCTACACAGACTAATTTCGTCTCAGAGATCTGTAGAACACCATCTACCCTTCAACGTTTTTTAAATAACAAAAAAGACCACGGGAAGTTTTTCCGCAAAGGTCTACACACCATTCCAGTATTCCTTAAGAGCAGTGTAGCGGGCCTACTTACGAACACCTCATCACTACCATAAATACAAAGCGAAGTTCAAAGGTACGAGATATTTTATTGTAGCAGTGAGATATTTGCTGATTTTTTTGTATTGTCAAAAATATGTTTTTCGAACTTAGATCGACCGCAACCTGCAGCAAATGTACACGCAGTGTACGTACAGGTCACAAGACCTTCTCATTTCCAAATTTCCTTCTTTCAGAAAAGCCGCCCAAAATGCGTCTGCCTGCACCTTCCAGAAAGCCGTACGCTCAAACCATCGATGGCGTTCTCAGAAATCCAAACTTCGACCCTGTCATCTTTCGTAAAAACTTCAGCTTCCGCGCTTCAGAGGGAGACCTCGTCCAGTTCACGTACCCGAAGAGCGGCACAAACTGGGTCTTTCACATCACGCAACTGATTCTCAAGAGGGGCGAGCCTGTCCGCAGTGCGCAGGAGTACACGGACAACCAGCGTTTCATGGAAGGCATGGAGCTCGACGAGTGGAGACCGAAACTGCCCATGCGACCCATCCTCACCCACCTGCCTCCGCGAAGGGAAACCATGAGCGACGAGGCCAAGTACGTCTACGTGGCCCGCAACCCTTGGGACGTCTGCGTTTCCTTCTACCACATGGTCACAAACTTCAGCACCTTCCGCTTCCAGGACGGCACCTTTGACGAGTTCTTCGAGGCGTTCCTCAGTGATGACTGCGGCGGGCACGGAAGCTATTTTGACCACGTAGCCGCCGGTTATGCCATGAGGTACGAACCGAACATGTTTTTTGTGACTTACGAGGAACTCAAACGGAACACCAGAGACGTTGTTCTTCGACTGGCCTACTTCTGGGCGAGGAGTACGGCAGAGAGCTGGAAGATGACGAAGCCTTGCTTGGAAAA
>CM023453.1:148857932-149117519 GCA_013339765.2 Haemaphysalis longicornis
AAAACTGCTACCCACATATCTGAACGCGTAAAGAGTGGCTGCAGTAAGAACTGTAATATAGTACAATCGGCGGTCCTCATTTCCCTTGGCGAAATGTTTTGATTTTCTTATATGCCCTTTTGACGCACTTCCGATCATCAGAGAAGTTAGAACTATTTGTTTCATGTCTTGATAGCGTAAAAATTGGAACCCGCGTTTTCATTTACGGAACCGTATTTACACCACTACCAGAAAAGCGGAATAGCATTATGAGAGAACAAAATTTAATGAATGAGTTCGCTTGCCAACAACCTTGTTTAAATACGGAACCGGGAATAGCGAGGTAAAATACCTTACACCAGGAAGCATGCGACTGTGCTTGGTGCTCTATAAGTATATGATTAAGAAATGGAAACACGTGTGGAAGCAGAATGACGTATCATGGGTAAATTTCACAGCAGGTGCAACAGCAACATAACGTGGGGGAACGATTTTCTATTGTTCTATAATGAAGAAAACAGGGAAAAGTGAAAAGCATGTAACATGCTTTTCTACATTAAATAAATATTGCAAAGTTGTTTCGTTTACAGGGAAGAAACTATAGGCGATTTGAGAAGATATTCACATTCGTTTCTAGATGCCGCTATTTTTGCGGTGCCCTGAAGCCCCCAACCCAGAAAAGAAGGCGTTGCGCCAGGCAGATAGCTAAACGCCACGTAAAGCTGTACACCAAGGCGTTGCACGCAGCGGCCAATCATTTATATTCGGCAACGTGCATGTTCACCTTCCTGCCAGATCGGCCAACTCCATACGGGATCTGAAGGAAAGAAGAAGCAATTGGTAAACAATATCAGGCAGCGTCCAACATAAAAAGCATCACCGTATGTCTGCAGTGCTCGGGACTCTGACTTAAACAATAAAAAAATTGGTGGAGCTGGCACTAGTGGTGCAAGGCTGGAGAAACAGCAAGCTGGCGGCCCCTCCACCTTCGTCGGAGAGGCGGCTGTTGCCCCTCACCGAGATTCTCGAACTTGCCGCTGAGAGTTCTCTGTGACTGCCGGCCTGGAGCGTTTGGTCCGCAGCCTTCCATATCTATCCCAACCTGGACCATGTTAGCACGCGCTAGAATCCGCAGCAACCGGCTTCGCGAACGCGGCGTCCGTAGCACGAGCTGTCGTGTGCTTTTATTTGAGGAGCGTACGTAGGTAAATAGTTTTCTTCTTGTTTTTTTTTTTTGCGAGCTCCTCACCTAGTGTAAGCCCAAGCGCTCGCAGGGACGACGCCAGGCCACCGGACCAAGCTGAAGCTTAAATATCTCTGTTATTAAGAGCGGCTCATAGCGGCTCACTTGCGGCAGTCAGGCGTATGCGAGCGAACAAACCAGTGAGCGAGTCAACTTAGGAGCGAGCAAGTGAACGAACACCCACGTGAAGTAGAAAGCCAACCCTACGAATAACCAAAAAGAAATAGTGCTGTGCGCCTGGAATGCGATGATAGCTAAATTGGACAGACGCCGGTTTCAGAACGGGAGGAACCCAGATTTGATTCCCACCAAGGGGTGCGTTTTTTCTTTCTTATTGCATGTTTTTTGTTTCCGTTGGGCCCCGTACGGCCGGGTAAAGCAGCTCCACTTGCAAAACTGACTTCAAAAAGGCTAGGACCTACAGTCCTTGGGTCCTGTCATAAACTAATGGTGAATTCGCCATGTTTTTTTTGCGTACGGAAAAAGTAAGCAATCAGGGGCGTATAGCCCGCATAGGTATGACGAGATGCAGTCTGATTTGACACTAGGATAGAGATCACAACAAAGCTATAAAATATGGCACATGAAAGACATCAAAACTCCTCGGATGTATTATAAAAATAAGACGGCAGCTGGGGCTGGCAACAGGAACACATTTCTTTAGGTTAAAATTCACGCCAACACCACGAAGCGATCATGTAACGTTGATTCAAAAGCGAGCGACATGTGGGTGTTAAGGTGAAGAAGATCACACTCGGCGTTTTGCCGTATCTTTTTATATCTTTCAATCGCTTTTAGTAACATAGTTGAGCTCTCTGATTCAAAGCAATCTTTGTTGTGTTATCACCTTCCTGGCCGCCACCGCCGCCACGCTATTCTTTGCAGTTATGTTACAATTTCATGGTGTGATGACGGAAAAAAAGACGGCCGTGACCCTTCGTTGTGTGATACCGTAAGGGCAGTGGAACACTACGCCTGATAATGGCGGAGCATCGGATAGCGCGGGTTTACTCTTTTCTCAAGCTCAAACCCAATCAGCGCAGTAATGACTAAAACAGCCCGATTTCATTGTTATTTTATCTCGAATTCAATCATGTGACTGCCACGTTACTAGGAGGAATGTGGACAAATGCCATGTGCTGGGTCCTTTGTAATAGTGAGGCTTGTAGCATTATGTTGCCGTTACGCCAAAAAATATTTTATTGCATTCAAAAACAAAAACAAAATACGGGCGTTATTTTTATGCTCCGTTATCGAATGACTTAGAACAGTTTAAATGTTATTTATTTCACTATAAAACAGTTTTAAATCGGGCGTCGTGTGAACGTTCGCCTGCTGTGAATTCCCAAGAATTTCACGGCGCCGAAAGTCGGTAAAATGTTTTGCCCAATTTCACGGCGACTGCAGGCGCCATTTTCAAGCTCTTACGTACCATCACGTCACTTCTACACAGGCTGAAGTTGCCAATGTGTCACGCAAACGTTCCCGCCAACAGTTTATGTTACGTTACGTCTACCCAGCCTATTCAAGAGAATGGAATGGATGACAAAGAGAGGGAGTGAAATACAAGCCTTACTCTTGTAGGATTGGAAAGACCGGCCTGCAATGTAATGTCCCCAGCATTTCGTGAAGTTTTTCATTGTCGGCCAAGAATAATGCGCTTTGAGTACAGAGAAATTACGCAAAATTTAGAACTAGACATCAGTAAGCGTCATAAAATGTCAAAATGAAGAAAGCACACACAACCGCTTTGTCAACCCGAAGCACGTGAGCAAAAATGAGAGACAGTCGGACAGTTTCCGCCGAATTCACAGTTCACGGTGAATTTACGAATTTCAGAGATGGGCCAATAGACACTTCACTGTTAGCGAGCGTCTGGTGCAACAGTGATCGCTACTGGCCAATCCCAGTTAGTGCGCATGTAATTTATTCGGCTGCATATGTTTATCTTGGAGCGAAATGTAAACTGGGAAACTGGGACTGAGCTTGCTCGGTGGACCTTGGGGGGGGAGGGGGGGGGGGCGCGGGTATGTCGTGTATCAGCGACATCCGAATTGGCGCAAGGGCTGTAATCTCGCAACGACAGCTGTGACGTCACTAACCAGTTTGTCTTATAGGGCATGTTAACAAGCCTATTTGCAGGGCGAATGACTTGCAAAGATTCTTTGAACACATAGCTCATCGATCTTCGGGTCGGCTTGTCGACGTTTTCTAGGCCCAAAAAGACAAGCATTCAATAGTTCCACCTTTAGAAAAAGAAAACGATAGGGCATATGTACTTCGGGATGTGCGCTGAGGCCGCGATCAAGAGGCCGTGGGTTTGATTCCCATTGAGTATTAAAGTCTTCTCAGTTACATTTGTACTCTAATATCTTATCTTGTTTTCCCAGTGGGTCGAACAAAAAAATACCCTTTCGGTTACGTTTCAGGGTCAGGGGAATTTTATTTTGTTCCGGTGCAGCTCCGGTTCGACTAAATCATAACCCTAACCGGTTCCCGAACAGATTCGGAGAGTACATTATTAGCAAAGTGCGAAAACGTGTACTACATACAATTTAAAAACTAAATACAATTCTGGAGCATTCAGAACACTGCTTTTCCCTGTAAAAGGCGTGGTATTTTAAATATAACCGTAAGCAATTAGTTCAGATAATTAGGGAAAAAGATAACGTAGTGACCATTTAAAACCTGGTTTCCCGTCCAACCCGTATGTTGCCCTTCCGTCTACTTAAAGCAACCATCAATGGTCATACTGTCTGTGGGCTGTATGTTCTCCCACTGTAAGGTCCACTTATGAGTTTAGCAGCCGGGCGCCCGTGCTGCGCGTGAGAACCCGCCGCTCTGTCTGGCGACGTAGCACTGCCGACACTGCGCTACAACCACCGCTAATTCGTCGCGGCGCGCACGGGAGACGGATTGTCCGGCCTACCACATTCCTCAAGGATAATCCCTCAGTGAGAAAGCCGAAGGCGCCGCCGAATTCCAGGAACGTCGGACCGACTCGCGGAGGTGGTGGGATTACAGGCGTGTCTCTATTGTTGTCGCGCCCTGGTCAGCATGACGCACGGTCGCTGTCTTTCGCTTTCACCCCGCGGGGTCGCACGAAACTGCTCGTCTGTGGGCGTGCCGTTGACCCGAATGTGGCGGCGCCTCAATGAATATTCCGTGGCATGCTGAGTGACAGCTGTCTACGTGAATTTGGGCACTCCCATACGCGTGTACGAACGCTACAGGGGCGTTCCAGAGAGAGAGTCATCTCGAGGTTATATAAGGCCGAACTTGGCCGTTGGAAATCGTTCTTGTCTGAGCGCTGAGCTGGCAGTTCCCGGCGAGACAAGGAGTCTCGACCGTTAACGCTAGGTTATGATTTGTGAGCCCCCTAGTCGTGGTTAAGATCGCGTCGGAGGTTTAGGGTGCAGCGCCGCACCGGGAAACTAGACGGATCTTGCGGCGAGACAGATCCTCGGCCGTGGTTTCTCGAGCGGTTTGTGTACGCTCCAAGAATAGGAGAGTTAGACGAAGTTGAGGAGCTCGAGTGATTTGTGCGCACTCGGAGCTAGCGTCTAGCTGAAGTTTGCAGTTTTTCCTTTATTATTCATGTACCCAGTTTTCCCACTGTAAATAGCTGCATATAAACCCTTCGTGTCATTTTTCAACCTCAACGCCTCTAGTTCATCAATTCGACCGCCGTCTCCAAGAACTTCAACACCATCGCCCAGCCAGCCACCTGCCAAATCAACCGGAGCCTGGGCGATTGGGTTCCTGATGGACACCGGACTTCGGGGAAACGATCTTTACTGGCGCAGTCGACAGGATTTGGCAGAAGAAACTACCAGGCCACAACCAGGGGCAGCAAGCAGACGCAAGCCCGCCTTCATCGGCGGCAGCCGAGCTCCGCGCGGAGTGGAGCGGCAGAGCCAACCAGCGCACGTGGCCAACGACGCGGCAGCCGACCACCGGAGGTACGGGTGAGTGGGATTTCTTGCGCTTCGTTGTGGCGGTGTAGGCTGAGTCTGGGGTTGCATGGTAGTCACGCGGAGCATGCAGACGAACATGGCGGAAGGAGACGGAAATGGTCAGACAGACGAGGTGCCACCTCAGAGAGGCTCGGCAGCAGGAGGATCTCCCCAAGTGGAATCCGAGGCAGTAATTCTTAGGCGGATGGAGTTGGAGTTTCAAGAGCGGGAGAGAAAAGCAGAGCGCGAGGCGGCGGAGCGAAAGGAGAAAAGAGCGCACGAGGCGGAGGAAAGGGCGCGAGAATTTAAGGAGCGCATGCAAAAACTGAAGCTCGAATCTGAAGAGCGGTTGCGAAGGTATGAGTTCGAGCTGGAGCGGAGAAGGCAGGCGCCCTTGCGCTCGGAAACTCGCGAGCAGAAACAAGGGGGCACAGCCCCAGCTAGTTGTATAGCAACCGCGAAGTTGAATGGTTCCAGCCAGGGTTCTGAAGTTGAACATTGCGATGAGAAAGTAAGCAGCCGTAACTCCCTACACGAAGCTAGCATTTCCGCCGCCTGTGAGTGTCTTTTTGTTGTGGGTTGTGCATTTGCGCCTCTCAGTATGTTTGTAAACCACTATGTTATACTGACGCATTGCAAATGAGTGAAACATGAAGGCACTTTTTGCTCAGTTTCAAGTTCATAACGCTTTGCGCTATATAGACCAGATCCGTACTTTTTTCCCTCTACACATCCTAATGCACGCAGAGCTACAGCTAAAACGGGTCCACTCAACCATTTCAGTTTGCTCTCACTGAAGTTCATCCCGACCTCATTCCTGTTACGTCAGCTCATCCACACCTTTCTGTCAAATCGCCTACTCGTGTATTGATCCCTTACAGCAAAAGATAAAAAAAATTAAAAAGAGGACCCGCCTGTAGCCTCCAGGAGCAAACGTGTATGCAGCGAAACCGAACAAGAAACCTAAACTCCCTGCTTCGGTACTGCGGATAAGACACATACATCCTACATGCGCGGAAAGTTTAGGTGCACACGAGTGTAACAGCATTGCGACGCGTGGTGTTGTACACACACGCACGCACACGCATATATATATATATATATATAGATATATATATTATATATATAGAAGATATATATATATATATTATATAATATATATATACACAAATTACAAAATTGGAACTCGCGTTGAAATTTACAGAACCGTATTTACACCAATAACAGAAAAGCAGCAGAGCATTATAAAGAACAAATTTTATTAATGAGTTCGCGTGCCAACTACCTTGTTTCAATACGGAACCGGGAAATAGCGAGGGTAAAATACCTTACACCAGGAATGATGCGACTGTGGTGGTGCTCTGCAAACATATGAACGAGAAATAGAAACACGTGTGCAAGCAGAATCTCAGTGCCACAGGTAAATTTCCCAGCAGCTGCAACAGCAACATAAGGTGGGGAAACAATTTTTATTGTACAGTAATGAAGAAAACAGGGAAAGACGAAAAGCCTAAAACATGCTTTTCTACCTAAATAAAAATCGAAAAGTGGTTTCGTATACCTTAAGAAAACTATAAACGATCTGGAAAAATATTAACATTTGCTTCTGGATGCCGTTATTTTTGCGGTGTCCTGAAGCCCCCAACTCAGCCAAGAAAGCGTTAAACCAGGTAGATAGTTACAACGCCAGGTAAAGCTGTACACCAAGGCGTTGCACGCAGCTTATTCACGACGCTGCCAATCATTTACATTCAGCAACGTGCATGTTCACCTTCCGGCCAGATCGGCCCACTCCATACGGGAAGCAACGCGTAAAAGAAATCAGGCCGCGTCCAACACAAAAAGCATCACAGTATGTCCCCAGTGCCTGGGACTCTGACTTCAACAATAAAAAAAATTGGTTGAGCTTGCACTAGTGGTGCAAGGCTGGAGAAACAGCAGAGCTGGCAGCCCCTCCACCTTCGTTCGAGAGGCGGCTGTAGCACCTCATATATTTTAGAACCTGCCGCTGAGAGTTCTCCGTGACTGCCGGCCTGGAGCGTTTGGTCCGCAGCCTTTTACATCTATCCCAACGTGGACCATGTTAGCACGCGCTAGAACCCGAAGGAACCGGCTTCACCAACTTGGCGTCCGACGAGCGGCAAATAGCGGATCAGTTGTGACAGTCAGGCCGATGCGAGCGACGAAACTAATGAGGGGGCGAACTAAGAAGCGAGCGAGCGAGCGAACGCCCACGTGAAGTGCAAAGCCAAACCTATGAATAACCTTAGGGAAATATTGCTGTTCGCCCGGAATGCAATAATAGCTTTATCGGACAGGCGCTGGTTAGAGAACGGGAGGAACCCAGTTTTGATTCCAGCCAGGCGCTGCGTTTTAAATGCAGAGCATTTCTTTAACTCACGATGTCACCTGTTCTTGGCGTCCGTAGTTGTCCGCATCGCTCACCTCGACATGCCCGGCTCAGGCGTTTTGCTATCGGCGCAATCAACATTCGATAGCGCGCCCAGGCACGTTTCAAGGACACTCTCTCCCCTCTCTCGGACTCAACGTGCGCCGAGGCTGCCAATTTTACCGCTGCCGAGCGGTCTCTCGTCAGCAGTTGCCACAAGTGCAACAACATTAACGTAACGCAAACTACTTAACGTCGTGCGCCCCCGGAAATGCTCTGCATTTGATCGTGCCCCTCGCGAGGGGGATGTTTCACTGCGTCGCCATGCGAACAGTTTGCCACGCTTTAGTTTCAGTTTCGTAACTCCCCGCCGCGGCCGTGGAGAGAAGGCGGCCGCCTGCGACTCTCGCCACCGCGGCGCTGCGGTTGCGAGTTGCTAGGGTGCCTGGATGTTCCTCCTCGCCCGCCCCTTCGTGAAGGGTGGAGACATCCTTTGCAGGGTACCTCGCCGCCTCGACCGGTTTTCGGAGCCACCGACCGCCATTACGAGCCCGCTACTGTGGCGGAACCGCCGAATTGTGCAGCGGCCGACGTGCTGTAGCAGTCTGGTCGAGATTCGCGGCTCAAAATGCCTGGTTGCTGCGTGCCTCTGTGCACAAACCACTGCAGCAATGGTTGGCGAATGTTGGCGAATGTTTCTGTGGTGGTATCTTGTGCAATATGCTTAATTGATCAAGTGAAGGTGCTGAAGCAGACACGTACTTTTGGGATTTCATTGCATCATTTTGAGTATTATAACGAGATGTGGCTGTGTGTAGCAAACTGGGAGGCTTTCTGTCGTAATCAGTACCCTTTGAATAATATTTCATGACTTCTCACTTTGTTTGGTTGTGTTTGTTTGTTTTTAAATTTTTACCAAATGTTCCCCAATTCTTTTACTCTTAATTATGAATCGATTGTGAATCGGTTTTTCTTTTTTCTGATAGTTTTCTTTCAAGTTCCCCTCCTCCATTTTTGGAGGTAGGTCCACTGGAGGTGTGCGCGGGCCCGGGGCGGCCCGAAAGCCCGAGCTCGGCCCGACGCGCGGGCTGGGCTCGGGCCAGGTAGCACGCATTATTTCGGGCTCGGGCCGGACTCGGGCTTGAACCAAAATTTTGTCGGGCCGTGCCGGTTCGATCCGGCCCGGGCAGTTTCTGAGGCAAGGCTATCCTGTGCAGCAAATTCTGAATTGTTGGCAATTAAGAGAAAGTTTTCTTGTTGATATTTCAGGTAAAGTGAAAACAAAAAAAAAGAAGTGCTGATTCACTACCGCGCTGATAAAAGATATGATAAAAAGACGATTGCACTTAGAAAGCCTTCACATCAATAAACGAAACGTCTGGGTCCCATGAGCTTAGTTTGTGCTGCTGAGTACGAGGTAGCGGGTTCGATTCCCGGCCACGGCGGCCGCTTTTCTGATGGAGGCGAAAAGCAGAAACGCCCGTGTGTACGAGATTTCGGCGCGCATTAGATCCCCAGGTGGTGAAAATTAATCCGGAGCCCTCTACTACGGCGCGCCTCATCGCCTGCGTTGCGTCGGCGCATTAAACCCTACAATCAATCAAACCATCACCTTAGTGGGAGAGAGCGGGCCAGAAAACGAGGGCACTCCATCAACCGACTACAACATGATTGTATTTGCTCCCTCCTTTTTCAAACTAGAACAAACGTGGCCTGGATTTCGCAGTGTGTGCAGAGTTTGAAGAACCAATTTTCTTATCAGAGCCCATAATTATTTCGCGCAAAAATTTTTTAGAGCCTTGACTAAAGGCAAGAAAGAACAGACGCGCAGATAAAATTATGCTACCAACGTAACTAGAGGGAAAGACAAAATTCAAATGGTGATACCGGACGCATCGTCTGATCAAAGTTCAGCAAGGAATGGAAGAACGCAAGGTGCAATATCTGTTAAAGAATTACAATAATGAAAAAATCCCCTTACTCGGAATCATTTAAGGTATCCTCGGGTGTGCCTTGATTTCGAAGGCTGGCATATGAAGTGGGAAATAAAGTTACACGGCTACCGAAAATACAGCTTCTAAGTGAGGATAAGTTGTACAAAGTTCGGTCCAAGTTTAAAGGAAATTTAAATCTTAGACAGTCGTATTCGCTTTGTGGTTACGCTTTTTAGGTTAACAGCAAACTTCTTCAAGTTCATGTTAATATCCTCTCGGACTAGGGATGATATTTAACAACACTCTAAAGTAGTCGTGTTTACTTTGTGCTTATGCTTTTTAGGTTAACAGCAAACTTCTTCAAGTTCATGTTTATATCTTGTCGGAATAGGGATGATATTTAACAACACTCTGGCGTGCTCGTGCTCATTTTTTAGAAGTTTGTCGGGCTCGGGCCGGGCTCGGGCTCAGATTTTAAATATTCGTGGGGCTCGGGCTCAATTTTTATAAATTTCTCGGGCCCGGGCCAGGTCCGCGCCGTGTCTCTATGGGGGCGGGTCGGGCCGGACCTAGAAATTTCGGCCCGTGCACAGCTCTAAGGTCGACCCCCTCACCCAAAATTAACTTCTGCATGCTGCACCACTATTTACTGTACCTATTAAACGGCTTCGCCGATTAGGCAGTTTTGTTCATTTACAAAACATTTACATTTGGGGCTTCTTGGCAGATTTTTCTTTTTTTTTCTTTGTGTGTTAACCGCGGTGCTTTAGATAGGACTCTGCTATTTCGTTCATTCACTTTTAGCTTTTGTTTTCCCCTCGAAGAAACAACTACATACACTACTACAACAACTGAGTCCTCGCTTCGCCATTTGCGCATTATCTTGCCTATACAAGGTATGCTTTTTGCGGCTATGAT
Organism: Haemaphysalis longicornis; assembly: GCA_013339765.2. Lineage (NCBI taxonomy): Eukaryota > Metazoa > Arthropoda > Arachnida > Ixodida > Ixodidae > Haemaphysalis > Haemaphysalis longicornis. The sequence goes on from CM023453.1 coordinate 148,868,352, forward strand.
TTTCGGCAAAGAAGGCTCATGATTTATATCTTTTAACTGCGAAATCAGACAGACTTAGTGGAACAACAGAGCGATTCATGTAACATACCTCTCCCGCGAAGTCTTTGCACAAAACATTGCCGGTCGAACGCACTTATACCACGCAACTTTTTCGAAGATGAGATTTAACACCAAAACTGACGATCAAGATGCGAGCCTCAGTGACGCATTATTATGCGTGTTACATATAAAAGTGTAGAGACATTCCGCTGACCTAAGTTTACAAAACAAAAAAGTGGGAGGCGCACGGATGCGCCTTTGTGTGCCGTGTTTCTCCCGCTATTTCGACTTGTCGACTCAGCTAGCGCAGTGTTTTCACGGTAAGACGTACAAACAAGCCCACAAATAAGTTCTTCACACTGGAAGCGGTTTGTGGCCACGGAATGCGTGTGCATATAAGAATCCGACAGCACATCCCCGTGCTTGCAGCGCGCTGCCCCACCGGCGGGGCTCAACATGGAGGCTTCCGTAGCAGACGACGCAGTTGTCTCCACCCGTCATGGAGGGGCGGCGAGGAGGAACATCCAGGCACCCTAGAGTTGCGCTAGGAAAGCGAGCGTCGTCTGCTAGCGGGGAGCGGAACGCGTTCCGCTCGGTATCTCCGGTCTTCGCCACTTCTGGCTGCACACTGCAAAAGAAATAACTTTTTTCTTTCTTATTGGATGTTTTCTGTGGCGTCGGGCCTTGTACGGCCGGGTTAAGTAGCTCCGCTTTCCTTTCCTTTCCTTTCCTTTGTAGTCGTATGGCTGCATTAAGGTGGATGTCAAAATTTCCTTAACAGAAACTTACTCCACCTTGGGGATTTCCCCTTAATGTGGTCGATAAACACCTGTCCTTCACTTCGAGTTGTTTCAATGTGCTGTCGCGCTACAAACTTCTGGCCTCTTAATGTGCTCAATTGGTAGACCGACTGCTCCGGTTAAGCGGTGGTCCCGAGTTTGAATTCTGGACCAAGACAAATTTTTCTTCAAGTGCGATGTTTCTGAGATTGCTGTATAGCTTTCCTTTGTAGCCGTATGGCTGCATTCAGGTGGATGTCAACATTTCCTTCACAGAAACTTACTCCACCTTGGGGATTTCCCCTAAATCTGGTCGATTGAGAAGCAGTGTAATTTGATGCTAAGATGAAGATCACAACCAAGCTATAAAATATTGATCATGAAAAAAATAAAAACCTTGACATGTATTTCAAAAATAGGACGGGAGCTGGGGATGGCAACCGCAACACATTTCTCTATGTTAACATTCATGTCAACACCACGAAGCGATCAGATAACGTTGGTTTAAAAGCGAGCGAAAGGTGTGTTTAAAGCTAATAAGATCGCACTCAGCGTTTTGCCGTATCTTTTTATATCTTTCAATCGTTTTTAGTAACAGAGTTGAGCTATCTGCTTCAAAGCACGCTTTGTTGTGTTATCACCTTCCTGGCTGGCACCACCGCCACGCTATTGTTTGCAGTTATGTTACAATTTCATTGTGTGATGAAGGAAAAAAATACGGGCGTGACCCTTCATTGTGTGATGCCGTAAGGGCAGTGGAACGCTACGCCTGATAATGGCGAGCATCGGATACCGCGGGTTCACTGTTTCCTCAAACTCGAACCCAATCAGCGCAGTAATGAGTAAAACAGCCAGATTTCATTGTTAATTTTATCTTGAATTCAATCTTCTGACCGCCATATTACTAGGAGGAATGTGAACAAATGCCATGTGTTGGGTGCTTTGTAATATGGAGTCTCGTACCATTATGTTGCCGTTACGCCGAAAATTTTTTTTCCTTAAAAAACATAAAAAAAATTCGGGGAGTTTGTTTTGTGCTCCGTTATCTCAGAATTAGAACAAATGAAATAATATTTGTTTCGCTACAAAACAGTTTTAAACCAGGCGTCGTGCGAAAGTGCGCCCGCTGCACATTCCCGGGGATTTCACGGCGCGAAGGGGGGTAAAATGCTTTGCGCTATTTGACGAGGACGGGAGCCGACTTTTTTAAGTTTTAAAGTACCATGACGTCACGTCTACGAAGGCTGAAGTTGCCAATGTGTCACGCAAACGTTCCCGCCAACTGTTCATGTTAAGTTACATCTACACAGCCTATCAAAGAGAATTGAATGAATGACACAGAGGGCATGAAATACAAGCCGTACTCTTGTTGAATTGCAAAGACCGGCCTACGATGTCATGTCCGCAGCATCTCGTTTAGGTTTTGATTGTCGGCCAAGAGTTATGCGCTTTCACTACAGAGAAATGAGGCAAAATTTAGAACTGGACTTCAGTAAGCGTCATAAAACGATTAACCGACGAAAGCACACACAACCGCTTTGTCAACCGGAAGCACGTGACCAACACTGAAAAACAATGGGACAGTTTCCGGCGATTTCACAGTTTACGGCGAATTTAGGAAGTCCAAAAATTTGGCCCCTAGACACTTTCATGTTAGCTTGTGGGACAACAGTAATTGTTACTGGCCCATCCAAGTTAGTGCGCATGTATTACAGGTGGAGCTAATTATGCTCGGGGCTGTGTCCCTCCCTCCCTTGTCGTTGTTGTCCGCCGTCCTCACACCCACTGCGCATGCCTGGCCAGGCACCGCTGATGATGATTGGGGCACGAAGCCCTTAGGGATTGGCCAACCAAAGAATCCATCACGAGATAGCTTCGCGTTCAACCACCGTCGTCATCTACCCCTAGGGGAACCATGAGTAGTATGCGAGGCATTCCTCCTCTCTTCTCCGACACTCCTCTCCTCTCGGGCATTCCTCCTCTCCCCTCCGAAGCTCCTCTTCTCTCCGGATTTGTGCAACTAATGGCCACACCTGCGGCTCCGCGCGTGATAATGCGAAGCAGCTTAGGGTTAGAGACGCGACAGTAGCCGCTGCATACTCCGCTGGGGGCACCAATGTAGCTCCGCGGTATAAATGACGCGCGCGAGCGCTTCGCTCCCCTTATACTCCCCCAGCAACGCCGCAATCGAACTGAAAACTAATTGGAACTTCAGTCGACCCCATGGCTGGTTCGCATACCACTAAGGGTTCCCCTGGGGGAAGATGGAGAATTTTTTTATTCGGTTGGTTATGGATAAATTCGAGCGAAATTTTACCTGGGAAACTGGGACGGAGGTTGTCTTGGTGGAGATTGTGGACGTGTTCGCGGTTATGTCGTGTGTCAGCGACATCAGAATTGGCTCAAGGGCTGTGAGCTTGCAACGACAGCTGTGACGTCACTAACCAGTCTGCCTTAGTGGGCATGCTGACAGGTCTATTCGCAGGGTCAACATGGGGTTCGTTAAAGGTGAGCCTAATGACTTGCCAAGACTCTTCAAACATATAGATCACCTATCTTCGTGTTCGGTTTGTCGACGTTTTTTATGCCCCCAAAACACAAGAATTCGTAAGTTCCACTTTTAGAAAAAAAAAAACGATAGGGCACGTGCACTTCGCGATGTGTGCTGAGCCCGCGATCAAGAGGCCATGGGTTTGATTTCCATTAGGTCTGAAAGTCTTCTGATTTTAATTTTTGTTAAAATATCTTACCTTGTTTTAACCAGTGTTTCGAACCAAAAAATACCGGTTTGGTTACGTTCAGGTTAGGGGGAATTTCATTTTGTTCCGGTTCAGTTCCGGGTTGACTAAATAACAACCCTAACCGGTTCGCGAACTGCTTCGAAGAGTAACTTATTATCAAAGTGCGAAGACGTGTAGTTTAAGGTATGAAAACTAAATACAATTCCGGCGCATTCAGAACACTGCTTTTCCCTGTAAAAAGCGCGTAATTTTAAGTACAACAGTAAGCAATTAGGCCAAATAATGCGGGAGAGAGATAAAATACGGCCCATTTAGAAGCTCGTTTCCCGTCAAAAGCTTATTTTGCCGTTTTCACTGCTTAAAGCAACCACAAACGGTCATGCTGTCTGTGGGCTATACCTTCTCCCACTTTTTTTGTTTTGTTGTTGAAATCGCACTCCTGCCTCCACTGGTTACACTGAACACAAAACCCCTTAAGTTACAAGTGTGTACCGGCGCGTCACATCGGTACAATTAGCAGAGGACGTGCCTTAGTAGTGTTATACCGGCGATGTACATTTTTATCAGTTGTAGGACAAGAGAAAAATCCTGCAGCAGCCACGTAAGCGCTACCGATGAAATAGATTCTTTGGCCACATCGGATAGTTTTTGAAGAGTCACCTTCTGGAGAATGTGAGCTATAATTCTGTAGAAAATCCGCTTTAGCAACACTCAGTCACTCTTCAATGCTCTGATCACTAGAATACATTTTCAGAGAGCTATTAATGATGTATGCGTCAACATGAATACGTCTCTGTTCCGGCTGAACATCAACCCAGTTCCGTCCGCAATGTTACGGAATCGGGGAAGGGGTTAAACTATTACAAACTGAAAGGCTGATTGGACGCGTGAAGCACAAGAAAATCTTTTGCGAAGACGTTCTTTATTTTTGTCTACAACACTGCTCCCGCTCCTCCTGAACCAAAAGCAGCGGCAGCAGAGCAGCGAGTTAAACCAGCCAGTCAAGCGAATCTTCGGAAACAAAGCAGAACTGGTAAGACATAACAGCAGAATAAGAGCAAAGTAAGAAATCTGGGCAAATGTGACAGTGCAGGATCGGGTTGCCTTTATGGATGGATGCATTATTTCTTTAGGCCCGTTTTCTTTTATCCAAGACGAAATATGTAGCCCATGCGAGTTTGACGATTATAATTTCTTGCAAAAGGACAGATTGCTTGTCATACGCTAAGAGTTTTATTTGCCACATATCAATTGTCATTATTTGTATATGCCAAAAAATGCCAAATTGTCGGCTCTACGCGTCCTAAAGCAATTTGCCACGTATCTGCGTCTTCGCTGCCAATTTTGCCCAAAGGGCATAGCGCCCCATCTCTCTCCCGCCCCCTTTTTACGCTGTTTCCCTCCTGTCACGGTCCTTCCGCCGTAAACACAATGATGGTGGGCCGAATTTAATTCAAATTTGCCGCGTTCGCTCTGCTGCCGGGGTATTTGCTGGGATCTTGTTGTATTTTGTAAGAAAATATTGTTTAACGGGTTGTTTTTTGCTTGATTCAGCAAAACCTATGCCTCAATTTTTATTTATTCGGAAGAACTGAAAGTGTTACTTATGTAGTATTGTTCGGCCTCGAATATCCCTAATGTTTGCCACAACGGAGGAATGTTGATAAGTATGAAGCATTGTTCCAACTTTAGTAGGTTGAAAATTGTTTTGCATAAATATTCGTCTCATTCAACAGCCGTTCTCGTTCAAAATTTTAGCCGGGCGACTGAATCAAGGAACGCATAGACAGACATAGCGAATAAAATTTTCCTGTTGAAGTAGGCCAAAAAAGGCTATCGTCTATAACACTGACTAATAACAACAGGCACCCTGACACCCGCAGCCTTTGCCCTGCTGCTACATTTGGATATGCTAAACGTTGAACATAGGAAGTGATGCCTAGAGCAAAATCTATCGTTTGGCGTCTTGCTTATGCGAACGATGAACGCAGCAATAACGAGGAGATATAGTTCGTGTGCGAACTTGGCGCGCAATAATTTAAGACCACGTGGTGGGCTTTCTCTGTACTGTTTCCCTGTGGAAACACACTTCTAAAAAAATGCTTTCATGTTTGATGTCCCGAAGCTTTGGTTGGGCTTATAGGCACACCGTGTATTGTATACCAGCAGAGCAATTTGGACCACCTGGGAGTCTTTGACGTGCGTGATAATCTCGACGCATGGAAGGCTTACGTCAGAAAAACAACAGCCGGGTGAGGGGATCGAACCCTCATACTTGTGGTCAGCAGTAAAAGGCTTAGCCACAGAGTGGCTTTTGAGGGTCGCACTTGTCGAGTATTTGCACCTTCCACGTGTGTAAGGCTAATTCAGAAGTGCAACAAGCGCGCACATTTCGACTGTTGGCCTTCGCTGTTTCGCAGTGCAGCAAACCTTCGGCTGGATTCTCCCTAAACAGTCGCAGCGAGGAAATGGCAAATTTGATGCTTTCTATTGCCTGCAGGCGACCGAGAGTGTGAAATTTCATTTGCCCAGCGTTGCACTCTGCTCGCGCTACCAACGGTAGCATTCTACTTCAACGTTGCTGCCCATACCGATCCTCATCTTGCAACGACGAAGAGAGCGTTGATAGCGTTTTGACTGATATGAAATGAAAGTTCGTGAGGAGTTACGGAGTCTAGGGGTGGGAAAGAGAAGAGCCAGAAATGCCGTTTATCACGCATTATCAATACCGAATAGTCGATTTTTGCATATTTCGCAAGAGGAGCACAAAAATATCGACGCATATCACGACCATTACCCCTAACACAGTGCAAAGCAACAACGGAACATGTAAATAAGAAATTTCAAACTTGAACAAAAACGTGGTGATGTGTCCTTCATTGCTCACTAATAAGGAAATCCTGCAGCTTCGCTATGGTTCAAGCCTTGCAGGTCTCAGTGAAAGCTTCGCGAGTTGATCTGGTGGAAGTCTACAATACTGAGGATGACTTCGCATCCAGCACTCGCCATGATGAGGACGACTACCATGAAGACGACGCGATGAAGACAATGATGCATATGACGATTACTAGCCCCGGAACTATGCAAACAAGCAATGGTACTCAAATTTAACTACGTGTCGGGCAATGCTCACCTAGAGCAGCTTTGCCCATTCAAGTCCTGCGGGCGAGTGCAAGCTTCCCTCGATTTTTATTTTGTAACGCAAATGCCATAGACGCTAAATGGTGGCTTTTCTGCTCAATGGGGCAGTTTTTGATTGTTCTGTCAAAGGGACCTACACAAAAGGTTCAATATCGCGAGGACAAATGTAGGTTTAATGACCGACTTGTTGGACCAGCATTCATCTCTTATGAATTTCTTCTTTTGGCTCTAGTTAATTTAAATGCTTCGTTTACTCGAATATCATAGCAAAATCATTCATACAGAAACCTACACAGCTGGACACGAGTCTGCCCAAAAAGAAAAGTAATCCGACTCATTGCTCAGTTTTCGCTGAACACAGAATGATAACCGTACCGCCACTTGAAGTGGTGAACTGAAGTTGGCTGTGCCAAGCTGATTTCACAAGCGAGAGCCCACTGGCATGGGACAAAAAGGATTCTCGTAATCAGATACAATGAACGCCTTTTTATTAGAAAATCAATCATTTGAATTTATGGATGAATCTATCTGCGCGACTTGGTGTGAAACATGTCGATCAAGAGCCAGCTGGCAGGATTGACAAATAAACAAACTAATTAGGAACAATGACCAATAATTGGAAGTCGAGTTGATTCCGCCACAGGTAATTTTGATTTCAGGCCTTCGGCCCGAGGCATGGACAAGTCAAATGGTCAGATAAATGAAGCAGCTATTCTGCACACGAGACTGCGCCGTCTCCGGAGAGGAAAAAAGAACGTAGAGTAAAATTGGTTAAGACGAACCTATCCCCAATGGCTGAAATTTTGAAAGGTGCAATTTCGCGGACTACGCCGACGTGGACGCGAGTGCAGTGGTCTGTGGTGTGCAGGCAGATGAAGCCATTATTTCTCTGGTAGGAAGCCCAAGACCTGTCCCTGCCTGTGACAACAAGGAACAAAAATACATTTATAAACTCTCGCCTACAGCGCCCCAAATAGATATACAGTTGCATAATTTATTGCAAGTTTCTGTTCGATTCCTCAAATGGCCTCTAGAGTATTATGATTCTGTGCGCGTCTCTTACGCAATAATCGGTGACCCGTCTGACGGAAAAAAGCCCTCATTCATGCGTAACGGAGCGCCCTCTTCGCAGCAAACTAATTTAACAAGGAAACACATTCGTTTGCGGCCACGAGGGAATTCAAACCCTTTCCCAGAGGTCACGTAAACGTCACTGTGTTGACGGAAGCCTAATTTGAGAAGAGGCAAAGGTGATCGATAGGAAGTCCTATGTATCCGAAAGTTTTTAGGTCTGCATCTCCTGCCTTGTTAGCGCGGCTATTAAAGCACGCCTCGTGGCGATAGGGCAGTATATTTGCAATGACGCGCTTCCCAATGTGGATACGTACGTATTCGTGCGTCGGCATTGACATCTCGTCTCAGTGAAAATTCTAACGTGCTCCCGGGCGCCTGAATCTCGATGTTTCTCACGGGACGGCAAAGCTTTTGCGATAGCAACAATTTGAAGGTAGGCACTTACGCTCTGAGAGAGCTGCTCACCATCGGCAGGGTCACTGAAAAGCGTAGGACTTTTGTGTCTTACATGATCATCGAAATTTTCCTTCTATCTGGTGATTAGTCTTGCGATTTCTCTCTCGCATTTCTTTGCGTTCTCAAGTATGTAGAATACGGCTACATTTAAAATAAAAGTATATCTGTCATAATTTAGGATGCAAAATTTTATTTGGTCTCCGCTGCTGTCACTAAATCCGCGTATCAGAAGGCCACCCTTTCGTCGTTAGGGATCTGTAGAATTGATGGATTTTTGTCGCAGCGTTTTTTTCGCCAGGCTGTCATTTTTTTGAATTTCATTTTTTTGAACTAAGGCGGCTTCACCTTGCGGTTGAAGTGACTAATTTTTTCTGTACATTTCTGCAGAGACGTACACCGATGTGGCAAAATAAATATTCATGACTGCTGCGGGAGGGCTGTTTGGCATGCCGAACTCCCAGGAGAGCAGGAAGGGTGTCGTACTGTCATCTCTATCACAGTGTGTCTAACCCTAGCATTAAAAACGGGACCATTCAAACACACTGCGAGACAGACTGCGAGACAGACTTTTTTACCAGACTGAAACGCACCGCACCAACTTGACACCGCCTCTTTCGGTCTGGTGGAGAACGGGCGACGAAGGGAGATGCCCTGGTTACGACAATAGACGTTTATTTTCAGCGAAGTTTTCGGTTACTTGTACGTAGTTCCATTTAGGTAAAAAAGGGCTACAAAGTGCATTGCGCAAGTGATCGCGTCGGCGGCGCGCTGGCCACAGGTAGCAGTTGTCAGGGGGAAATCCGGAGCATCATCTCCGCGCTGGCCGATAGAGACTCACTCTGGCCGCTCACAAGCGAGTAACGCATGGCATCATCGTCAAGTGCCAGGACAACAGTAGCAACCGTAAGGCGCCATCAGGCAGCCGGAGGAGCTTGTTGGCTTTCCTGCTGGAAAGAGGTGCGACCGGTATGTAAAAGATTCGTGATGAACCTCAGCTGTCCTGCAGCTGTCTGCCGCTGTCTGCAGCGGTCCTGCAGCTGTCTGTACCGTACCTGTCCTGAAGACCGACTCCCCGACCGTCTCCGACGCAGGACGCGCGTTCAGTGTCCCGGCGAAAGAAGGATAGGTTCGCGTTTTAGATAGGCTAATGAGGCTCAGTCAACTACCACACAGGGGGACGCAGGCGCCCCAGATTTTGTGACAGGCCGCTGTGGTGTAGCCTACACACAGGAGATAAGGAGCGCTGGTCAATGGTGAGACGCATACATTCCAGACTGAAACTAATCTCCACACAGGAGATGAAGATGCAGCTCGACAGGTTAACAAAAGAGAGAAAATGTGGCAATGTTTTTACGCAGGTACCCCGTGGTCTCGAATGTGGTGATAAGCTTGTTCGAGAGCAACGCAGATCTGAAGAAGGAACGAAGAGTTCGAAGTATTTAAAATAATGCATGCGGGAGTGCCATTATGCTGCCCTAATGACTCAGCACAAGTGAAGCTACGCTTAGAGCGATGTGCGGTGCGTAGACTGCACTTCCGCTTTGTAGGAATAAATTAGAATGTTATCAACCTGGTCAAAGTGAAATGACAGTCGACGTGGGGGTTAGGGCAAAATTTATGGGCCAGTTCGTTTGACGGCCAAAAACTGGCCCCTTATGCATTCAAATAGTAATGAGTGGATGGTGAAGGGTGTTCTCAGAAAGTTTTTTTTTTTTTTGACAGGCATCAAATGGTACCCGCGCTCAATGATTGCATTCATAATGATGGCCAAGCTATTCACAGCTGCACGAAATTCTTCATGGTTGGGAGAGTTTTGCGACCCAGACCAGCAATGTTGCTAATAAACTAGTGGACAGCTGTCCACATGTCCACATTCTGTCCACATGTGGTAGAATCAGATGCAGCAGAAAGGCCCGGATCTTTATTAGAAGTAGGTTATTGTTTCTCCCCGCATGAATCATCGTCGTATAACTACAAGTGTGTAGTGGTGCCTATAGTCAGGGCTTGATGATCAAGATCACATTGCCGCGTGGTTCTTTCTCACTTGTAGGCGCGCTCCAGTGCTTGTTGATAACCGCTACAAATAGCCCGTTCACGATGCAGAGTTCTGTTATTGAGATGACGTCTGTCTGGAAGTTTTCCATGCGTCTGGAGAAGCGAAGGGTAGTGTGCCTCTACGGTATCCATGTTTGATTGCGACCAAGATAATGTTGGGCTTAAAAAGAAGTTTAAAAAGGGTATACAGGGGGCACTATACCTCAATATGCTCCGGAAAACGCGTTTTTACTGCATAAAATATTCAAACAAGGTATTTAAATCTTATAATTTTGTTTCATAAAACACTTCGTTAGTCCAGCAGCAACTTAAAGGAGTTTGGAGTGGAAGAAAATTTAGTGGCACCCCTTCAAAATTCAGCCGGCAATTAAAGGTCAAACACAAAGTAATGTCAATACACACACGAAGATATGCATCGGATGTTTCTCTACATTTTTACCGTTCAAATATACATAAAATTGAAACAGGTGTAGTTATTAGTGCGGTTGCGGGCTTGCTAAAAATTGAGGATTGTAATTTTACTTCGCTTCCAGAAAGGGTAACATGAATTTCATTCCCATCGCCAGTCTCTCCGTGAATTGGCAGATGGAAACTACAAGTACCAGTAATTATAAACAAATAATTGCGAAACTGATTTTATAGAGAGACGATGGGATTTCTCCGGGCGTTGAGGGAAATAAATAAATAAAAAATAAAAATTAAGAAATAATAAAATCACAAGAAAATAAAGAAATAAATAAAAAATAAAAAATAAATAAATAAAAATAAAAATAAACAAACAAATTTATTTAGCAGTGATAACAATACATTTTTCCAGGCTGCGCTTGTCTTCGTGTCATCTTTTTCTGTGTCCCCGTATCGAGTGCGCAAAAGTTACCGTTAACATTTTTCCAAACGGGTACGAGATAGCACCAACAAAGAATAAAAGAACGCAATTTTTGCGGCATTCCGCGGTAATTTATTATACGTCAAATTTTTATAGAGCACCAGATATAGCGTGAGAGTACTAATGTTATCGGATCGTGGAGGGAATACATTTTTTAAAACATATAAAAAAAGAAACAATCCAGTCCGGAGATAACGCTGGTTGGAAGTGCTATGCTTCTAAGAAACTTACTCAGCAATTGGAAAACTGCCAGGTAACAGGTAATATAAGCTGCAAGTGATGAAGGAAACAGGCAATGCTCGTCAAGCCGAAAAGCGCGCTCTTTTTCCGAGTTGTAATGGCTTATCTGCTTCCAAAAAGAATATACACGACTGTTTCAGCTTTTGACAATGTGCGAACAAGTTCCGCTTTTGCGAAACATGTGTGCCGAATCTAGGAGGCGGCTATGTTAAAAAGAACTACGATATCGGAGAGCTAGCGACACAGGGAGCAGAAACAATACAAGTTAATGTACGATGTGAGTTACCTTGCCAACCGCACGTGACTTCAGATTTTGTAGTAGGGGAGGCAATACAGGGAGGCCTTATTGGTTGCTTTTGTTTTTAGGCAATTGTTTTGCAGATGAAAACAGGTGTCGCTCGCATATAAAGCCGGTCCGGAATTGGCGGAATACCAGTTTCTGGGTCGCATTCAAAGCTTCAACATTAGTAAGGAAAGCCACCTGAAACCCAACCACCTATTTTGTTAGAAGCCGTGAGTATAAATGCTTTGGTTATTTTTTCTGCGGTACTTGCCTGGGAGAAAACAGTTATTCGCTCCGGAAGTTTTTGTAAGGTCTAGCATAGTACCCACTGCTTCAGGTGAAGGCTTATGTGCGCCTGACCGCAACTCTCAATCGCGTTTGCCAGATTGCTTAGAAAATAGGGCGCCTACGACGCACCATATGAGAATCCAACCCTCAGAAGCACGTACACCGTACTGTATGGGTACATGATCCTCTTCGGCATGAAATCCTAGAAGACGTCGCCACGTAGCACGACGTAGACGGCGCAACGTAGCACTGCCCGCTGCAAACAGTTACGACTTAGGTGTAGCATGATATTTTTCTTGGAAACAGCCTCGAGTTATTTCTTGTTTTAATATCCTCTTCACGTGGCATGAATATTGTTACTCATTTACAAAGCAAAATAATTGCTCCATGTGATAGGCTTATCAATTTTCCTCGGGGGAACGCACTCCGAAATATTTTTCTGTGAATAGTTACAGAATAGTGGTTCCGGCTGAGAGCACCCATGACAGCTGGGCGATCAGTGGGACAGTGTTTACTTCAGTGGCTTCAGAGTGCGTGTTTTCATTTAGGTATAATTGGCGAGTGAGGTATAATTAGATTTAACAAGGTATAATACTAGCTTGTGCAATTTTTGGTGGTTTAGATCAAATTACTGGAGACAATCATTCCGGATGAAACCAATTCCATAAAAGGAAGGGGGAAAATACTTAAGTGCGCAATGGTTCCAGTCGAAATGTTAGCAATTAAGGAGAACGACATACTGCTGGTGCAGTATACCTTATGAAAAGGTAAAGCGAGGGTTAAAGCATAGCATTCATATGATTCAATGGAAACATGATGCTTCATGCTATTCTAGAGCTTGAAGTAGATAACGATCGTCATCAAACTATCTAAGAGCAGCGTTAGACTACCTGTAATTGCTTTAAGGCCGCGTTGAGAAGCACTTCCTCGCCAATGTGGCAAGCAAGAATGAAACTTACTAAAATGGTTTTTGCAACAGTAGTAGGTAAATGCTATGGTTGAAATTGAGTTACAAGAATTTAAACAGCAATAATAAACCAGTTGCCGCACGCTTGCTGAACAATATTTTCGGTTACACAATATTATTGGAAGTTGTCATTCTTGCTACACAGACTAATTTCGTCTCAGAGATCTGTAGAACACCATCTACCCTTCAACGTTTTTTAAATAACAAAAAATGACCACGGGAAGTTTTTCCGCAAAGGTCTACACACCATTCCAGTACTCCTTAAGAGCAGTGTAGCGGGCCTACTTACGAACACCTCATCACTACCATAAATACAAAGCGAAGTTCAAAGGTACGAGATATTTTATTGTAGCAGTGAGATATTTGCATGATTTTTTTTGTATTGTCAAAAATATGTTTTTCGAACTTAGATCGACCGCAACCTGCAGCAAATGTACACGCAGTGTACGTACAGGTCACAAGACCTTCTCATTTCCAAATTTCCTTCTTTCAGAAAAGCCGCCCAAAATGCTCCTTCCTACACCTTCCAGAAAGCCGTACGCTCAAACCATCGATGGCGTTCTCAGAAATCCAAACTTCGACCCTGTCATCTTTCGTAAAAACTTCAGCTTCCGCGCTTCAGAGGGAGACCTCGTCCAGTTCACGTACCCGAAGAGCGGCACAAACTGGGTCTTTCACATCACGCAACTGATTCTCAAGAGGGGCGAGCCTGTCCGCAGTGCGCAGGAGTACATGAACAACCAACGTTTCATGGAAGGCATGGAGCTCGACGAGTGGAGACCGAAACTGCCCATGCGACCCATCCTCACCCACCTGCCTCCGCGAAGGGAAACCATGAGCGACGAGGCCAAGTACGTCTACGTGGCCCGCAACCCTTGGGACGTCTGCGTTTCCTTCTACCACATGGTCACAAACTTCAGCACCTTCCGCTTCCAGGACGGCACCTTTGACGAGTTCTTCGAGGCGTTCCTCAGTGAGGACTGCGGCGGGCACGGCAGCTATTTTGACCACGTAGCCGCCGGTTATGCCATGAGGTACGAACCGAACATGTTTTTTGTGACTTACGAGGAACTCAAGCGGAACACCAGAGACGTTGTTCTTCGACTGGCCTACTTCCTGGGCGAGGAGTACGGCAGAGAGCTGGAAGATGACGAAGCCTTGCTTGGAAAATTGCTAGAAAGGATTTCGCCAGCACAAATGAAGGACATTGCAGTCCTGGACTTCAGTGGTGTTTCAGATCCCGAGTGGAGTAGAGCGATGCAACGATTAGAGGTGACGTTCAAGGATGGCCACGACGGCAATGCCAAGAAGTATGGACTAGTTAGGGAGGCCAAAGTGGGCGGGTGGAAAAAGTATTTTTCAGCGGAACAGTTGAGGCGAATGGAAGCGAAGATCAGCGAAGTAGAAGGGAGGTCATCTGTCATGAACCTATGGCAAGATATACGAGAAGAAGCAATAAAAATTTTCAGTTAAAGTTGAAAGTTTAGGAATAATAAAATGTTTTATCTATTTAGTGTGTGTTGACCGATTTGTTTTTGCATGAGTAACATTTCTTGTACCAGATGGGGCCTCCGTTTTACTAGAGTGGCCGGATCGCCATTTTTCCTCTATTAGGTGGGTCACGTTGGAAGCCATCGAAAGCAATAGCATATTGTTGTTGGAGACGCTGCAATCGTGGTAACGTTCCGAATACTTTTGTTAGATAGGGGTTGTCCGATAAACGTGGCAGATGAGGATTTGCGGAACTCTCCGTGAAGAACTTGGAATATGTTTGAATGGAAGGGGGGCTGCGGAAGGAGGCTCAATGCCCCAACCCAAAGCCTTGCAAAATGAAGTGGGGCTGGCTATTTTCAACATATTCAAATGGGACTGTCGAAAGTTCCTAATGGAATTTGGTATTAGCAGTAAGGCTGCTGTTGACTGTCGAGTGAAGCAGCGAATATAACTTTGTTAAAGGATAGTTTTTGTATTCATGCTCATACATAGCGCACAGGCGTTGCTTTGCTGGGAGACACCTAAATGAACGGTGCTTCTCTGAAGATCCATTTCGCGAATATTCTGTATGTGTAAAATCCCTGAAGGTCCCATACAGATTACACGTGCTGTTTTAGCAATTCGAACTCGGGCCATCGGCATGTCAGCTAACGCTCTTTATCGCAAGGTAGTAGTGCGAATGGTTGACACATTCCAGAGATCTAAAACAAGTATTACTTTGTGATTGGGTGACTGGAATGTACCGAAGGGATGTGTCTGTGGTATATACGAGGGTTATGGGAATGGTAGCATTTGTTATGCGAGAGTTGCAGAACCGGAATACTAGCAGTACAATGCTCGTACGCTCAGCTGTGCGCTGGAATGGGTGACCAAAAATAATATCATTTGGCATCACGTATTCAGGCGTAAGCTGGGTTCAAGCAACCTTGGTCGTTTGTTTGAATAATGTGCGCCTACAATTCCTGCCCGTGGCACCCGTGAGAAAACTTGAGTTGTAGAAGTTGCCAGCGGGCATTCGTTTTCGTTTATTTTATCAGCGACCGCTTGCATGCAGAATTAAAGCCTCCTATCAGCAGGTTAACGGCAATTTCTGCTTCGCATTGGCTGGCAAAGTAAATCGACCCACACTATCTGTCTATGACCCGCGGAGCGAAATCCAACGGGACCGATATAGTACAGCTTTTTTGTGTAAATTTATGCTTAGTGCGAAAACTTGTGAACCCCATGGGAAATAAAAACCGGATAAAAAAAATTTAGCGGACGGCATAGAGGTTACACATGAACTTCGTTATTGTACAAGAAAATGTTATTTAATATGAGTGTGGATGGCGGCATTCCTAATCAAGGCATACGCACACAAGCACATACGTTTTTTTTACCTTACAGGTTTTAGAAATGGCATACCATTTTATTAACTAATCCCCTCCAATTCGACATCCAAGTAAAGGGACGCACGAAACCTGAGCCATGGACGGTGACTGCATTGGCGGCGACCACGTTATAACAGCCCCATCAACTGGAAACGAGTTTTCGTTTCGTCCACAATACAGCAGCGTCACTTCCCGTACTGCGCAAAACATCAAATAAACAAGGTGTTAGGCTGACCACTGTCCTAATGCAAGCTATACCACACTGCCTAATGCAATCTAAAACACACCGAAACACCACTGTTTACGGGAAAAATGGGTACAGGCAATCATTTTAACAATATTTTCCAAACATTTCTTGCCTCATAAAAAACACATGGAGGATTGTGGGGTCAAGAATCCAGGCCGTTACAGTAAACACACTGTACCTCAGAGCAACGAAGATGGAAAGGACGGCATTCCTTAGCAGTTGATAAAAAACAATGTCACTAGTGTTTGAATCGCACCAGCATACGACGCTAGGCGCTTTCACTTGTGTATCGAATACCGAACGGAATCACCGCAATGGGACATTCATTTTACAAAACCGCGCGCTTGTACCCTTGATCAGGCGCGCACTACGTCACGCACTACGTTATACATTCTCGGAGACGCGTAGCCCTGACGAACCGGCGGTATGCTTTTTTGATTTGACGATCTTCTTATTCTTGAAAGCTAGCTTTCCCACGTTACGTTTCTTTTTCGCACATGTGCACACGCAAAAAATAAATCCCGGAACTTGCCATTTAAGCTTCGCTTAATAAGTTGTTTTTGGTGTATGTGATAATCCAACCCGAAATAACATCCAGACTACTCACCGTCCGACCGGCAAGATATAAAAAAAGCATTAGAGGCGTCGCTATTGCACGAATATAGGAAGTGCATCAATGACTTCAATAGTATCACAGACAGATACAAAATTCCTGTCGATATTGATTTTTTCGGGCACAGAACACCATTGCTTCCCCGCAACCGGCAACAGTGCCCATCTTACTTTCTTCAGCATCAGCAGAAGTCATAACCACGCGGAAAGTACTTAGCATAGTCTATGACGCGACACGCTGAATACAGCATGTGATGGCCGCTCACAGGTGGTTTGCAGGTTCTAAAACGCATTATTTTATACTTAAATCCTCATATTTGGAGGGTGCAAACAAAACCGCTGGGGTGTCAAGCGGGTAGAGCAGCGTTCCTTGCTGGGAAGATTGTATGTGACAGCGCAGGCAAAAATGTTTCACCGATCCGGAAGTGGAATCTTCTCGCATAAACAAAACATCGCGGTCTACAACCGCGATGTTGCATTCTAGCCACTCCAAGACTTCGCGAGAATGGCCGCCTTACGCCTACGGATGCATATCCTCTTATCCATTGCGCACATGCGCACACATCGGCGTGGTTGATGCGCATTGCGCATGGGCAGTCGTTACCGTTTCGACGCCCAGGCAGTCGTTATCAGTTTAGAAGCCCAGGTCACCCAACTTTGAATGCCGGCTATTGAGTTTCTTAGTAGTATACTAGAGAGGAAACTTCACGTGGGAATCTACGTCGTCATCGGGCGTTATGAGAAGACCACAGTTTCTGCCATGGCCTTGGCATGACAATGGAATTATTAAGTGGTTTTGGGGATTTGTTTTCTCCACTATTCTTCAACACGTCTACGAGGTACGAGGCAACCGATATCCTTCCTGTTCTGTGGTAGCCGCTAGCCGTGGCAACTGCGTGTTCTGTGAAAGAGCAGGCAGTGAGTGACCGTACCTAACTTTGGTCATACCGAAGTCGAAGGAACGTATGGCTGACTGAGCGGGCAGTATGCCACCGCGAAACTTGTAGCTGAGGAAAAAAAGAAACCAAACGTCCTTCGACGAAGACACGAAACGACAGATCCTGGCACCTTTATTCGTCCTATCTCGTCTTCGTCCACAACTGTTTAACACAACGCTTTCGTTTTTCTTGAAGTATGAAGCAGCTTGCTCAGCAACAAGTTTTGTTAAACGGTAGCTGACGGTCGGTGCACCGGTTCACCACGACGACGACGTTTTCATAGGCAGGCTCGAAAACATTTCCAATCCTTTCAAACAACCTAATATTGGAAATAATAGTAACAATATTAATGAAAGAGTCTCTAATTAGTTTCACCCGAATTATTAACATTGTTCTTAACTACCGTCTTGGCCCGCAGGAAAGTAAGCACAAACGTTCCAGGTAAAAATACGCTTTACTTCCTTTTTTCTTAGCTTTAAAGCAGCCGCTTTTATTTTCCACTCATGTAATTACACACCATTCTTGGCGTTTTTGTGGCACTATGTTCATATTTACGGACACTAAAACGTTTCAATCCAAGCCCATCATAAAACAAAGGCGAGCGCACGGTATAATGGGGCCCATGACGACAAAGGCGGCCTTGATATGAGCCGCATAGACACTACCCCCAGATTCCTTTGCAGTGTATAGAGAAAGAAACTACCCTTATTCGCTTCTGTCGGCTGTATCGGAGGCGTTGCTTCAAACCCTGAAGCGTAAGGTGACGTTGAAAAGAAAACGATACCTGAGGTGTTAGCGTATTCTTATAATGACGGCCACAGTCTTAAGCGGGTTCCTATAAAATATCGAGTGTTCACTGTGTTTTCCGCACCAGGCAACTTGGGTTGGGTTTTGCAGCCCAGTATCACCAGATAAGGTATCAGATTACAGCCACTGAGGCACGGAAGTCCGCAACGGTGGCCATTTTGGTGTTTATAGACTGGCGAGAGTGCCCCTTCTAGGTTCTCGCCGCTAACTTAGACCGGGTCTTTGTTAATAACACTGCCGAAGAGGCGGCAAAGAGGCGTCTTGCGACACACTTCTGCTGCTGGAATGCTGCTACACGCGTTATCTTTGATTCAGGTTGGGAGCGACGGCATTGGCGCACAGCCACAGAGCAGAGAGCACAATCTTCCGGTTCGGAACCGGAGCGCAAGTTTGTAGCAGAGAAAATACCCGCTAGTGAGCTCCATAAAGCTTTCTGCTGCGCTTATAATTCCGGTTAAGCCTATATTATTCTACTTAATGTCCGAGAGCTCTTCACGTAGTACAGCTAAGTCTCACTCACCAGACTAGGTGAGTGTGTTCAGAGTTCCTGTTCTAGACAAAATCCAAGAAAGGGTTCCAGCACAGGTCGCTGCTTCGGTCATCGTGCAATGACAGCGCGACGAAATGTCCGGGGGGGGGGGGGGCGCTGCAGCCTCACAAGCCCCCCCCCCTCTCTATATGTTCCTGCCCTTAAGAGGTACGGTGAACGCCGTCGGAGAGCAGCGCTATTAGTGCCCGCTTCACGACCTGCCATCTCCTGTGAACTTGCGGTGCGCTTAGTAGGAGACAGGCGGTAAACAGCTCCCCGACGTATTTGGGGGCAACGATCCCCCGTTGCCGAGACAATGATTCCGAATTGGCAGTCTCTACTAGCGGCCTGCTTAGCAATCGCTCACTGTAGAGGACAGCATTGCCACAGGCTCGGCAACCACCTCAACGAGCTATGCAAAAAGACGAACTTCCATTTATATAGGAATTATAAGAATAGCGTTCACAACCCTCATTACAACGTTAAAATAGTGAGAACAGGAGAACTAATTTTAATGGAAGAAAACAAGACGATGCTTCCCTAAAACCGCTACCCACATATCTGAACGGCCTTAATGAAAGGCTACACTAAGAACTGTAATATAGTACAATCCGCGGTCCTCATTACCCTTGGCGAACTGTTTTGATTTTATTATATGCACTCTTGGTGAGACATACGGTCCGAAGAAGTGTTAGAGCAATTTCTTTTATGTCCTGTTAACGTAAACAAAAAATGGAACCAGCGTTGTTATTTAGCGAGCCGGATTTACACCACTTGCAGGAAAGCGGAAGAGTGTTATCAAGAAGGGAAAAATGATATGAATGAGCTCGCGGGCCAATGATCTTGTTTAAATAGTGAACCGGAATGGCGAGGTCAAAATACCCTACACGAGGAAGGATGCGCCCGTAAGTGGAAATCTCTAAGTACAGA
Organism: Haemaphysalis longicornis; assembly: GCA_013339765.2. Classification (NCBI taxonomy): domain Eukaryota; kingdom Metazoa; phylum Arthropoda; class Arachnida; order Ixodida; family Ixodidae; genus Haemaphysalis; species Haemaphysalis longicornis. The sequence goes on from CM023453.1 coordinate 148,888,228, forward strand.
AATAAGAAATTGAAGCACGTGTGCAAGCAGAATGCCAGCGCCACCTGTAAATTTCCCAGTGGCTGCACGGGCGACGAAAGGTGGGGCAACGATTTTTTATAGTTCAATAACAAAGGATAATGGGAAAGGTGAGAACTTAAAACCTGCGTTTCTATCTAAATAAAAATTGAAACTTTTTCTCGTTTACATGAAGGAAAATAAACGATCCTGAAAAATATTCATATTCGCTTGTGGATGCCGTTAATTTTGCGGTGCCCTCAAGCCACCAACCCAGCCATGAAGGCGATGCACCAGGCAGATAGCTACAATGCGCGATCATGCTGTACGCCAAGGGGCTGCACGCAGCTTAATCCCGACGGTGCCAATAATTTTTATTCGGCAACATGCACGTTCTCCTTTCTGCTAGATCAGCCCATCTATACGGGAACTCAAGTAAAGAAGCAACACCTAAAAGAAATGAGGATGCATTCAACATATAAGGCATGGTAGCATGCTGGGAGTGCTCGGGACTCTTATATAAACAATAAAACGAATTTGTGGAGCTTGCACAAGTGGTGGACAGCAGGAGAAAAATACAGAGCTGGCGGCCCCTCTACCTTCGTCGGAGACGCGGCTGTTACTCCTCACAGAGATTACCGAGGTTTCCGCTGAGAGTTCTCCATGACTGCCGGTCGGTATTTTTTTGTCCACAGCCTTTCACATCAATCCCAATGTGGACCATGTTAGCACGCGCTAGAACTCGAGGCAACCGCCTTCGCGAACTCGGCGTCTGCAGCGCGAGCTACCCTCTGCACTCAATTTGAGGCGCGGACAGCACGTGAATAGTTTTCTTCATTTTTGTGCGAGCTCTTCACTTGGTGCAAGCCCAAGCACACGCCCTGACGACGCCAGGCCACCGGACCAAGCTCAAGCGTAAATATCTCTGCTTTTAAGAGCGGCTCCTGGCGGCTCAGTTGCGGCGAGCGAACAAACCAATGAGCGAGTGAACTAACCAGCGAACTAACGAGCCAACGCCAACGTGAAGTACGAGGGCAACCCTATGAATAACGGAAAGAAAATATTGCTGTGCTCCCGGAACAGGATGATAGCTCAATCGGATAGACGCCTGTTTGAAAACGGGAGGAACCCTGTTTTGATCCCACAATGGGGTGGGAATTTCTTTCTTTGGATGTTTTAGGATTTATTTAGAATTTATTAGAATTTCTTTCTAATTGGATGTTTTCTGTTCGTGTTGGGCATCGTACTGCGGGGTTAAGCAGGTCTGCTGTCAAAACTGACTTCACCAAGGCTAGGGATGAAGGCGGAAAGTTGCGCTAGTTGGTTATCTGTCTGCATTTTGCAAGCGAAAACCGACGCGGACGAAGAAGTACACAGTACACTAGCGAGTGACCTGTGTACTTCTTCGTCCGCGTCTGTTTTCTCTTGTAAAATGCCGTAAGGCTAGGGCTTTCAGTCCAAGGGCCCTATCATACCCTCCTGGGGAATTCGCCATGTATTTTTCGTAAGGAAAACGTAAGCAATCAGTGACGTATAGCCCGTATAGGTATGACGAGAAGCAGTGTAATTTGACGCGAAGATAAAGATCAGAACCAGGCTATCAAATATTGCGCATGAAAGACATAAAAACTCTTGGTATGTATTATAAAAATAGGACGCAGCTGGGGCTGGCAGCTGGAACACATTTCTTTAGGAAAAATTGGCGTCAACACCACGAGACAATGATGCGACGTTGATCCAAAAGCGAGCGGAAAATGGGTGTTAATCTTAAGAACATCACACTAGGCTTTTTGCCGTATCTATTTCTTTCAATCGCTTTTAGTAACAAAGTTGAGCTGTGTCCTTCAAGGCAAGCTTTGTGGTGTTATCACCTTCCGTGCCGCCACCGCTACCACGGTATCGTTTGCTGCAATTTTACAATTTTATGGTGTGATCACAGAAAGAAAGACGGACGTGACCATTGGTTGTGTGATGCCGTAAGGGCAGTGGAACGCTACGCCTGATATTGGCGGAGCATCGGATGCCGCCGGTTCACTCATTCCTCAAGCTCGAACCCAATCAGCGCAGTAATGACTAAAACAGCCAAATTTTATTGTTAATTTTCTCTTGAATTCAATCATGTGACCGCCATATTACTCGGAGGAATGTGGACAAATGCCATGCGTTGGGCTCTTTGTAATGGGGAGGCTTGTACTGCCCTCTTATGCTGCCGTTACGCCAAAGAAAGAATTTTTATTTCATTGATAAACATAAAAACAAAATACGGGGCGTTATTTTTATGGACCATTATCGCTGACTTGGAAACAGTTAAAATATTATTTATTTAGCTATAAAACAGCTATAAAACCTTTCACCCGAAGGTGGCTGAAAGGTTTCGCCCTATTTCACGGCGACAGCAGCCGCCATGTTCAAGCTTTTACGCGCCATCACGCCACTTGTGTGACGTGAAAGTTCCCGCCAACTGCGTATATACCGTTACATCTACTCAGCCACTCACAGATATCAGCGTGACGTACCAGCCGTAGTGTTATTGAATTGCAATGGACGGCCTACGTTGTCATGTCCGTAGAATTTCGTCTAGTTTTTCATTGTCGGCCAAGAAATAATTATGCGCTTTCAGTACAGAGAAATGGAGCATGCTTTATAAACTGGCCATCAATAAGCGTGATAAAACGTCATAATGACGAAAGCACACACAACCGCTTCGTCAGCCGGAAGCACGTGACCAAAATTGAAAGGCAATCGGAAAGTTCGGTCAATTCACAGTTCACGGTCAATTTACGGAGTCTAGAATAGGCCCCTAGACACTTCCCCGTAAGCGAGTTTCTGACGCAACAGTCATCGTTACTGGCCAATCCCAGTTAGTGCGTTCTGTAATTTCTTCGGTTGGTTATGTTTAAATTGGAGCCAAATGTAAACTGGAAACTGTGACCTAGCTTTTTCCGGTGGAGATTCGGGGTGGTTTGCGCAGGTATGTAGTGTATCAGCGACATCAGAATTGGCAGAAAGCCTGTGAACTTGCAACGACAGCTGTGACGTCATCAATCAGTCTACCTGTTGGCATGTTGACAGGCCTATTTTCAGCATAAACATGTGGTTATGTGAAAGGTGAGCCTTGGGTTGCGTTAAGGACTTGCCATGGCTCTTCAAGCACCCAGCTAATGGATCTTCGTGTTCGGTTTGTCGACGTTTTCTATGCCCAAATACAAAAGCATTCAATAGTTTCACCGTTAGAAAAAGAAAACGATAGGGCATGTGTACTTCGGGATGTGTGCTGAGCCCGCGATCAAAGGGCGGGGGTTTGATTCTCATCCAGTCTCAAAGTCTTCTCAGTTTCATTTTTACTCTAATATCTTGCCTTGTTTTAACCAGTGTGCCGAATAAATAAAATACCGGTTCGGTGAAGTTTCAGGTTCGGGGGAATTTCATTTTGTTCCGGTTCAGTTCCGGTTGGACTAAATGACAACCCTAACCAGTTCGCGAGCCGCTTCGGAGAGTAAATTATTAGCAAACTGCGCAATCGTGTAGTTTAAGGTATGAAAACGTATTACAATTCAGGCGCATTCAGAACACTGCTTTTCCCTGAAAAAGGCGTGGAATTTTAAATACAACAGTAAGCAATTCGGCCAGATAATAGGTGAAAGAGATAAAGGAGTGACCATTTAGAAGCTGGTTTTTGTTTCAACCCTTATGTTGCCCTTGCGAATACTTAAAGCAACCACCAACGGTCATGCTGTCTCTGGTCTATACGTTCCCCCACTTACTTTGTTTTGTTGTTGAAATCGCATCCCTGTCTCCGCCGCTCACAGTGGAACATAAAACCCCCTCAGTTACGCGTGTGTACCGGCACGTCACATCGGTACAATTAGCCGAATACGTGTTTTTGTATTTTGATACTGGCGATGAACTTTTTTGTCAGCTATAGGACAAGAGAAAAAATCCTACAGCAGCCACGTAAACGCTACCGATGAATGCGATTGTATGGCCACATCAGATAATTTTTTTAGCAGTCACCTTCTGGAGAAGGTGAGCTAGAATTCTGTAGAAAATGAGCTCTGGCAACGATCATGCTCTGATCTCTGGAGAGCATTTTTAAGGTAGGTATTATTGATGTATGCGTCAACACGAATACGTCTCCGTTGAGGGCGACCATCCATCCAGTTCCGTCGGCTATGTTGCGGGATCGTGGAAGAGGTTATACGAATACAAATTGAAAGCTCTTTTGGGAAGACGTTCTTTAATTTGTCGACAGCACTGTTCCCCTCCTGAATCAGAAGCAGCGGCTGCAGAGCAGCGAGTTATACTAGTCAGTCAAGTGAATTTCCCAAAACAAAGCAGCCGTGAAAAACACAACACCGCGGAGCAATTGCGGAGTGTAAACTCTGGGCAAATGTGACAGCGCAGGATCGGTTTGCCTCTAGGGATGGGTGAATTATTTCTTTGGGGCTTTTTTTTTTATCCAAGACGGAATACGTAGCCCCTGCGAGTTTGACGATTACAATTCCTTGCAAAAGGAGAGATTGCTTGTCATACGCTAGGAGTTCTCTTTGCCACATATCTATTTTCATTATTTGTATATGCCAAAAATGCCAAATTGTCGCCTCTACGCCTCCTAAAGCAATTTGCCGCGAATCTGCTTTTGTTCAAAGGGCATAGCGCCCCCTTCTCTTTCCCGCCTACATCTCACGCTGTTTCCCTCCTGTCACGGTCTATCCGCCATAAGCACAATGATGGTGTGCAGAATTTAATTCAAATTTCCCGCACTCACTCTGCTGCCGGGTTATTTTTTGGGACCTTTTTATTTTGTAAAGAAATATTGTGTTAACGCGTTGGTTCTTGTTTGATTCCGCAAAACCTATGCCGCAATTTTTATTTATTCAGAAGAACTGCAACTATCACTTATGTAGTATTGTTCGCCCTCGGAATATCCCCAATGTTTGCCATTACTGAGAAATGTTGACAAGTATGAAGCATTGTTCCAGCTTTAGTAGGTTGAAAATTGTTTTGCCTAAATATTCTTATCGTTGAACAGCCGCTCTCGTTCAATTTCTAGCCGGGTGACTGAATCAAGGAACGCATAGAGAGACATAGAGACTAAAATTTTCCTCTTGAAGTAGGCCAAAAAAGGCTACCGTCTATAAAACTAACTAGTAACACCAGGCCACCCCGACTCTGGCAGCCTTTGCCCTGATGACACGTTTGGATATGCTAAACGTTGGACACAGGAAGTGATGCCTAGAGCAAAATCTGTCTTTTGGCGTCTCGCTTATCCGAAAAATGAACGCAGTAATAAAGAGGAAAAATAGTTCGTTTGCGAACTCGGCGCGAAATAATTTAAGACCACGTGGTGGGCCTTCTCTGTTCTGTTTTCCTGTGGAAACACACTTCTCAAAAAATGCTTTCATGTTTGATGCCCCGAAGCTTCTGTTGTGCTTATTATCACACCGTGTATTGTATGCCCGTAGAGCAATTTGGACCACCTGGGACTATTTGACGTGCGTGAAAATCTCGACGCATGGAAGGCTTACGTCAGAAAAACAACAGCCGGCTGAGGTGATCGAACCCTCATCCTTGTAATCAGCAGTCAAAGGCTTAGCCACCGAGTATCTCTCGATGGTCGCACTTGTCAAGTATTTGCACTTTCCAAGTGTGCACATCTTTAAGGTTAATTCAGAAGTGCAACAAGCACGCACATTTCGACTGTAGGCCTTCGCTGTTGCGCAGTGCAGCAAAGTTTGCGATAGATTCTTCCTAAACAGTCGCAGCGAGGAAAGGGCAAACTTCATGCTTTTTATTGCCTGTTGGCGGCCGAGAGTGTGAAATTTCATTTCCCAAGCGTTGCACTCTGCTCGCGCTACTAACGGTAGCTTTCTACTTCAACGTTGCTATCCATACAAATCCTCATCTTGCAACGACGAAGACAGCGTTGATTGCGTTGTTACTGGTATGAAATGAAAGTGCGTGAGGAGTTACGGAGTCAAGATGAGGGAAAGAGAAAAGCCACAAATGGCGTTGATCACGCATTATCAATAGCGAATAATCGAACCGTTTCTGCGTGAACCCTTATTTCTTTTTTCGTCCAGTTCCGGTATGAATTCGGCACTCTCAATAACTAAAGGTTCGGTTTTGGTTCAGTTCCGCGAAAAATAGTGGTTCAGTGGTGGTTTTCAGTTGCACACCCTGGTTTTATTAGCGGAGCTTTTGTACAAGCCGTAAGTTTGGCGTTTGAGGACAAATATCAAGAAAATGCTGAGCACTCGGGATAGATTGTCTCGCGGCGGACGCCGAGCGTTCACGCCACGCTCAGTGCCTTTAGCACAAAAAACTGCGCATGTAATATTTCGCAAGAGGAACACGAAAATATCGACGAATATCACGACGACCACCCCTAACACAGTGCAAAGCAACAACGCAACATGTGAATAAGAAATTTCAAACTTGTATAAATGCGTGTTGATGTGTCCTTCATTGCTCACTTATAAAGAAATTCTGCAGCTTCGCAATGGGTCAAGCCTTGACTGGACTTAGTGAAAGCTTCGCGAGTTGAGCTGGTGGAAGTCTACAATACTGAGGGTGACTTTGCATTCACCACTCGCCAAGATGAAGACGACTATCATGAAGACGACGCGAGGATGAAGACGACGCGATGAAGACAACGATGCATATGACGATTACTAGCCCCCGAACTATGCAAACAAGCAATGGTACTCAAATTTAACTATGTGTCGTGCAATGCTCACCTAGAGCAGCTTTACCCATTGAAGTCTTGCGCGCGAGTGCAAGCTTCCCCCGATTTTTTATTTTGCAGCGCACATACCATAGACGCGAAATGGTCGCTTTTCTGCTCAATGGGGCAGTTGTTGATTGTTCGATATCGCGAGGAGAAAGCTTGGTTTCTTGACCGAGCTGCTGAACCGGCAATCATCTCTTATGAATGCCCTCCTATTGGCCCTACTTAATTTAGTTGGTTCATTTACTCGAATATCGTAGTACAACCGATCATCCAGAAACCTACACAGCCGGGAAGGAGTCTGCCGAAAAAGAAAAGTTATCTCACTCGTTCCTGAATTGGCGCTGAAAACAGGGCCGTAACCGCACCGTCACTTGAAGTGGTGAATTGAAGTTGGCTGTGCCTAGCTGACTTAAAACGGAGAGCCGAGTGGCTTGGGGCAAAAATGATTCTCGGTATCAGATACAATGAACGATGTTTTATTCAAAAATCAATCATATGAATTTATAGATCAAACAAATAAAAAACAATGACCATTAATTGGTAGTCGAGTTGATTCCGCAAGAGATAATTTTGAATTCAGGCCTTCGGCCCGAGGAATTGTCAAGTCACAAGGATAGATAAATGAAGCAGGAGTCTGCACACGAGGCTGCGCCGTCTTCGGAAAGGAAAGAATAACGTAGAGACAAATTGTTTAAGGTGAACCTATCCCCCCTGGCTGAAATTTTGAAAGATTCAATTTTGCGGACTACGTCGATGTGGACGCGAGTGCAGTGGTCTGTGGTGTGCAGACCGATAACGCCAATATTTCTCAGGTGGGGAGCCCAAGACCTGTTCCTGTCTGTGACAACGATGAACAAAAATACATTTATAAACTCTCGCCTACAACGCCTCAAATAGCTGTACAGTTGCATAATTTATTGCAAGTTTCTTTTCTATTTCCCGAATGGCCCCTGGAATATTATGGCTCCTCATTTCTTTATTTCAATCTTTCAAACTTTATTTCAGCCTTTATATCAAGCAAACTTTATTTAAACCTCATTTTCAGGGAACTGGGGTGGCGTAGGCCCATAGGGCGTCGGCGACCGACGGCTCGCGCCGGGACCAGCTTTTGACTGGCCACGTCCGAGCAGTGCAACCACTGCTCCTAGAGGGGGCGGAGAAGAGAAAGGGAAGGCGTTCGTGAGGCACCCTCATAGCGCATGATAGCGCGCGTCGAGCGCCCCGCACGAAGGACAGGTATGGGAGATGAAGAGGTGAGGATGGATGTGGGTTAGCATGATGTGACAAGGAAAGGTGAAGCTGTTGCAATACGAGAGCGGCTGCCGGTGAGAGGTTGGGGTGAGGGGGTGGGTAGGCCCGGCGGCGGAGACGCAAGTGGAGGGCAATGTCCTGAATGTAAGGACGGTACGTGGCCTTTCCTGAGGGGTACCGTGTGTAACGGGAAAAGAAACGGCGGGTCGGTGAGAGAGCTCGCGAGCACGGGCGTGCACCGTCTCGTTTGCGCCTACTCCCGTGTGGGGAAGGGTCCACAACACGGTCACGGTATCAGTGGGGGGCGGGGTAGTTGTGAGTATCTTAAGTGCAACCGGGGATATTGCACCCCGAAGAAAGTGTCTGAAAGCTGACTGGGAATCAGACAGAATGTAGGCTAGGGTCGGGCGATGTGCAATCGCCCGGGCAATAGCTGCCTCCACTGTTCTTGTGTGGTCGGATGGAATGGTGGCTTCGATGGGCGTCGCGGTGCCTACAACAGAAATTATATGAGCCGAGCTGCTATGGTAGAGGGAGGTATCTGTGTACAGTGTGTGTGGGGCTGGGGGATGCATTCGGGCATGTGCCTTCGCCCTAGCCAGGCGACTTCCCGCGTGAAACGTTGGGCGCATATGTCGTGGGAGAGGTTTGATTGGGAAGTGTAATCTGAATTCGCGTGGGATCGGGATGGGTTTTGTCTGTGTGGTGGGTGGTCCTACTCCCACGGAGTGTAGTACAAACTGCCCTGTGGGAGTAGCTGCCAGCCGAGTTTGTTGCGACGTATTGTTAGCCTCAATGAGCTCTGAAACGGTGTTGTGGAGACATAGCTGCTCTAGCCTGTCGTTCGGGGTGTGTGAGGGAGGAGCAAGGCATGTCGATACGCTTTCCTCAGCGAGGCATCTAATCTCCGTGTGGTAGAGGGTCTTAGGAGAAGGTATGGTGATTGATAGAGTATTCGATTACGGAGAACGGAGTAGACCGGCCGCAGGCGATCCAGGCCCTCTCTTTCTGGTGGAAACCCTACGTATAAGGTATGTGATCTGTGCAACGTGTCTGCGAACGTACCGGAGGGTCGGTGTAGGTGAGCAGTTGTGAGTGAGTGCCAGACCCAGTATCCTGGGCTGCTGAACCACTGGGATGTTATCCCCGTTGACTCTGAGATTTATAGGGGTAGGTGAGGGCTTCTCTCCATGAGGGGTGAAGTTGCGCATTGCCGATTTGGTAGGAGAGCAGGTTAGTGCCAGGGATTGTATGTGTCTTAGCACAGTGTCGACGCCTCTTTGTAAAGTGTGTTCAATGTGGCCATCTGATCACCGTGTCACCCAGAGAGGGATATCATCTGCGTACAGCGTGCTGCGCAGGGAAGGAATGCTGAGGAGAGCTTTCGCCAGGGTGATTAGGGTGATGTTAAAAAGCATTGGAGACAGCACGGCTCCTTGGGGTGTCCCTCTGTTCTGCATGGAGAAGGGTTCGTAGCTCATCGATCCCAGCCCAATCGTCGCTGTGCGACCGCATAGGAAGTTGTAAGTGTACTGATAAAAGATAAGTCTGAGGCTTAAGTCACAGATAGCTTGTACAATTCCTTGGTGGGAAACCCTGTCAAAAGCTCTCTGTTTATCGAATGATAGCAGTGTGCTGTTGTCTATGTTTGGTGGGTGTGGATGCAGGTCGTGGTGGTATTGCAAGAGAGCATCCTGCGTTCAAAGGTTGGGTCGGAGGCATAATATATTAGGGGGTACAGCAGGTGTTGTTCTAGGTATCCGTTGAATTCTATCTTGCAGTATGTGCTCGAAAAGCGTACCCAGGCATGACGTCAACGAGAATGGGCGCAGGTTTTGAGAGGAGATTTCCTTCCCCGGCTTGGGGATTAGCGTAATGGTTGAGTGCTTCCATTGCTGGGGGAGTGTGTGGTTTAGCCATTGGCCGTTCATATAGGCCGAAAGACTCTCTACACCTTCATCGTTAGGCTGTCTGAGCATGGAATTGGTGACGCCATCCAAACCTGGCGAGGTGTGGCACTTTAGGTTTCCTACAGTTTCTCCAATTGCTGCATGGTTATGGGTGCATGTAGGGCGCCATTGGGTATTCCCATATAGGGTAGGGCGGACTCGCCTTGCGGGAGGGAGGGTGGGGTGTAGATTGCCCTTAGGTTTCTACATATCTCGTCCTTTGGTAGTCCCGCAACAGTGATCAGTTTAGTTGTGTTATTGGCTGTTTGTGTATTTGTGTTGGTTGGGTTGATGAGTGCCTTTTGTATGTGCCATGCCTTCCGGGTGGACAGTTGACCCTTAAGCCCGCCGCAGGTGTCAAGCCAGTGATTTCTCACAATGCTAGCCGTATAGTACTCTATTTCTTTACGAATGTAGTTTAGTTTGTTCTTGAGTGCTCGCTGGTGCTTGTGCTTGCGCCAACGAGCCTCCAGACAGTTGTGTGCTTCCCACAAATGTGCTAGGGGTTTGTCTACATACTGGGTCGGTGGTGGGGGCTCAAGGGTGGTAGTTGCATCTTTCTGCGCCTGTAGTAGTTGGGTGGTCCATTTATCAAGGTCGTGCTCCATGGCCGCCGGGGCAGACTTTGGCACTCCGCTCTCAATCGGTCCCAGTCCAAGAGCCTCGGAGCATTGTCGCTGTGCGAGCATAGGTGATGCATATAGTTCAGCGTCGTTTCCGCTATGAAGTGGTCACTACCCAATGCGTAAGGGGTGAAGCATTTCTTCTGAATAGGGGGTGATTGGAATAGGCGAGATCCGGGCAGATGTTTCTTTGTACACTCGTCGGGTTGGAAGGGTCTGTGAGAAGAGTGAGGTGGTGTGCCTGTTCTAGGGCTTCAAGGAGGCGTCCCTTCTTCTCCGTCCTATGATTGCCCTACTCAGTGTGTGGGGCGGTAAAATTGCCCACCACGCGCAGTGGATAGTTCTTTGTGACTAAGAGTGTTTGCTGAAGAATGTATTTGACAGTAGTGTTTCGGTTTAGGGGGGCTCTGGCATTTCAGCACGTGTTTGGTGGAGGATTTCTCTTTAGGTATGTAGAGGGTGGTAAGTATGTGCGGGATAGGGGATTCAAACTTATCGCTCGTACCAGCACGTTCCTGTGAACAAGCGTAGCTATTTGCGGAAAATCAGGGGGGCAGTTGGCCAAATAATCTTTACGGGCAGCTGGCATATTGGTTTCTTGAAGTTCTATAGCTAATGGGGGAGTTGACACTGCGATGATGTGGGCCTGTAGACTGCCCCGCTTGCGTTTGTAGCCACGGCACTTCCACACCACGGACGGCTTCAGGACCTCAGTTGTCATTTTTGGGTGCTAGCGAGGGTGGGAGTAGTGGCAGAGCGAAGTTAGGTGTGACTACCTGAATTCATTTCAGGATCTCGTCATGCAGCGAAATGATTGTGCTCTGTATGTGATTGGTTCTCAAGGAACGGTAGGGATTTGTTGTTGTCCTTCTGAATCTCTTCCTCGATTGCCTTAAGCTGCTCATGAGTGATCCGTGCGGGAGGAGGAGTGGGCTCGTTGACTGACAGAAAAGGGCGGAGTACATCAAAGAACACGGCATGCACGGGGCAATCATTAAGGGCGTAAGTGCACAAGAACCGGGTGAGCTCCCTTCGATGATCACGTCGAGCATACAAACGCGGCCGTATCTCGCCAAATCACCGTCGACAATTTTAACAAGCTGCTGCTTCTTTATAGGGATGGCTGATCACAAGCTCGGACACCCGATGCTGTGCAAAGCAACCGACCCTTGTTGCCGAAAAACTGAACAAAGTTTTTTGCGTCGGCCGGAGTTGCAATTTTGGTTTCCTGTAGGAAAGCGACGTCGACTTTGTGGTCTTTAAGTAAATTTAGTGTCCAGCGTCAACGCTTTGCGGAAATGAGGCTCACGACATTGAGCGTGACAAGCTTAAACGGGTACTGACACCAACTTTCGGGGCTTATATTATTGTACAGTTCGTAACCGCGAGCTCCCCTACTCCGAAGGCGGTAAGTTGGGCGAGTTGGCTACTCACTAAGAAAATTTGGTTACTGACCAAAGGAAGTTGGTTACTGACCCCTACTCCGAGGCGTCCACCCGACGCCTGGCTAATGGCAAGGTGCAACCCTCTGGCGCGTCAATGGAGCCTCACAGGTTTTCGCATACCCATGTGATAGCGCCGGCCTTGTTCAGCGGAAACCGTGACGTACTAGCGTACTTTTGGCCGCCTGAAAACTCCGGGCTTTTTGAATCGGCAGCCGTTGACGTCCGTTTTTGCTGCGTTAAAGTTCCTCATTTATCGTCTGCTGATGTATTTGAACTACTGTTTTATGATAGTTAGCCCCGTAGGCATCGGTCTAAGCAATCAAAACATAACGTAAAAATTTGGTGTCAGTACTCTACCTTTAGGTGAATTTTGGAGGGTTGCGATCGTGGTGGGAAGAGTGGGGGAGGGGGCTCACCTGACCGTTTCTCTACTCGCGCCCGGCATCGCTGGCGGCTCCTCCTTTTCCTTGGAAGGCTTTTGGGCAGCGGCCGCTCGCTTCCTGATGTTAGGGCGGCCTCGTTGTGGTTCCTTCTGCCTGTCGGTCGCCTCGGGGATTAGGGGGCCAACGTCGTCGACGCTGCTGGCATTCTCCTCCGTCCCTTTTGTTTCCACCGTCCTGTCGGCGCTAATCCCGGCTTCGGGGGTTGGAGGTTGTTGTGTCTCGTTTCCGTTCCCTCTCTCGGCGTGCGCATTCGGCTCGGAGCTGTATGAAGATCGAAGGCCGGGCGTCTCTTTGCATTCGCTCTTCTCTTCTCTCGTACACGTAATAAAACCACACTTGGGACCATACACCACCCACACACGCAATAGATACACTGAAGTCGCCTTGGGCAGATTACGGATAGGGTACACTCATGCAACGCACTCGCACCTTCTCACTGCATCTCCAAGACCCCTGTGCAGCAGGTGCGGAGAGGCCCTATCCGTAGTGCACATACTAATCACTGCAAGGCACTTCACACAACACGACACAAACACTTCAGAGAACTCTACAGAAAACATATCCCACTACATCCATCGCTGTTTTTAGGTGACGAAGCCATTGTTTCTGTGAAACGTGTGTTTGAGTATTTGTCAGACGTTAAGTTTTTAAACCTCATTTCCTATCACGCATAATCAAATCTGGCCCTATACACCAGCCATCACCATTATCTGTAACTGATTTTTACATGTTCGGTTAACACGTTTTTTTACCTACCTTTTTGTGGTAACCACTTCACTTCATTAAATAAACATTCATCTGGCGCTCTTTGCCCTTAGTCGGCCTTGCGCCATAAAAACCCAACCATCATCGTCATCTTCTTCTCTTCTCTCCTCGCTTCTGTATCGTCTAGGTGGCCGCCTTCTTGCGCCGGAACGGCGGTGTTGACTGGAGGCGAAGGCACGTGCGGGGATGCCGGGAGAGGGGGTGGTCGGTGAGCGGCTGCCCCAGGCCCCTCGCTGCTATTCAACCCCGCCATGTCGCCGGCGTTTATGTATTGCTCGAAATTCCACGCGGGCGTTCGCTGCTTCGCTCTGGACGCGTACGACTGCGTGCAGCTAGTCTGGTCATTCACGTAAGCACGGCACGCATGACACAATGGAGTTGAGCTGTTGTTACGATAGTGTCCGGCGTGGTAGCAACGAAGGCCGAGTGACGGCCGACCCGGCACCTCGATTAGAATGTGGCTACTGTTGATAGTGGCCTGATGGGGGATCGCCTCGAGAGATGTGGGGGTTGTAGGAATCACGTGGAAAATCCTCTGGTACCGGTCAGGTGCGTGAGGCGGGGTTTCGGCCACCCCTCACGAACGACTCTTTGAATCTAGCCAAAATGTTCGAACTGTCGGATGAGCAGGTCATCTGGGACTTTTGGGGGCACCCAGTGCACCCGTACCGCGATTTATCGGCGGTTAGGGTTGATCAGAAGGCACCGCCTACTTTTCACTGGGATTTCCGTGCGTGCTGCCAACTCCTCCATGTCCGCTTCACATGTGAATGTCACCATCCATAAATGAATAAATTGAAAGGGACCGAGACACTCAATCCTCTGCAGGTCCGTGTTGTCGCAAGTGTGGGCGCGAATTGTTCCACTCTTAAAAGCCGTGCAGACGGGTCGCCGTACAGAAACCGGGAGTTTTCGGACATCTTTCCGGTAGGAAGCGGAGGCAGTAGATTTCGGTAGGCAGCCGAGGCGGATGGTGCCGGTGGGTCCCTGGGAAAACGGTACGACGCGAGTTCGTCGCCTAGTCGTGGAGAGCTCTCTCTCGACATGAATTTCCCCGACGGGAGCTGAGTAGAAGTCTCACAGACCCTCAAGGATGCTACGCGGGAGCAGCGAGCTACCGCTTCCCACATGCACATGCGGCTGCGGTAGTTAGGGCGAATGGAAGCACACTGGCAGCAGCAACATTTCTTACCGGTTTTACAAAGTACAGCTGAAGAAGCGGCCACCGCCTTAGTGGTGGTGCATGCCCCGACCTCCAACGTTACCACACTCACCGACTCACAGTCTTCCGACGGGTTGGTATAGGTAATATCACCGGCCTTGCAGCAATCATCCTCCATCAAATACCAGGACTGCCCCAGCCCCCGTTGTATGGATACCAGCCCATACATTCCTAACTGGGAATGAGGTGGTGCATGCCACTTTTAGCGACCTTACCCACCGAACATTCCCAGAAGGGGAAGAAGACGAAACACTTAGCGGCCTTCCCGTCCTACACCCCCTCTCACAAAACTACTGACATCGTTCATAATTACCGGGCTTCCTGCACGGTCCTACCACCCCCACATCTATTCTAGGTGTGGCCGGCGCACACATTTGGAGACGACTCCTGACCGAGACTTACGACTACCACACCTTCCTCTATTAGATTTTCCCAAGCGCATATCACCGACCAACCGCATACCCCCAACTGCCCATACTGCCCCGGCACCCCAAATACAGCTCTTTAAGTTTGGATGTGCCTTGCTAACCCCCAACTCGCACCCCCACACACCCTTGAGCAGTGGTCAGCTCGCCGATCAGGACTTTCTTGTGACGCGTGACCGGGCATCCCCAGAATAGCGTAGACTACTGGACTAGGATGTCCACCCACCACCTATGGTAGCACGCAATGCGATGATAAAAAAGTTTTCCATTTCATTGCATTCCATTTTTGGAGCGGGAACATTGACACTCAGATCTCCCTACTCCTGGCCAATCCCTCAAGAGCCCATAGGCCACATAGAAAGGAACAACAATTGCATCTTTTGTTGTACTCTGGCAACGTGCGGAGGCAGCACAGTTGGCAGAAGACTCGGCTGCTACTGCGCAGACCCGGATTGGATTACCATCGGATAGCAGTTATCTTAAAAGACTCTTTCTTGGGCTACTCAATCACCGAAAATTTCAGTGTGTGTGTTGTTCTGTCATTTTGTCTGTCCGTCCTGGATTTAACTGCACGACCAAAGTTGAAAGAAAACTTTAGGGAAACATGTATACAGGCAAAACATTTTCAATATATTAAATCTAAACATATATGCTTCGTATTTGTCAACAGTGTTAAGCGAAATGATAATAATAGACTGAATTCATGAACGACTTCAATTCGTCACTTTTTTTAGCTGTGTTCTTTTATTTAGGTGTATATGTGGGCTGGATTTCCGCAATACAAAATAAAAGAACGCCTTGAAAACAATATTTCAACAACAAAATACGCAGAAGCCTGTCTTCCAAGCCTCGGCCTTCTGGCTCGAGCGCTGAGACTCAATAATCCCAACCCAGCACGTGCCCGCTGTGCGAACGCGGCAAAATTGAACTCTACGAACCTCAACGGGAGGACCGAGAGTAGGGAAGGAGCATGAGGGGTGGGTGGATAACAAGGGCGGGGAACGCTCGGCTCAAGGCTGTCGTCTTTCGATAGTATTAGCAGAGACGCGATGTGCTGCGCGCTCAATTTTTATTTGTTCTTGACGGCGTGACCAACTTTTTAACCGATCATTAAGTATCAACCGCGCTTTTCTCGAGAATTCTGCACTTAAGGCTCGCGCCCTAATAGTAGCGTTCGCATTAGGCAGCCTGCAGTACGTACACGCTTAGTTTAGCCGCCAAAATTTGGGGAGCGCTTCCAAGGCAGTTTTCCTTCTGGCTTTGTGACTAAATTACTCGGCGCATAAAAACAAAATAGCTCTACACATAGATGAGGGCTTTCCTCAAAGTCCACCGAGTCACTTTTCAGCCTTTACTTTGTAACAAAACTGCTTTTCCTGCTATCCGTCATTGTTCCGCTTATAGAATTTCGCTCTAAATATACAGAAAAAGTGTGGGGTAATACTTCCCTATCGCATACACAGGTGTTTACATCTGTAATTCAAATGTTTCCAGTATGCCACACGTGCAGTGGCATCCTTCCTGTAGACGGCTTTTGTTACTTCACCACTTCCGCTTGCGGTTTCCAGGCAAGGTGATGCGCACGAAAATGTGATCATGGCTTCTTTTTTTGGTTCGTTCTTCTGTTTCTGCTTCCTGCTACTGACCTACCCCGGTCCTGTAAATTACAACATGCACCAATATGTTAGTTTCGCATTTCAGGCACAGAAAAAAAAAGAAGGAACAATTAGTTCACAGAGCAGCACTACTTCACATTCACACACATAGTTCACAGAGCAGCACTAAGAGGAAATTCACTGAAATACCAAAGTAATAGCTTTATTAACAATGACAAATAATAAATTGTGAATTGTGAGATCCCAACTGCGATGGTTGCGTACCTTGGCAGTCATTCTCAGGGAACGTTAAGCAGCTGCACTCAGTAAAAAAACAAAAATGGAAAAGCTGTGCAAGGTATCGTTTGGTTAAAATACAATGCCGCAAATCCTTTTTCGTGGAATCGGAAGTAGAGCTAGCCTGCCGAGCGTACGAAACTGAAATTTCCAGTTTAACAGTAAGATGTATTGGTTGAATAAACGATATTGAAGAAAGCAAGCGTGATGGTATACGGCGCCTGCCTGGTGAGGTGCGTCCTCAGTCCAGGATGCCTTGGAGGTGACCCGCTCGCGTTGCCATCTCAACTAGCATGCGCTGGGTAGAGGGGTCGGGGCTGCCCAGCAACTCCCCCTACTACTGTGTGGTAATGCTGATGAGTGGTGGTTTAGAAGGGGTGTTGGATCATTCTACGGTAATGTGAGTAGAGAGTTGCCATGCTTGGAAAAACCTGACGTGTGGCTGAGTATTGGGTAGGGAACATAGCGTGGTAGACTGTATTGTGGGGGAAGGTGTTTTTCTGTAGCTTGCGTAGTGTAACTGCGTCGGTCATCGAGAGAGTATGGTGAGGAGGTGGATAGTTCTGTCGTTGTAGCTTATAGTGGGCGAGAATATCGGCGTGTGTGAGGGGAGGCGTGGACAGGGTTGAGGCGGGGCGAAGGAAGAGGGGGTTACTAGGGTAGTCGGCAACGGCCCGGAGTACATGTTCGCGGGCCATGGCATCAGCCGCTTCATTTTCTTCTAATCCTCTTCGCCGAAACTGCGGCACTCACGCGTCTAGGAAAAGCTCAGCCTAGGAGATGTGGCAGTGAACACCGGCCTGAATCGTGCCCTACATTAAGAAATACGCCAAAGTTACAAAACGAATTGTTATGAATCTGCTTCCCAAATTTATGTTTACTCGGGAAAGAAACACAAGACCGCGTACACCACGTAAAAGCAACAGGGGGTAGACCTTGTGGGAATACTACACATTTCATCAATCAAAGGTCGTGGCGGGTGGCTAAATATAGCACCGACAACACGGCGTTTCCACGTCAACTCGGAAGGTCACTACACCCTGCATGGAAGGTCACTACACCTCGTTTTCTTCCCAATTGGCGAGTCAGCCAAAGACCTTCCTCCTAGCCATTCTCATCGGAAAAGAGAGACGAAATGATTGTGCGCAGTGGAATGGATGGCCAAGGGGTCCTTTGTCGGAATAAGCTTGACCAACTTGCCCCTTGAGTGTCATGGCCGAGTGCCTCCATGTCGGCAGCTTGTGCGATATCCGCTAAACCCAAGCCGAGAAATACCATTGCTACGTCAGGTGATGATTTACTGCCCTTTGTGTGGGGAGGTAAACAATTGAAAGGAAGACAAACGAATGAAACGGGCAGCACGAGCGCGAAACAACAGATGATTTATACATGTACCGTAGTCCTTGGGATTTAAACGCTTATGAACAGGGCTATAAAACTTCAAAGGGAAAGGGTGAGAAAAAGGAAAAAAATGTGGTGGATGCCTCTTTCATAGGAGTTGGTAAAACACGAAAGAGAAATGTGCCTTCACAGGAGCATTTAAATGTTTATTGCGCATCCATATGAACTTGCACATCGCTATTTATATTACGTTGGTATGGCACCGTTTGGCGCATCAACGTTAAAACCTGGATTACACACGCCAGGACTGCGTAAATCCGACTGAAACCGCAGCCCCTTCAAAACCGTGAGAACATTACGGAACCGAAAGCCGTAAGGGGCGGAGGGGGCTTCACTTCACCCGCGTCCCACGTACACGAATACGCTGACATCGAGCCGCCAACTGCCGGCGTTCATTCGTGTCATGATAAACTACTTCGCTTCACTTCTCCTAGATGGCAGCTTCTCCTAGAGGGTATCTGAATGAAGAAAGTAGTGAGAGAGATGTAAGGCGCATTCATAAAGCTAGTTGCGCTTGAATTTGTATACAGTGGGCAGAGCGCTGTGTACATCCCTTGCGGCGAGAGATTTCGTGGCTGGAATCCGGGCGCGTCCGAGTCAATGGAACTTTTTCTGGAGACGTCATTTCCGTGACGGATATGACGCCGGCAAGATCTTGATGTACCCGGGCATAAAAAACTTTCGTGTTATAATTTTTTTGCTGATACTCAAAGGCGAAAAACGTAATTTCCCCGTCTTCGGTTTGTATATTGTAGCCCTGCTCTCTCTTTTTTTAACCCAAGCAAATATTGCCCTTGTAATAACTCTAGTGTTGGTTAGCACTCGTGCTGGCCATCTCATTCGTTTGTCCTCTTTAAATTGCGTTCCTTGTCACCGAAAAAGCCGTCCATCATTATGCAAACTTTAATAACCCGATTCCTTAACTCTACTGCCATAAATTTCCCTGATATTCTGGTCACCTCGGGCACGCGCTTCTTGCTCCTGTTTTCCACAGTGTGTTCGGTAGTATTTGCGCTCTGAGAGCATCGTGTAATTGTTTTGCTTCGTTTCCTTGGTCCACATTCAATAGTGCAAGAGTCTCAGTACACTTGAAAGCGTCGTGCTTCTCCTCTGTGGCCCAAAATCGCCCTCCGGGCTGCTCGACAAATTCGAGTCGCATCCTTTACTGATACGCCTTATAGCGTTAAAACACTGCGATCGCAGGCAGGCTGCAACAGTCTTATGTATAACGTCGATTTTTATGTAATAACACTGGAAGTTTAAGGTAGGTCGACAAGTCTAGAGTAAATAAGATTAGCTAAAGTAAATAAATCCACTTGCTTAGAAGGATCCGCTTTCTGTTTATAGGTTTTTCTTTCATTAATGGCGTGAAGTGAAGTAATTGACTGTAGGAGAAGGTATGTTCGTTGCTTTAGAAACGTTTATTCACCATTTTTAGCAGAAATCACATGTGTGTGAGAGCATGCTGAGAGAAAGACAGAAACGAATTATGTGAAGCACTATTCACGGTAGAAGCAACTTGAATCTACGGGAAACGCCCCTAGTGATATTACCACGGGTTCAGGATATCAAACCCTTGTTTCCTTTTCTCAGTAAAACATTGGTGGTCGCCCCAAGTGTAGCTGGCAGATCCATTGAAAGGCACGTGGGTTATTTACAGAAGAAAATAAAGCACTTAATCGGAAACCTTTGTGACGCATTTCCGATAGCAAACCCATAAAGTATACAACACCGCACGGATCGCAGTCAAAAAGAACAACGGAAATTGCCAGCGGCACACGTGGCTATTGCTTTTCCCCGCACGTAATAACTGTCAGACTGTCAAATAAAACATGTTTTCGTGCACCGTTTGCCTCAATGCTGGGAGGCGTGGTACTTTGCACACCACGGAGCCCATCGTATTAAAACTGCAATTATCTATGACGCCGACTTAGGTAAAGCTCCCGGTGATTGAAGAGTCATTGAAGCCGTCAACCTTCGTATAACATGCTTTGGAATGGTTTCGAAGAATGCGATTTGCAAGATAGAACACTTCACTGGAACGATATCCCCGCCACCGCCTCCCCCCATAGGCGTTTATGTATTCACAGCCACCGAACTTTTCGGACGTTTATAAGAACAGCGTGAACTACATACGTTAAAGGTCGCACCGTGGTCTTTGAGGTCAAATATACAGTATTGTTTTCTTAGACGTTCGCATTAAAACATGAGTTATAGAACAACTTCAAGGTTGCCTTAGTCGCAATGTATGTTATGGCTTATGGACGACGATGACACCAAAGATTCCAGGTGCGGCACCACTAACGGCTTTGGTGCAAAAGTAAATATTGTTTCATTAAAGCAAAACCTCCAATATAGTACTTGAAAGAGGCACCGCATTGACTAGGGTCATCCACCTGATTTGGTGTCCGTTTTTTGCCGACAAGCATCCTATCATGCCCCAGCCCACCGCCGATGGTCAGGCCATAGCCACCTGTGTAACGCCTTGTGCCTGCTCAGTGCCAGAAATTACGCCGTTCTGTCTGGTGGCGGTAAACCCCAGGGTTTCCTGTGTTGGCGAGGGCACGGTCAACATTTGTCTGCACACCTGACAACAATGGGTGGTTTTTCAGAAAATTGTCAAGGCCCTTTGCAAACAAAAATATGTGTTGTGTTATGGAGACTCTGGCTCTAGCCCAGCTAGCACTGACGGGAAACTCCGAATTGAACAAAAAAGGTATAAAAATTCGCGAGGCTTTTCACGAAGCAGACAAACAAAACTTAACTGCGGTAATTACAACTGATATGGTCTGTCTTGGGCTACTTTGTTCGTTTGTAAATAATTTAACGCAAAAGTTTCTTTCTGCGTTTCATTCGATTCAGCCAGAAATTTCACGGGTGAGTTCGCTAGTGGGTTTGCGAGCCACTGGGAAGTGATCGCTTATTCGGTATCTCATTGGTGAGGGAATAATGAGTGTAGCGGGGAGAAGTATAGAGAAAAACGAGCTTAGCTTATGCTGAATGCTTATCCTAATCTTATACAGGGGCCCTCAAGCACTGAGTATCGCCTTGAGTTAAAGCTTGAAGTAGGTCATTCTTTTTGAGCAGCCTGGCATTGCCGATTACCGCGTCGTCAATATAACTACTGCATGCGCGCTGGCAACATTTCGTGGAGCAGCGGCGGCGGAAAAATAAATGGGGGAGGAGAGTAGGCGCGTACCCTTTCGGGGACCATATTAGATTTTAATTAGCGGCAGACCGAGACTGAATGGACTCGTAAGTAAAAAAGGGGAGCTCAGCGGTTTGGACGTCTTTAACAAAATTTAATTCGTATGACTCAATTATCACAAAACACCAAGTCAAGCATAACTAGTTTTCTCTTATCAACTACTATAGAATGGCAGAAAAGTTAACTGTATCTTATAGCAATGACAACCATGAGGACATGTATACATTATGTTGGGTAACTCGCGTAGCGAACCCAAAAGGGAGAGCGTGCAGTCGGAAACAGTACACTGAGCGCAGTTTAGTAGCTCTGCCACGCCAGGAATTAAGCTTTGGTCTTTCATATTGGCTCATGAAGTTCAAGCTCGCCGATTTGATGATGGTTTGATTTAATTGGCGCAAGGCCGACACGGGCAAAGAGCGCCAAACACAAAGTTATTTGATGAGTAGAGAACACGAAATAAAATCATTTAAAAAAACCATGAGTAAGGCTGGTGTAAAGGGCCAGGGTGAAGAACAAGAGTGGTTTAAGAATAAATAAGGTGGCTGGTGTATAGGACCAAGGGTAAAACTATGGGTGGTATGAGATGAGTTGCAAAAGTGAACTTCTGATAGGAACTCAAAGGTGCGCTGAACAGAAAACATGGCATCATCTCCTAAGAAGTATGACGGGTGTGGTGGAATATGTCGTGTGTGTAGTTGTGGGAAGTGTTTTCGTCGTGTAATGTCGAGTGCCTTACATTGTATGAGGATGTGGATCACGGATAGGGCCTCTCCGCACCTGCTGCACAGAGGTCTTGGAAATCCAGTGAGCAGGTGCGAGTGCGTTGAGTGCGTGTGCCCTATCCGTAATCTAGCCAAGGCGACTTCTATGTATCTGTTGCGTGTGTCGGAGGTGTACGGTCCTAAGTGTGGTTTTATTACGTGTAACTTGTCTGTTTGTTCACTCCAATGTGTTTGCCATGTTTTGCGAAGTTGTTGTTTGATGTGTGGCTTCACGTCGGTGTAGGGTAATGTGGTTATGTCTACTGCATTCGAGAGTGTAGCAGCAGCGGCCATTCGATCCGCGGCTTCGTTCCCGGCTATACCACAGTGGCCAGGGAGCCAGCAAAGGACGAGTTCAAATTTGTGGACATACACCGACCTAATACCTTTGATGATAAGATTTACAACGTGATTTTTTGAAGACTTTGTTGATGACAATGCCCGCACAACACTGAGGAAATCTGTATAAATAATGGATTGTGGGGTGTGGCTTTGGAGTATATGATTAACAAGAAGAAGTACACCATAAGCCTCTGCCGTAAAGATACTAGTATGACTATTCAGAGTTCTAGTGACAATAAGGCCGGGCCCATGCGCCGCGCAAGACACAGAGGTGGAAGTCTTAGAAGCATCCGTATAAAATTCAGAATAATGATACTTCTCCTGCAAATACAAGAAGTGCTGCTGAATTGCACATGTGGGAGCTCGGTTTTTATCTACATGTGTGAAAGATGTGTCGCATGACACAGGGCGGAGATGCCATGGTGCTATGAAATCTGTTACAGAACTTTGGATGGTGTCTAAAAAGGCGACAGCATGCTCTGACGCTTCCTCTCTAACTCCGTAAGAGAAGGGCGCAGAGAACGATGGTCGATTTAAAAGGAGTTCAGTCATGGAGTTATCATGAAAAACTGATTTAAAAGGATGGTGAGGCACGGATGAAATTTTAAAAGCATAAAGGAGGTCTGTGTATGTTCGCTGACGTTATAGGTTGCATTTGTTGCACTCTACATACAGGCTTTCAACTGGACTAGTTCGGAAGGCACCACACGGCAAGCGGGGCCCTAGATGAAGCACAGGGTCCAGCAATCTGAGGGATGTTTTAGTGGCTGACCAATAGACAACGCTACCATTGTCCAGTCGTGAACCTATTAGGCTGGTAAAAACACGTAAAAGAAGTTGTTTGTCACCACCAAAAGAGATGAACGACAGAACCTTCAGGATATTCATTGTGTTTAAGCATTTATGTTTTAGTTGTTTTATGCGTGGGATGAATGTGAGCTTTTCGTCAAAGATTATACCTAAAAACTTGTGTTCTTTTTTGACAGTAATAGAGACACCGTGGAGTCGAATGTCTGGATCCGGCCGGATGCCACGCCTCTTGGAAAACAGAACACAAGTGCACTTTCGTGGAATAAATTTAAAACCGTTGCTATCTGCCCAGCCGGCTAGCTTGTTCACACCAAGCTGCACTTGGCGCTCGCAGATAGACAAGTTACACGATTTGAAGGAGAGTTGAACATCGTCTACATAGATTGAACAGGAGATCGATGGTGGCAGTGCCTTCTGAAGAGAATTCATTTTTGCAATAAACAAAGTGCAACTCAAAACACCACCTTGCGGCACGCCGTTTTCCTGCACATGAACCCAAGAGAGTGCAGCTCCAACTCGCACGCGAAACGTTCTTTCAGACAAATAACTAACAAGCGTATTCATCATGTTACCCGACATGCCAAAGGACTTCAAATCGATGAGGATGCCGTACCGCCAAGCAGTGTCGTACGCTTTTCCAAGATCAAAGAATACTGTCATACAGTACTGCTTATGGAGGAAAGCATCTTTAATATATGACTCTAACGCAACGAGTTGATCGTTCGTAGATCGCCCCGCCCTAAACCCGCCTGGCAGCTCTCGAGAAGACCGTTGTACTCTAAGAAGTACATGAGTCTCCTGTTTATCATCTTTTCGAAGAGCTCACACAGGCAGCTTGTCAGGGCAATGGGACAATAACTGGCGGGAGAGGGAGGGTCCTTCCCTTCCTTTAGGAAAGCCACTACTATGGCCTCCCTCCAAGAGTGGAATGCGCCCCGAAAGCCATATTTTATTGTATAGGTGTAAGAGTGTTTCAAAAGTGTCTGGGTGTAGGTGCTGTATTATTGTGTATGTAATCTTATCTGAGCCTGGAGCTGAAGGTTTGCACGTGCTCAGGGCAGCCGTCAACTCACAGAGAGTGAATTCAGAGTTGTAAGAAGTTTTTGATTTGTCTTTGTCATGTAAGGGCTTTTTTCTGCAGATGTTTTGTGTTTTATGAAAGCGTTTGTGTAGTGTGCTGAACTAGACACGTGTTCGAAGTCTTGTGCAAGTTTGTTAGCTTGGTCTTCCAGTGTGTCCCCTATTGTGCTAACCAGGGGCAGGCTGTGTGTCTGTTGTCCTTTGAGCTTGCGTATACGTGTCCAGGCTTTGTGTGTGTCTGTGTATGAATTAATGGATGTCAAGAAGGTGTGCCAACTCTCTCGTTTAGCCTCACGGCGCACGCGTTTTCCAAACGGCTTGGCCCGTTTGAACAAAATAAGGTTACCCGACGTGGGGTACCGACGAAGGATGCCCCACACCTTGTTCTGGGCCTCTCGCGCCCGCCTACAGTCCTCATTCCACCACGGCCTCCTCTGGTTACGCGGGGCACCAGAGGCGTGGGGAATGGACTTTTCGGCGGCGTCGAGGATGTGCGCCGTGAGCAGTTCGGTAGCTTCTTCAACGCGTAGGTGTCCTATGGATGTGTGGTGTAGTTTGGATGTCTCTGTAAATGTATTCCAGTTAGCTCTTGCTTCATTAAACCTTTTATGGGAAGATGGACTGCTCAGGCCTGTACCTATATACGTTAATGAAGTGGGGAAATGGTCACTACCAAATGGGTCCGTGCCCACACCCCACTCAAGACATGGAAAGAGAATTGCAGAACCAATAGCCCGGTCAAGATATGAGTATGTGTTGTGACCTATGTTATGGTATGTAGGCTGTTTATTGTTGAAAAGGCATGCTCCTGAAGATGTAAGGAATTGCTCTATCAGGCGACCTCGGGCATCCGTTCTGGAGGAGCCCCAAAGAGAGTTGTGTGCATTAAGGTCGCCGGTTAGAATGTACGGTTCGGGCAGCTGGTGGACCAGAGACTCGAAGGCAGAGTTCGAAAGTGCATAATCAGGACGAATGTAAATGGAGCATACCGTTACCAACCTATTAAAAATTATTGTGCAGATGGCTACAGCCTCAAGGACAGTGTTCAAAGTGACAGGGTGGCATGCTAAGGATTTCTGGGTGATTATGGCCACACCCCCAGAAGAGTGTGTGCAGCCATCCCTGTCTTTCCTGTATACCAGGTAACGTTTCAAGAAATTTGTGTTTAGAATCAAATGTGTTTCCTGAACACACATTACACTTGGCTGATTGGTATGCAGAATCTCATACAAATCGTCAAGATTATTCAGAAGGCCTCTGCTGTTCCATTGAACAATATTTTCTCTTCCCATTATTTAGTGTGAGAGCTACTGGAGTGTGTATGATTATGTGTCGTCTTTCGGGGCTGTGACTCTTGGATTGGGCTTTTTGGGCCTTTCGGTAGGCTTGGACGTCGGAGGCCGCTCCTTGCGCTGCGTTGCAGGCAAGAACGGCACGACGTCCATCTCGTCGATCCGATGTCCTGGGCGTGCCCGTCGAACCGGGCCCCCCGGACTTGGCCCCCCTTTGGGGGCCCTTCGTTTGACCCGCCACCGCCGCAGGTATCGGAGGCACCAGAAGTGGCACGGGCATTGCGGTGGCGGTGGGAGACGGTGCGGGGCTCGTGGTGGCCATGGCAGTCTCCAACGCACTGGACGGTGGGGAGCCAGGGACGGGAGCGGCACCGGTCTCGACGGAAGAGGTTGCCACCACAGCCGCTGTTGGCTCACCGAGCGGTGCGGAGGCGGGTTGGGGTGCCAGAGGCAACCCAGGGGGGGGGGGGGGCGGCGGGACCAAGTCCTGACTCGCGGTACTGGGTCCCCTCCGAAACCAGACGCCGCTCCGCCCCCCGGCGAGCTGCGTCGGCGTACCTCCGCAGGGGGAAAGAGGCGAACCTCTTTCGCGCCTCTCGGAAGGTAAGGTTCTCAGTGAAATTCACCCTGATGATTTCCTTCTCCTGCTTGAATTTCTCGAATGTTCTAGAGTAGGCCCCGTGGGGTCCCTGGCAGTTAGCAAAGATGAGGGTTTGCGATGGGCAGTTGTCAGATGCATGATCATGTTGTGCACACTTGGCGCATGTTAGTTGGCCACGGCAGGCGGCAGTGCCATGCCCGAACCGTTGGCACTTGAAACAGCGCCGCGGGTTTGGGATTTACGGCCGGACAGAAAAATGAATGAAACCCGCTTTGATGGATTCGGGGAGTGTGGAACGGCAAATGTCAAGATTGTATGCTTCATGATTTGCTTATTATCTCGCCGCGTGGTGATCCGCCTCACTGCCGTCACGCCCTCGCCTTTCAGACCTTCGAGTAGATCGGCTTCCGTCTCATTTATCAGATCTGGCTCAGAAATCACACCCTGAGAGCTATTGAGGCTACGGTGGGGTGTGACTCTGATGTCCAGATCTGCCATGCGATTCTGGGTAAGGAGGCTTGTGGCTTGCTGGTGAGTGTTCACCTCGACCAGAACTTCGCCGGTTCTCAGTTTCTTGGCTTGGAAAGACTTGCCAAGGATGCCTTCAAGGAATTTGGTGATAAGGAACACTGACTGGGAGGAGATAGGATTTGCCTTGTCAAGAGATTCAAAAATCAAGATGCGCGGATAGTTATCTGGCTTTTTTGATGCAATTGTTGGCAAGGGTGGGAATGAAGCTTCGGTGCGCCCGCTTTTCTGGGGCCGATCACGTTTGGGGGGGGGGGGTTTGGAAAATGCCACATAATACATTGGAAAGCAGGGAGGCGGGGGTACTTTCTCCTTTGACCTTACCCTGGTAGTCAAAGAGGTCCCGGAGCTCACTGCCTGGTAGACAGGCAGGGAGCCCATCGGCCGGAGCTTGACGAAGGCTCCGACGGCCACCGTTCAAAGCTTCTAACCCTTCACCTTTCAACTTCTAGCCACGGTAGGTAACAACTTAAGTATGGGGGCTCGGGGTACGCGGTGTGGGCACTCACCGTCACCAAGATTACTCAAGGTGCCCCGTGCGGGGAAGCTCGCCGATGTGCGGACTTTTGTAGCTAAAAGACGCCTTCACGTAGCAGACGACGCCAAGGTGCGTTTCAGTTCACCTCCGCCTGAAACAGCAGTTCGCATCGGCATAGCCATCGAAAAACCTGGGAACTTGGCGCCCCCACATTGAACGGGCAGCTGAAATGGGTTTCAGGGAGATAGAGCAGGCACAGTCGGTTATACAGGAGGCTATGGTCAAGCGCATGCAACTGGCAAATTTATTAGCCTTTTTGGGTTGTTATCAGCAAAGCGAGCGACACAGCTGCTATTGCATCGTTTTAGTTTTGATTGTGGTGGTTTTCAAATTGATATAATGGTCGATTGATGCAACCCAGCGATGTAGCTTTCTATCTTATGACTTGACATAAATTGGCGTGTAAGGAGACGGCTCTACTCTCGCTTTGTCAGCCGCAGAAATTCCTACAGTAGTGCCCCTCGAATACCGGCTTTACACCATAAAGCCTTGCGACAGAAGTGCTCTTTCTTAACGCTAAACCATCCCGCCATACCGGGAGATCGAGAAACTGCGGCGAACCGGATAATTCAGGATTTCCGTGATGAAGGTGGCATGGTCGAGTATGTCGATTCGGTCGTCGTCGTGGACGATCAGAGGCCTAGTGTAAAGTTATAGATAAGTCCTCCTCAAACTCTGTTGTGACACTGCTTTGGAAGGCCGGACTTTTGTAATAAAAACTGCACTGGAGTGTTTGGCGTTTGGAAGAAGACAAGCGTGTAGCGTAGCGCGTAGCGTATTTTTCACTGTCCTGTCTTGCCTCTCCACTTGTGTAGCTGGTTTTCATTGGTTTTTCCCTGAACATAATGAAACAACAGGCCCAGACTTCCACTTTAAAACTTTGTACTATAGAAATACGTTATGTGAACATTCCATTAGGCAAAACCACTTCAATTGGCGGCAATCTTCGGGAAAAAAGAAACTTGGGAGTGTAGCGAAGGAACCCCCCGACACTCCGAAGGGCCTCACGGACACCTTTTGTTCTGCGGGCCAACGTCCTGAAAACCGTTGTCCTATGCAATGCTTTGTATATAATAGGCGTAAATAAATTGGGCATTATTGGAGAATACCTTAGTTTGCCGCATGACGTCCATTATAACCTCCTCGTCTTTTTTTCTTCAAGCATCGACTGACGGAACCCCCTTGGATCACACCCTTCAACTTCAACTACGGTCACTAAAAGTGCACAAGAATTACCACCATTCTTTTCAAGCGCAAATAAACCTGACTCAAGAATGTAGTTCACATTCATTTCGGTAGTCGCATGTCATCCAAAGCCCAGTTAAATGGTATCTCATATCGCAGTGGTGTTCTTGAACACTAAATTTATGGACCGCTGCGTTGCACTTGAAAAAATTAGGAAGCTGGATTTTCGCGACCTCTTAGAAAATGGCACGTATTCTGCATATGACAAACGAAGTTTTATAAATGAATGCAATACGTACTTTAACGCTGCAGTATTTAAAAACCACAGCGGGTACCTGTCGGCAGGAATAGTAGTTACAGTTCGCTTACATTCTCTCTGCGCTATAATTTCGCAAACTATACTCCAATGCAGGAAGATGATGATGATGTTTGGATGTTTATGGCGCAAGGCCAACTGGGGCAAAGAGCGCCAAAACAAGTGATATATGAGGGTGAAACCTTAAACCCTACGTAAACTCCGCAAAACAAAAGTGGAAATCACAAACGACAATGAGCATGACTGGTGTATAGGGCCAGATTTCATTATGCATGATAGGAAATGAGGTTTAAAAACTTGACTTCTGACAAAAACTCAAACACACGTTTCACGGAAACAATGGCATCATCACCTAGAAAAAACGACGGATGTAGGGGAATATGTTGTCTGTAGAGTTCTCTGAAGTGTTTGTGTCGGTGTTGTGTGAAGTGCCTTGCATGTGATTAGTATGTGCACTACGGATAGGGCCTCTCCGCACCTGCTGCACATGGGTCATAGATGATCACCGTCAGCAGATACGAGTGCGTCGGATGGGTGTGCCCTATCCGCAGCCTCACCCAAGGCGACTTCCGTGTGTCTGTTGTGTGAGTCAGTTGTGTATCGTCCCAAGTGTGGCTTTATTACGTGTAGTTGTTATCTGTCTGTTCATTCCACTGTGCTTGCCATTTCCTACGAAGGTGTTGTCGAATTTGTGGCTTAAGGTCACTCTGTGGTAGCATTGTTATATCTACTGTGTTCCTAGTGCAGCAACTGCGGCGTTCTGATCCGCAACCTCAATTGCCAGGAATCCCAGCATGGCCTGGAACCCAGCACAACACCAGAACAGTCTTTGGGCATATATAGACATAATAGTGTTTGAAAACCATATGGACAATTCGTTTTTGCATTGGCTTGTACGATGCCATGCGCGCACAACGCTCAAGGAATCTGTATATATGATGGACTTCGAGATTTTGTGTTCAAGAATGTGTTGTGCAACGAGTATAATATGCATATGCTTCAGCTGAGTAAATTGTGGTGTATGTGCTCATGGTTCTGCATGCATCAAAGTTTGGTCCATGAGCAGCGGCAAGACACATGGTTGCAGTTTTTGATGCATCACATAAAACTCTGCATATTGATACTTGTAGTGGAGGGACAAGAAGTGCTGCAAAACTGCAGTTTGTGGTACCTGGTGGTTTTATCAGATTCGTGAAAGACCAGTCACAACACACAGGTTGAAGCTGCCAGGGTGGTAAGACGTCAGTAAAAGAAGATGTGTGAATGTCTAAAAAGGAGATGTCGAAATTTGAAGCTTCCTGTCTCACTCTAAGTGAGAACGGCAAAGGAACAGACGGGCGATTTACAAACAGTGGCGATGTGGATGTATCATTAAAAACACGGTTTAAAAGGATGGTCATTCAAAGATGAAATTTTAAAAGCGTACAGAAAGTCCACATACGTTCGTTGGTACTCAAGGCACCACTTATTACATTCAACATATAGACTCTGGGCCGGGCTAGTGCGGAACGCACCCGACGCAAGGCGCAGACCCAAGTGCAGTACTGGATCAAGACTTTTTAGCGTTGTTTTCGATGCCGACCCATACACGACACTGCCGTAGTCTAATCGAGACCCGACTAACGCGGTAAAGACCCGGAGAAGCAGTTCTTTGTCTGCACCATAGGATTGGTGGGAGAGGACCTTGAGAATGTTTAGTGTTTTGAGGCATTTATGTTTAAGTGTTTTGACGTGAGGTATGAACGTGAGCTTGTTATCAAATATGACACCTAAAAACTTGTGCTCCCGTTTAACAGGAATAGGTGCACGGTTAAGCGTAATCTCAGGGTCGGCGTTAATCCCGCGCTTGCGGGAAAATACAACACAAGTACTCTTGGCCGGGTTCAGTTTAAACCCGTTAAGGTCCGCCCAGCCAGCAAGTTTCTTAACACCGAGCTTGTACTTGACGTTCGCATATTGACAGGTTACAGGATTTAAAAGATATTTGCACATCGTCTACATAGATGGAACAGGAAATGGTCGGCGGCAATGCCTTTCGGAGGGAGTTCATCTTAACTATAAACAAGGTGCAGCTTAGAACTCCACCTTGCGGCACACCATTTTCCTGCAAATATACAGTGGAGAGTGCACCGCCAACCCTCACTCGAAAGGTTCGTTCGGCCAAATAACTACAAAGAGTGTTCATCATGTTGCCAGAGACACCAAATGACTTAAGGTCCCTGAGGATGCCGTAGCGCCAGGCTGTATCATAAGCTTTTTCAATATCGAAAAATACAGTAAGGCAGAACTGGTTATGGACAAATGCATCTTTTATGTAGGATTCCAGTGCAACAAGTTGATCATTGGTAGATCGCCCCACCCTGAAGCCTGCCTGGCAGCCCTCGAGAAGACCGTTGTACTCCAGAAAGTACACTAGCCTACGGTTTATCATCTTCTCGAGGAGCTTACACAGGCAGCTTGTCAGGGCGATGGGACGATAACTTGCGGGAGAGGAAGGGTCCTTCCCCTCCTTCAGAAAGGCCACAACTATGGCCTCCTTCCAAGACCTTGGAAGCTGCCCCGAAAGCCATATTTGTTGTAGAGGTGTAGGAGTGTCTCAAGAGTGTCTGTGTGTAGGTGTTGTATCATGGTGTATGTAATGCTGTCTGCCCCTGGAGCTGAGGGCTTACAGGTGGAAAGAGCAACCTTCAGCTCATGAAGTGTGAATTCAGAGTTGTAAGCAGAATTCGACTTGTTCTTGTCTCGTAAGGGCTTCTTTTCTGCATTAGTTTTGTGTTGCATGAAAGTATTAGTGTAGTGTGCTGAGCTGGACACGTGTTGGAAGTGTTGTGCGAGTGTGTTAGCCTGGTCTTCCAGTGTGTCCCCTGTTGCACTAACCAGGGGCAGGCTGTGTGTCTGTTGTCCTTTTAGTTTTCGTATTCGTGTCCAGACTTTGTGAGTGTCCGTGTATGAGTTTATGGAAGTGAGGAAGGCGCGCCAACTCTCCCTTTTCGCCTCACGACGCACTCGCTTCCCAAAAGCCTTTGCCCGTTTAAAAGAAATGAGGTTATCTGACGTGGGGTACCGGCGAAGGACACCCCACGCCTTGTTCTGGGCCTCTCGCGCCCGCCTGCAGTCCTCGTTCCACCAGGGCCTCCTTGGGCTGCGGGACCCACTGGAGGCCTGGGGAATGGACTTTTCGGCGGCGTCGAGGATGTGCGCCGTGACGAGTTGGGCGGCTTCCTCAACGTGTAGGTGTTTTATGGATGTGTGGTGTAGTTGAGATGTTTGTGTGAATGTGCTCCATTTTGCTTTTGATTCATTAAACTTTTTATGGGAAGATGGACTGCTCGGACCTATACCTATATACGTTAATGAAGTGGGGAAATGGTCACTACCATATGGGTCTGTGCCCACACCCCACTCAAGACATGGAAAGAGAACTGCGGAACCAATAGCCAAGTCAAGATGCGAGTATGTATTGTGTCCTACGTTATGGTATGTAGGCTGTTTTTTGTTGAAAAGGCATGCTCCGGAGGATGTAAGAAACTTCTCTATCAGGCGACCTCGGGCATCCGTTCTGGAGGAGCCCCAAAGAGAGTTGTGCGCATTAAGGTCGCCTGTTAGTATGTATGGTTCGGGCAGCTGGTCAACCAGTGCCTCGAAATCAGAGCTCAGAAGTGCAAAATCAGGAGGAATGTAAATGGAGCACACCGTTATCAACCTATTAAATATTATCGTACGGATTGCTACAGCCTCAAGGACAGTGTTCAAAGTGACAGGGTGGCATGCTAAGGATTTCCGGGCGACAATTGCCACACCTCCTGAAGAGTGTGTGCAGCCAACCCTGTCCTTTCTGAATACCATGTACCTATTCAAGAAATTTGTTTGTTTAGAATTGAGGTGGGTTTCCTGGAGACACATGATACTTGGCTGACTGGCATGCAGAATCTCATACACATCGTCAAGATTTTTAAGGAGGCCTCTGCAGTTCCATTGGATGATGTTTTCACTTCCCATTATTTAAATTTAAGAATAACTGGAGTGTGTGTGTGTGTTTGTTTATGTGTCGTCTTTCGGGGCAGTTATTCTAGGATTTCTAGGCCTTTCTGTCGGCTTGGACATCGGAGGCCGTTCCTTGCGCTGCGTTGCAGGCAGGAACGGCGCGACATCCATCTCCTCATCGGATGCCAGAAGGGTGCCCGGCGGACCAGGCCCCTCGGACTTGGCCCCCTTTCGGGAGCCCTTCGTTTGAGCCGCCACCGCCGAGGGCGTCCGGGGCACCAGAGGTGGCACGGGAGGGGCGGTGGCGGTGGGAACCGATGCGGGGCCCCCGGTGTCCATCCGGTCGGCACCCTCCAACGCACTGGAGGACGGGGAGGCAGAGGCGGGAGCGGCACCGGTCCCTACAGAAGAGGTTGTCACCACAACCGCTGCTGCCTCAGCAAGCGGCGTGGCAACGGATTGGGCTGCCAGAGGCAACCCAGGGGGGGCGAGGGAGGGACCAGGTCAGACTCGCTGAACCAGGTCAGACTCGCTGAACTTCGGTGCGGCCCCTTTTCAGGGACCGATCACGTTTGGGGGGGGGGGGTTTGAATTTTCCATACAGCATATAAAAAAGCAGGGGACGGGGGGTACTTTCTTCTCAAACCTTACCCTGATAGCCTGAGAGGTCCCGGAGCTCCCTCCCTGGTAAACAGACAGGGAGCCCATCCGCCGGAGCTTGACCTGGGCTCCGACGGCCACCGTTTGAGGCTTCTACCCTTCACCTTTAAACACATCACCACGGTAGGTTACAGTTTATGTTGGGGGCTCGGGGTCCGCGGTGTCGCCAACACCGTCACCATGAATACTCAAGGTGCCCCGTGCGGGGTCAAGGCAGGAAGAAATGAAGTTGTATTTTTTTTATTCGGCTGCACAGTGATTATTTTCTGCTTCATTTTCACTTTCAACATATGATGCGGGGAAGTTCGAAATAAAAAAGATAACCATTAGCGCGCCAACTCTTCTAGCGGAGCAGCGTTACCGTCGATTGCGCGAGCATCCCTGTGTTCACAAAAGGTGTGTTGACCAGGAGCCTGAAAAGAGGGCGGGGAGGTTCCTCTGGCTGGAATTTACCGGAGCGTGAAGTAATCGCGAATAGTCCAGCGTGAGCGACATGTGTGCTCTAGTGATGGGCTGCGCCTGCACCGCGGTGCGCCGTCTCGACCGCAGGCGCTGTGTAACCAGACGGTGCATCGGCTAGTTTGGGCCACCACTACCGCGGTCTGTAAACCTAAGCTCATTGCAGTACGCCAGGCGTGTTTCTACTTCTCACGCTACGTAAAAAAGTCGACAATCGGCCAGGAACGTCTTGTGCTACAAAGCAGAGTCCTTTGAGTTTCTGCGAAGTTGCAGCACTATGCAATTCCAATTTCTTTCGTAGGGTTTTTTTTTAAACGTCCTCAAGTCACCGCGCTTCAATACCTATTAACGACCTTTCGGTACTTTGACGAGGATCATAGGCGCCATGGTTAAGCCTATGGCATCGCTCTGAAAATGACCACGATTTGATGATGACGCAAACTGCAATAAAAATTCCACAAGAAAAGAATAGTACTCTAGGACGTCGAAAATAAGCCATTTTGTTTCGCGGTTGTGAAGGAGTTCAAATTCCAGACAGGCGAGCATTACCTGAATTGTAGGGCATCGCCTTTTCCCTAGCGCAGCGGTTATTGTATTGGCTTTCTGGACGACAGTCATTTTATACAACTGCTGCACTACTCTAACGCATTCCAGATGAATACCTTCCACGCGTCGTGTAGAAAGCCATTGCTCGTGGGTGGTGTGGTGTGCGCCAATATGGAGGAACAAATTCTGCATGCGAGCATTCGCTGACGTAGGGAACAAAAATGAATGACGGCAGGTGACATTTTCAACTCATAAGTCTTCCTACAGGTACCATGAGCAGCGATTGCACGCGCACATTATCCACATAATCGACCAAGGTTACTTGAACCCAGCTGAAGCCTGTTTACCAGCAGCCAGCTGATATCAATTCTGTCAGCGATGCCAGCAGGCAGGTGAGGGCCGCGTCTCCCGTCATTGGATTTGCCGTTCCGCAACACTCGCATAATAATTACTGCCAATCCCATAAACATAATGTAATACAAAGGAAAGATCATTAGAATACAATCTTGAAAACCCAATGAGAAAGCAACTGCAGACGTCATTTAGGTTTCTGATATGTTGAGAACATCCGCACTACAACCTTGCGATAAAGAACGTATCCTTCATGCCGATGAAGCCAGCTCCGGTAGTTAAAACAACAAATATAATCTTTATAGGACTTTCTGGCGGTTTCCGAATTGAGAATATTCGTGAAAACGATCTTGGGAGAGTGATCGTTGATTTGTCTGTCCGTCAAGCAAAGTAACACCTGTTGGTACTGAAGAAACACAAAACAATAGATATCTCTTTACAAACTTCCTCTTTAGGGGCTCGAGAGGACAGTTTATCGCAGCCCCACTCTGTTAGCGATATCTTTTTTGGAACTTTTTGATCGTCCAATTTTAATCGCGGGAAACGACCACCCCCGCTGTTCTCTTAAAAATTTATTTTCATGCAATAAGCCTTCCGCATCACCACCCTCCCCAGTTCTCTACGGAGAGTTAAGAAGACCTCGTCGCCCAAATTCATCTTACAACTTCTATTTAGAGAAATGCATTCGAAGCGTCACCACAGTTGCAGCGTGTGCAGCAATAATTGCAGTACCAACTTGCAAGAATAATCATATAGTAAGAAAGTAAGAGAACCAAAAATAGGAATGCAGTGAGAAGAAAAAATACAAGAGGAATCGCCGCCCGGCCCTTTGAGGAACATGTAGGAGGGCCGTTTGTGCAAAAGTAAATTTATGAACTTACACCTAATACTTAAAACATTTTATTTATCCGAAACTTTCAACTTTCACTAAATATTTTCATTGCTTCCTCTCGTATATCTCGCCATAGGTTCATGACAGAACACCTCCCTTCCACTTCGCTTATCTTCGCATCCATTCGCCTCAACTGTTCGCCGAAAAATACTTTTTCCAGCACCCACTTTGGCCTCCCTAACGAGTCCGTACTTCTTGGCATTTCCGTCGTGGCCATCCTTGAACGTCACCTCCAATCATTGCATCGTTCTACTCCACTCAGGATCTGAAACACCACTGAAGTCCAACACTGCAATGTCCTTCATTTGTGCTGGCGAAATCCTGTCTAGCAATTTGCCGAGCAACACTTCGTTGTCTTCCAGCTCTCTGCCATACTCCTCTCCCAAGAAGTAGGCCAGTCGAAGGACAACGTCTCTAGTGTTCCGCTTGAGTTCCTCGTAGGTGACAAAAAACATGTTTGGTTCGTATCGCAGGGCATAGCCGGCGGCTACGTGGTCAAAGTAGCTGCCGTGCCCGCCGCAGTCTTCACTGAGGAACGCCTCGAAGAACTCGTCGAAGGTGCCGTCCTGGAAGCGGAAGGTGCTGAAGTTTGTGGTCATGTGGTAGAAGGAAACGCACACGTCCCACGGGTTTCGGGCCACGTAGACGTACTTGGCCTCGTCGCTCATGGTTTCCCTTCGAGGAGGCAGATGGGTGAGGATGGATCGCATGGGCAGCTCCGGTCTCCACTCGTCCAGCTCCATGCCTTCCATGAATCGCTGGTTGTCT
The DNA here is from genome assembly GCA_013339765.2 of Haemaphysalis longicornis. NCBI lineage: Eukaryota > Metazoa > Arthropoda > Arachnida > Ixodida > Ixodidae > Haemaphysalis > Haemaphysalis longicornis. The sequence continues at coordinate 148,924,695 of CM023453.1, forward strand.
GTGTACTCCTGCGCACTGCGGACATGCTCGCCCCTCTTGAGAATCAGCTGCGTAATGTGAAAGACCCAGTTTGTGCCGCTCTTCGGGTGCGTGAACTGGACGAGGTCTCCTTCCGAAGCTCGGAAGTTGAAGTTTTCACGAAATATGGAAGGGTCGAAATTGGGATTTCTGAGAACGCCATTGATGGTTTGAGCGTAGGGCTTTCTTGAAGGTGCAGGCAGGCACATTTTGGGCGGCTTCTCTGAAAGAAGAAATTTTTAAAATTAGAAGGTTTTGTGACTCCTGCATAGAATGCGTGTGATCGGGGCTTCTTGCTCTTCACTGACTGCAGCGTTCACTGCAAGCTCAAAACATACGTCTTTGACAATATAAAAATTGAAGATATCTCACTATTTGGAAAAATCACACCAGAAACACCTCCTACCTTAAAATTTAGCTTTGTATTCCTGGTAGTGATGAGCTCTTTAAGAATAGGCAGGATAAACGGCTCTTAATAAGCGTTCAGATGGTATCTAAATCTTCCTGGAAATAATTGTCGTGGGCATTTTTTGTAACGGAAAAAGTGTCGAATTGTGCGCGGTGTCCTATAGCTCTCTTCGACGACTGTTGTCCATGCAACAAGAATAAAAGCTTCCACTAAGATGGTGAAACCCAAAATATTGTTTACCAAACAAACAGCAACTTGCTTTATCAATGGCGTTTAAATTCTTGCTTCTTAATAAGCACCTTAAATCCACTTTTAGTGTTGTCAACAACATTTTTTTTTAATTTTTACACTCAATCGTAGACTGCGAGAAGCACTCTAGACAGGCCTTAAGGCAACTGCCGGCAGCTTAACGCTGATTATAACTTGATGATTATTTTTTAATGATTGAAGCTCTTCATGTTGCCTGCTTCAAGATTGCTCCACATTTTAAAGTACACTTATTGCACACATTGCATCATATGAATGCTTTGTTTTAACGCTCGCTTGATGTTTTCTTACCTGAAGGTATATTCCACCAGCCGACTTTTGTTGGCCTTTGTTGCTACCATCTGGTGTGGGACGGTCAGTATTTGCCATCCCACCCCAAAAGAAGTATCTGATCGCCAATGATTTGCTCCAATTGTGCCCCACCACCAAAAAATTGTACGTGATACAATCACAGTAGAAGGCCATTAAAGAAAACGCCCTCTGGAGCCACCCAGGTAATAACTATCCCCAGCAGATTACTCGGAAGACATGGCTACCCTTAGCCAGAACCACTAGTCTGTAAATAGAGCCACTAGATGAGGTTTCAGAGTATCCACACTGTTTTCTCTCGTTTTTCAAGGCGCTGAAAGCCGCCATTGGCCGAACCGCGTAACGTGGCATTTCTTAACCCGGGAATACCAATGTGCGCAGACATTTTGGTGACCCTGTGTTGCCGCATGCGCACGTTCTTCGATAAATCATGATTTTTGGAGCGCAGTGTGGCTCTACGACACGTTGAGAGTGAGTTTTTAAGCCCCGGACAGAGGAGCGATGCGATGCCGTGCTGCTCTGTACTGGCCGGAAGGCGGAAACCGCCAGCTTCGCTTATCGCTCGGAAAGCTACAGTGGCCAAGCGTAACCCACAGCAACTGGAAAAGCGTAGCGAGTGTAGTCGCTCTAGTGTGACGTAGAGCCACTAAATAAGCTACGCTAGCGTAACCCAGTCCGACACTGACTCAGCGGTGAGCTATCTGCAAATCCTCGAACACTTAACACAGCTGTCACGGTTGCCAAACGGTTTCCGGGTCGGTTCCAGCAGTCACGGTCAGCCGCAATAGGGCGCATAAAGCTGACCACCCTAGCTACAGGCGGTAAAATGGCTGACGGCATGTATCAGTGTCGTTACTCTGACGTGGAGTTTATTTAGAGGCTCTATCTGTAGTATTACCCGCGAAATATTTCTGAGTATGCGTTATCCAGAAAAAAACTGGAGGCCTATCGCATCACGTGCTCAATTTTGTTTCTTGCATGAGTGGCTATAATTATTTTAACCGAACGGGGAACCACACATCAAAAACAGGAATTAACTGGAGGCGGCCGCCACGAATAATATTACCCGCCGCGGTGGCTCAGTGGCTAAGGCGTTGCGCTGCTGAGCACGAGGTCGCGGGTTCGATTCCCGGCCGCGGCGGCCGCTTTTCTGATGGAGGCGAAAAGCAAAAACGCCCGTGTGTACGAGATTTCGGCGCACGTTAAAGATCCCCAGGTGGTCAAAATTAATCCGGAGCCCTCCACTACGGCGCGCCTCATCGCCTGCGTTGCGTCGGCGCGTTAAACCCCCACAATCAATCAATCAATCAATCAACGAATAACTATTATGCTACTACCAAGTCGTATTTGTTTGCAAGTGACAGTGAAAACTGTTAACTACGGGCTACCATTACAATTTTATGCCGAAGAGGACCATGTATTCAGAGTACGGAATGCGTGCGCATGATGGGAGGATTCTCATATGCTGCTTTGTAGCCGCCTCTATTTTCTAAACCATCTGGAAATTGATAGTGGCAGTTGGGGGTTAGGCACACACATGCCTGCACCTGAAGCAATCGGTAATATGCTTAAACAGAAACATTTTGCAACGAATAACTGTTTTCACCAATACAAAGACCGCAGAAAAAAAAACCAAGCATTTATACTCACAGCTTCCAAAGTATAAGATGAATGTGTTTTAGCCGGCTTCCCCTGCTGAACTTGAAGCTTTGTGTGCGACGCCGAAACTGGTATTCTGCCTATTCCGGACCGGTTTTATTTACCAGCATTGTCTGCTTTCACCTGCAAGACCACTTCCTGAAACACAAAAAGAACCAAGAAGATTTCCCTGTATTGCCTCTCCTACTGCCTAATCTGAGTTCTTGTCCGGTTGATAAGGTCTCTGTGTCACTAGCTGTTCTAAATCGTAGGTCCTTGAACAAAACTGCGCTGAATAGCCGGCTCACAGATCAGGCACATATGTTTCATACAACCGGAACTTGATCGCGTGCAGTCAAAAGCACCACACGTGCGTTCATATCCTCTTCGGAAGCAGGAACTTCATTAAAAGCAGAAAAAAAGCTCGCCCTTTTCAGCGCTACGAGTATTTCCGGTTTCTTTCAGCATTAGGAGCTAGCACTACCACTCAGCGGGCAGTTTTACTATGACCGGGTGTGTTTTGCTAGAACCTAGCACTTCCAACTAGCGTGTGCTCACCGACTGAATCATTGCTTTATTTGTTTCGTTATTGAAAGTATGCTCCTACCACCGCACGACATAATTTGGGCTTAAGTGCTATATTTTCTCCACTTTAAGAGTTGCGCGTATATAAACCACTGCGGAATGACGTAACAATTAACTTGTATTTATTGTTTGCCGTCCTAGATAATTAAACATTTCGAAAATAAGGTATTTTGCTGATGTGTAATAGAGTTGTTTTGTTTTTTTGTTGTTGTTTTTTGCTTTGATTTGTGTCTACGCATGACACAATCACATCGGTTCCGTAAATTTGGTCAAACAAATATTTTATTAGTGGTTCTTATTGTGGTTTCGGTCTCCCAATTTAAAGGAGCCATGAAGAGAAAACACAAGTTTGGTTCATTCAAAAGATTGTCTTGTTAGAATCATACTGACACCACTTTTAACGTAAACTTGGCTCAAATAAGCTACATAATTAGGAAAAACGGGAATGGTCATGCGACCCACCAGCTCATTTCCCGCAACAGAACCTATGATGTCACATGAGCTAAGCTCTGCGATTGGCGGAGGCTGGCAGAAGCAGACGCAAATTAGGTAGAGCTTACAAACTAGACGAACGAGCGATTTGCGCTTAAATTTAGGGCACATTCTTTACAAAGCAATAAGAATGATGGGACAAACAGTGGAAGTTACGAAAGCACATGTAAACATAGAAGTACTGATTCGTTCTGCTGTTCGTACTGCGCACAGCATGCTTGGTTTAGCTGCACAGCACTACAGGGCTTGGGGTTGTCTCAGACGACACTGGCCGATTGACGCAAGCAACGGTGTCTTACGTGACCCCATTTGTCGAGCGAGCACTGTTTCAGGGAACGAATATTTTCTCCCATAACAAAAACAAGCCAGGTTTAAATGCGGGCAAAAACAAACCAAACGCTTGCCACGGTATGGTGGCGCCATCTAGGTTACGGAACGTAAAGAAACGCGGGAACGAACCAACACCGCTGTACAGGGTGGAGACAACCTTTGAACGGTCCCGTGCCGCCGCAATTGGGCCAACGGGCTCAACGCGTTATTCTTTTCGTTTCCCACGAGACCTAGCAACGCGAAACAGACAATATGATTCAAACTTCTTCAGTAAACCGCGTTGCGGCGATAATTTTAGCGCGGTTTTGACACAATGACTTGCTTCGGCGGCGAGCGAGCAACCGAAAATGGCGGCGCCAGCGTATACGTGTCTCTACCCTGTACGGCGGATGCGTGAATGAAGGTACTCTAGGCTGCAGAGCGGTCGGTTCCTGTGATGTCATTTGGGGCCACGAAAACGCACGATTGAGCGGGAAAATCAAAATTTTAACCTAAATTGTTTAATTTCTCTGTGAATAAAGCACCGTTTGTATCCGGACAAGCGCTGGGGGCACTATAAAACACGAGATCTTTCGAATAAAACCAACTTGCATTTTCTCTTCATGGCTCCTTTAAAAGACAGGACGACGGCAATATAATCATTCAGGTTACCTTTTGGAAGCGTTAGCAAAATTTTATCCTCAGTTTTTAACCAGCCCACAGCAACAGTAATAACTACACGTGCATCAGTATTATTATTTGATTATGACGTTTAACGCGCCCACACTACAGGGCCATTAGGCGCGCTGTAGTGAAAGCACCACACGGCAGTGAGATGACTACCATCAAGTCGTCAATACCGGCACCACGATACAGTTTTAGCCACCACGATGACTCACGCTAAGAAAAATCATATTCTTCTTCGTATAAAAGTCGAGGCCTTCCTCAGGCAATAAATTTTAGCATTACGAGACAGAATGCCAAATGCATGACATACGTTAATTTGTCTGCAATTTCACAAACATGCACGAAAGTCCTATAAATATTAGAAAACCGTGCCGATAACGGAACTTGTCGCTCGGGGCGAATGTGCCTTGTTCCATGACCGGCTGGAAAGCCCTTAGTTATAATTATACCAGGCCGAAAAGCTCCGCAATCCTATTCCATGAATTCAAATTCCAATATTATTAGGTATTGTTTGTTTTTGGTTTGTGTATTTTTTTAATTCTGCCAGGTGCCCCTTGGCAGCAACTGCAAGAGCTTGGCCGGATTTCTATTGGGCTTTGCCAAACCGAATTGTGCCGCTCGAGTTACTGGTAAATCAAAATCATTGAATTTTGAATTAACTAGCTCTCAGTGTACCTGATTCCAAGAATTCGTTTTGTCCAAAGCCACTTGTCTCTCGGTTAAGAAATCAGCTAGGCGGAGGTAACTTCTGTTGAAGACTTCAGAAAATTGGGCATTTTTACCCATGCTTCACGCGCTATTTGATGGATAAGTCGCATTTAAGATTCCAGTAAAGAAACCAACTAAATCAAGTCAAATGAGTTGAATTGTGGTTCAACAACTCAGCTAGTAAACCACCAGTTCTCCTCGCAATATCGCTTTTTCTGTAGGTCATTTTCTATGCAAAAAAAGAGCGAGTCTTTTGAGCTGAACACAGACGATCTCGCGTATGTAGCTATAGAACAGCCCCTTTTGCAGCCAACAGAGAAAAATAACACAAACTTATGTATTTGAGTGGAAAAGTGACTGGGAAGATACTTTGTATTGGATGGGAATCGAAACCAGGACCTTGCAATCGGGGGCCGCGCGCACAACCCGAAGCAAAGAGACCCTATAGTTCTCTTTCTCTGAAGATGGAACTAATGAATGCCATGTGGCCTTCGACATAGAAAACCTCGGCAACCGGCACACGCTGCTGAAGGAACAATCGTGTCTAGCACGCACGTGCTAGAACTGAAAAGCGTAAGCCTTTTTCGGTCTCGTTCTACTGTTTGAATCATATTCCAAGCATTTCAACTGTAGTACAATACTTCCTCTATTGGTTACGACACGCTTTAGCTGGCGCGTTCTTTGCTTTTTTTTAGTTTGGTTCCCGCATAGAATGCCACTGACTTGGGATGAACGTGCAGGTTGAACGATTAATTCATTCACACTGCGTCGGAATTAGGCGACGTGCTACGCCTCCTGCATACAGCTTTACTGCACTATGTGGCTATCTCCCAGGTGCAACGTCTTCTTGGTAGGGTTGGTGGCTTGAGGGCACCCCAAATATATCGGCATCCACAAGAGACCCGGAAATGTATTCAGTTATCGTTTAAAGTTTCAATCCCCTGAACAAAACAACTTTCAATTTTAATTAGATAAAAGCATGTTTCTTGCTTTCCCCCATCTACCTTTGTCCTTCATTTACTGAACGACAGAAAAGCGTTCCCCCACCACATGTGGCTGGTGCAGCTACTGGCAAAGTTTCCGGTGGCACTGACAGTCTGTTTGAACACGTGCTTCGATTCCTAATTCATATGCTTGGAGAGGACAAAGGAGAGTCGCATACTTCCTGGTGTAGGGTATTTTGACATCGCCATTCCCGGTTCCGTATTCAAACAAGGTTATTGGCACGCGAACTCATTCATCACATTTTCTTTTCTTCTTTAGTAACGCTTTTCTGCTTTCCGGTTGGTGGTGTAAATCCGGTTCGATAAAGTACAACGCAGGTTCCAATTTTTGTTAATGATATCTGGACACGAAATGGCTCTAACACCTCTAAGAACCGGAACGGTCGTCAAGAGGACGCATAACGGGATTCGAATAGTTCGCCAAGGGACCGCGGATTGTACTATATGAGAGTTCTTAGTGTAGCCACAAATCAGAGACTTCAGATTTGTGGGTGTCCGTTTTAGAGAAGCACCGTCTTGGTTTCTCCTACTAAAATTATTTTCGATCTTCTTACTACTTTGATGGTTTAAATATGTTTTGAACTCTTGTTTGTAATTCCCATATAATTGGAAGTTCGACTTTATGCATAGCCTTCTGAGGTGGTTACCGAGATGGTGGTAAGAATTCATTGGGTGCCGTGCGCTCGCCAAGCATGCCGTAGTAGAGCCCATAAATGCGGATTCATTTTTGTCAATGTGTGTTGGTTGCCCCCGCACGTCGGGGACCTGTTTACCGCTGCTTTTGTATTAAGCGCACCAAAGCTATCGCGGGTGATGGCAGGCTGGAGGCGGAGGTAGAATACCGCTGCTCTCCGACGGGGTTTGTGGTACCCTCATGGGTGATGGATGACCCCCACTGTATCGGGGATTCCAACACCCGCCTTCGGTTTCGGCTTCGGCGTTTGGTAGAACAACATGGTATTAGAATACACCAACAGTGGAAGACTGAGGCTGACATGAGAAGGACGCGTGAAGTTAGAACTGCCGAAGAGCAACTCGCCTTCGCATCGCCGTCAGGAGGCCTCTGCGCAAGAAGAATTCAGTGGCAGGCGCTAAAAAGAGGCGGTAAGCTCGATAGGACAATTCAAGTTTTCGAGCCGGATGATGAAACAAGAAGACGTAAATGTCGAGAGGCGCGGAAGAGCAACCTCAAAAACGCAAACGCGAGTATGAAATGAGACTTACCAGATCTAAACTTCATATATAAAAGCGATGTGTGTTACCGGTTGTAGTTGGAAAACGACGGGGTAAAGGCTTGCAACGTGCATGATACGAATGGCCAGAGTCGGCGCTGCGGGTTCTCGCAAGCGTATTTCCAAAAGGCGCCAAAGTGAATGACTTCAAGATCAAAGAATCTTCTCGTTGCGTTCCGCATACGATCATTCACTGGTCAGCTTTGCTCGTTTGTCTTCGTAACGGACTGGAAGGGCTGAAATTTTTTAAAGCGAAGCCTATTGTGTCAGCGCAGAAAACACTTTTGGCAACACTCCGAAAAGCCATGCGCGGAAAAACGAAGTTAGAGCGGAGCTAGAGGTAATGGGAGAGGGTGTGGCTGTCTTACCCTGGTATTCTGAGTCTTTCCTCCACTCGAGCCTCCATTGGAAGGGGGCCTTGAAATCGACTTCCCATGCATAAGCATTGCGAAATCCTCCCTTCAGCCGAGTGGAGCGAGCAAATGGAGTGGAGGAGGAACTCAGAATACGACCCTAAACCTCGGTCGGAGCAGAGTGGCCGCGCAGAGCGCTACTGATTGAAGCACAGGTAAAGCGCTAACGACAGCAAGGGGTGGGTCAGTGGTTCGAGCGGAGCACCGTCAACGTGGGAATGACCAACACGTACCAGCCACCCGTTTACTTAGAAATGGACAGCCGACGCATCATGCATGCTTCCGAGGGGCCCGCTTCTGTTGACCAGTGACGCTGCGAGCAGGTACGGGAAGAAAATAACTGACCACAGTCACGCAACGCATAATGAAGAAGAGTTATATGAACCACTTAGTAACAACAAGTGTGTAAAAACAGGCGGCACTTTACGGCTTCGCCGGTTAACCATATCTCCGCGGAGTGCATGGGAACATCTTTTTTGTTTCCTTTATTTTGCCATTCCTGCAGAACTTCAGTGTCAATGTCAGCTAATCCTTGATGCGAATTCGCACACAGTGTTTTTTGTACAGTTCCCACCTTTAAATAGGCATCGATGTCACATTAAATCTCAGAATACAGTGTAATGCTGTGTAATTCTTTAACTGTTCTTCCGAGACAAAACGTATTGCTTAGATGCTGGCAAGAAAAAAAAATCCGCTCCTCGCCATAAAAAATGAACGTGCAGAGAATATGTTCAAAACAAATACCTGTTCCAGGCCTGGCAGATAAAGTGAACATCCAGCGAATATGTTCAAAACAAATACCTGTTCTGGGGCGCTATTCCAGAAGGCCCGAGATAGCTCGCTCCTGAGTTTACAGTTGCTCGAGTTAACAAAGTAGTGATAGTAGAGCATTGGATAAGCTCGAAAGAAGCCGGCGCAAGTGCGCGGGGCATGCTTGGCATTATCAGCGCGCCAGTTGAGGCCGCTCACGTTGAAAAATTGATACATGTAAAGACACCAGGGTGTCTACGTACCGTAAAAAACATCCCCCTCGCGAGGGGCACGTTCAAATGCAGAGCATTTCGGGGGCGCACGACGTTAAGTAGGTTGGGTTACGTTGATGTTGTTGCAGTTGTTGCTGTTGGTTGTTTTTAAAGCGTAGCGCTTCCAGGCTGGACATTTTGTGCGTGCAAGTGGTCTTCTATTTTTCCTTTTCTCTGGCACGGAGTGCGCGCGCTTGTAAAGACGTTCTTCGCGCCGCTTTTGCGGCATTTTATCTGGTTCGAAAGAAATTGACAGCGAGAGCGAACGCCGAGAACCGCCCCATCACGGCACGACCGCGCCACGACCACGTCACGACTACGTCACGATCACGCCACAACTGTTGTTGCTCCCGCGCCAAACTACGACGCATGCGCGCCCCACCTGTTGCTGAACGCGATCCGAACACGCAGAGAACACGCGAGCAGCAGCGGAGAGCAGGCGAGGAGGAGTGGGGGAGAGGGCGCAACTGGAACGGCTGTTGCGGACGCCGAGGCACGCCGACAACGCCGGGTGACATCGTGAGATAAAGAAATGCTCTGCATTTAAAAGCAGGGCGTGTGCAATCATGTGCGTGCAGCGCCATGTAGAATCTGATTGAAATAAGCATTCCGTGAGTAAATTAGATAACCCCGCTATTTCCGTTAAAACTCCGGCCTGGCCCCAGCCTAGTTGCAAAGCTGCACCCTTTAAAACTGTTGCGGGGTGGCTCCGATTTTATCGGTATTCTGTTCTTCCAACCCGCCGCGGTGGCTCAGTGGCTAAGGCGTTGCGCTGCTGAGCACGAGGTCGCGGGTTCGATTCCCGGCCGCGGCGGCCGCTTTCTGATGGAGGCGAAAAGCAAAAACGCCCGTGTGTGCGAGATTTCGGCGCACGTTAAAGATCCCCAGGTGGTCAAAATTAATCCGGAGCCCTCCACTACGGCGCGCCTCATCGCCTGCGTTGCGTCGGCGCGTTAAACCCCACAATCAATCAATCAATCAATCAATTCTGTTCTTCCACTGAACAGTGATGGCTACGCGAATTCAGGGTGGCTCCAGTGCAGCTCAGCGCAAGCTCAAACCAAGTAAACGAAGGAGTTCACTGTAGCAAAAAAAATCGCCCGTTCTCTCAACTCTCTCAAATGTGGCTTACTTTCTTTACGTGCGGACGGCGGGTGTAGTATCAGAAATCACCACAATTCAGAGTGTCACGACCGTGTTTCAACATTGACCAGGACGTTTTTTGGGTTGAAGTCGTGTCATCTGTCATCGATTGTGTTTTACTGTGTATTAGGACGGCTGCCATGGGAATATCTTGTCGTCTTAGCTGCTGCTATCGTTCGGCTTAGAGCTAACTCTTCGTTCGGACCGAACATCTCCGCGACTCTGGGAGCATTTCAGTGTTGGTGGCCTGGGAACTTCGTTAATACTTTGCTGGTGAGCTTGGTTGCTGGAGCGTCAAATGCTGGTGACTTCGTTTCCTGGACGGAACCCCACCGGGAATGTCGCCGCCATCGTCGGGTGGGGCTTCGGTCGCTACGCCGTGCCCAAGAGTGGGCTGGGTGTGTTTTATTGAAGCAAAAATTAGGAGGAAACTCGGGATTGATATTGCACGACCGAGTTGCACTTGTGATGCTCGTTATAGCGGCTGCTGCAGCGTGATTCAGTGTTCACGGTGCCTCCATAGCAAGCATGTATCTATCCGGACAGATGTTTCTCTTCAGCGGAGGCGGGGGATGAATTTCGAGCTCATTTTCGCCTCTCGAAAAGTATTGTGCATTGGCTGGGCAGTCACCTGGCGACCGACCCATTTTCGACGATTTATAGGCGGCTTTCACTCCACGACCAAGCAGAAGCAAGCGTTTTGTGCAATGCGGTTTTCGCGACGGGCACCTTCCACGGAAGCGTTGGTAGCGACCGCACACGCGACCGCCACCAGTCCACAGTTTGCCGGTATGTGCGCAATAAGATTACTGCAGCCATATTTTTTCGCTTTCTATAGGTAGTTCGCGGGCATGGCGTCCGCAGGTTCTACCATGCCTCTGTCTGCAGCCGCAGCGTGTGCTTGTCGCACCATGCTACCGAAAACGCTACTGGCAGGAGGGTCTACATACAGCGGCGTCTCTCTATTATTGACCATCTCTACGCATTTCATCTGGTTTCGCCCAAGGTCTTCTTTGCCTGGTAGGAAGCAGAGCACGCGACGCTCGTGAAAGGGATAGTTGTTGAGACTGAAACTAACGGCGTGACGCCAGCAGGAGGGTGAGCGAGAGAAGAAAGAGAGAGAAAGAAGGGAGGGGTGGGGGGGTATTGGACGCAATAAAAAAACCAGCGACTGCATACAGCTTCGTCGAACAAGAGTGGTTGGGAGTGAAATGAAATAAGGCAAAAAAATGCGCGCGCGCGCGTGTGTGTGCGTGCGTGCGTCGCGTGCGTGCGTGCGTGCGTGCGTGCGTGCGCGTGCGTGTGCGTGCGTGTCCGGACCCGTTTCTAGAGGACGGGATTGTTGATCGCCGCCTCTACATTGAACCTAGTTGGGAAGTACGCCCACCACGTATTTATTTGTGCCGTTGTAGGCACGTCTCGAGGCTCTTCGTCATCCACATGATCAGCCTCGTCGTCCACACCTATCTAAATTGTGTAGGTGTAGGTGTCCGCGTTTTGCGCGTAGTGGCACCTAATCGTTCGAAAGGAGAATTTATAATCCAAATGTACCGGACGTTGCCTTGTGTACACCAGTGTGGCGTAATGGGCGTCCCCATTCAATTCCAATTCCATTCCGAGGAATTAGAACTTGTCGTGATTCTATTGCTTTCAATTCCTCGGAATGAGAGAATTTAGCCTATTCCCATAACAGGAATGGATGGGCAGTTCAATTCCATTCCTTTAATTCCTCAACGTAAAAACCGCCTCAGGCGCTCTATCGAGGAACGCAAAATAAATGTGATGTTATCATACGCGTTAAAACCTGCAAGAGTATGCAAAATGTATTACTGGTCTTCGATCTGGGAGGTAGCAGGTTCGTTACATATCTCGTGCATAACAACTACCCTTCTAATGCAAGTATTAACCAACCCTTCTTCAGGAATTCAGAGACAAGCGCGAAGGCTAAAAGTGCGTCCAACCGATCGTCAAACCCTTAAACACCCAAATCGGAAGCGATGAACGAACCGATTCGACGATTTTTCGCGCAATAAACAAACGCATCTTCGAACGATCTAACTGCACACGGTTACGTGGTTTATAAGACAGAAATATACCATTGCACTCCGTGGTCTTGGTCGACGCGTGTGTTGTGTTATTTCAACCGTTCGTCTTTTGCGATTTCCTAGTAAGCGTCTTTGACACAATCGAAGCCCACTTTAAGAGGCAGAAAGATAAAAACTTTATTTGTGGTCCCCCTTTTCACGCACGCGCCGAGTGCCCAGAGATGTTATCTGACCTTTTCGGTCGAGCAACCGGTCTATGGGGAAATGCATTAGTTTTTTGACCAACGCGATCTGTCCCTCTTAGAAAGCTTTCGCTTGAAAAAAGGGGCAGTGTCACACTGCCCCTTTTTGCATAATGAGTAGCGGGAACGCGCTACTTAATATGGTGTTTGCATGTTAGCCTGTTTTAACGGTGTGTTTTTGCGGGGCGCGAGATGACGCAGCTATTACTTTTATGTCTGCCTTTTCCGTTTCCTTGCTCAGTATGTCGCGTTTTTTCTTGCTATCTGCTTTGCGTACCGTCATGCCGGCGTATTTAGTATGCTGTGGAGAACTCCCCCGCATGTCGCGCGGAGCTTTCTCACATGCACACGCATTCTCAATGCTTACTTAAATCATTTCAAGTGAATTTGCAGCATTATCCAATAATGCTACTGTGCCAACGACAGAGACGTGAGGGCGACGTCACTCGCTAAGTTTTGCATTCACTGTGGGATTGTCGCCACCCCTTCCACGTTGACCTCCATTTCGCTTGTTTATTCCGTTCAACTCAGGGCAATATATATGACCCCCTCTTTTAAAGTGCAGAACCATATCGTGGCGGGAGCCCTGGCAAAATCAAGAATTATGGTCAGGCAGCTTGTTTCCATGAACGCGCAAACAATATCCATGAGGACCTGATCAAAAGATTGAAATGAGGCTTTCCTACCTGATTGGTGGCGATGCTCCAACTTTCAAACCGTCAACTAATGCTTCAGTAATCAGGTACGTTTGTACCCAGGCGCAAAGGCCACATGCACAGAAACACAGCAACCAAACCATGAACCAGTTTGGCACAACTGGAGGAGAGGGCCGCACTTTCGGATCGAAGCAAAGCACGGTGTAGCACTCCTGAGAGCTGTCAAAACACTCGCAAACAAGGGTGCTGCTGTAGCCTGAACTGTTAGATATAAACGCCCTTTGGCACCTGTATCTTCTGCATTGGCACATTTAATATGTAATCGTATATCACAGCTGCCCACAACCGTATCAGAGCATGGAGGTAAAAAGCTCAGTAACACATCCGAAGCTCGCGTCTTACGCCTATGGCGGGTGCCGGGCACACACACAGGGCCCTCACCCACAATTTTCTTTTTTGCTGCCTTGGTTTTGATTTGTTGGAGCCCCAGGGCCCCGCTGCAACAGACCGACAGAGGGTCGACAGGCTGGTTTTTTATTCCCGGGAGATGCCTACCAGGTCGGCTTACAAGCTACAACGATATTCACTGTGCGCCGACCCCGGGTACGGAGGGTAGGAGGAGGACGCCAGCAGACCCGTTGTTTCGTGTTTTATGCACGAACGCTTTATATTACTAGGTCCAAGATGTCGCAGCATCAACTTGTGATGAAAAATACCGCGGCTCCGGATGAGCGCTGTTTGTATTCCCCACCCCTGCATCTCGATGCTATTCCTCGCATTTTGTTCTGGGCAAACGGCACCTGCAAGTGAGGCGCCGGTCAGCAATCGGCGCCACGGACAGTTGTACAGAGAAACGTATGCCTCAAAAAGCCTGCGAATTCACGAAGAGTTGACCTAACGGTGCCACCGGCCAGACGTGCTTTTTGTGGCAGCTCCCTCCTGGAGAATGTGAGCTAGAATTTTGTATAAAATGAGCTTTAGCAACGCTGAGTCACTCCTAAATGCTCGGATCACTGGAATGCCTTTTGAGGTAGCTATTATTGATGTATGCATCACATGAATACATCCTCGTTCAGGCTGACCATCAACCGAGTTCCGCCCGCGATGTTGCGGAATCGGAGAAGGGGTTATGCAATTATAAACTGAAAGGCTGATTGGACGCGTGAAGCACAATATGAAAATCCTTTGGAAAGACGTTCTTTAATTTGTCTACAGCGCTGCTCCCCCTCCTGAACCAAAAGCAGCGGAAGCAGAGCAGCGCATACCAGTCAGAGCATACAAGTCAGCCAAGGGAATCTCAGAAAAAAAGTTGCCGTGAAAGACACAAAACCGTTGAGCAAGCGCAGAGTATGGAACTCTGGGTAAATGTAACAGTGAATATCGGCTTGCCTTGATGGATGGGTGCATTATTTCTTTAGGGCCGTTTCTTTTATACAAGACAGAATACGCTGCCCTGCGAATTTGACGATTACAATTTCTTGCAAAAGGACAGATTGCTTGTTATACGCTAAGAGCTATCTTTGCCACGTTCTTAACATCTACAGCCCCCCTAAATCCAAACACATCTCTTTCAAATACATCTTTCACCAAGCCCTTTCTCTCGCTAAACGTAACCCTCTCATAATTGTAGGCGACTTCAACGCCCCTAGTGTCAAGTGGGGTTACTCTCACACGACTCGCAAAGGTCGTTTACTATCTGAACTTGTCACACTCCCTTCAACTCACCCTTCACACCGACCCTTCATACCCCACACGCATTGGCAACCGTGCCCAGCGCGACACCACTCCCGACCTCACCTTGAGCACTGGAAAACTCACCCATCATACCTCCAGGACACCAGACACACTCGGCAGCGATCATTATATTATAAGCACATCTCTTACCCTTAAGGGCATCAACACAACGCCCCCACTCCCACCACGAACATGCACAGATTGGGATCTCTTCCGTACTGAATGCCCCCTCCCGCCAACTACCACCTCCGACTCCGACCTAGAACAATGGGCGACCCACCTTTTCTCAGCTAAACAATTTGCAACGAAAACCATCGACCCTGCTCCTCCAGTGCAATATGTAGACACGCACCTCCGTACCCTTTGGGAGGCTTACACCATCATAGCGGAGCGCTGGCGGAAACAAACACCGACGCAACCTTCGCCTCAAACTACAAACCGTCCGTACAAAGATCGAAGCACACGCACTCACCTTAGCCAGAAATCAATGAAATAAAATTTGCGACGATATGCGAGGCCAGCTCTCCACTAAGAAAGTTTGGCACATCCTCCCTGCCTTACCCGACCCGCGCTCTACTGAGACCCAAACTCGGAACCAAACCACTGAACTGATAGCGGACACTCAACTCTCACCCACTGCTATATGTGACAGCCTCCGCTCCCATACATCCCACGCCCTCACCACACCCTGTTGGTTCCCCACAATACACTGGCAACCCCAATCCACAGCTCGATGCCCCTATCACGTTTGCAGAGCTACATGCGGCGATCCAAGCCATCAAATGTAATACCTCGCCAGGACATGACAACATCACTAACGCCCTCTTACGACATCTAGATGAGGAGGCTCTCGAACACCTTGTGCAACTCTTTAACCAACACTGGCTTAACCATACTTTCCCCTCCACCTGGAAACACTCCAACATCACCGTCATCCCCAAACCTGGAAAAAACCCCTCCATACACAACCTCCGCCCTATCTATCTCACCTCCTGCCTTGGCAAACTTTTCGAGCACGTCTTGCAGAATCGTATTAATGCACACCTTGAACACACTCAAGCCTACCCCCCTAACATTATCGGCTTTCGACCCAACCTATCCACTCAAGACGCCCTTATACAGTACCATCATGATTTCCACCACACCCCCGCAACAAGACCACACCTCTATTCTCTCACTGGACCTTCAAAAAGCCTTTGACAATGTCTCACATCATAGCATACTTCAGGCAGTTTCATCCCAAAACCTAGGCCTACACTTCTATCACTATATCTATAACTTTCTTACACAACGTACTGCTACCATCCGCTTTGGCCATGTCCAGTCTGATCTTTTCCACATGCCAGACCGCGGAACGCCACAAGGAGAAGTCTTCTCGCCCATGCTCTTTACCCTGACTCTAATCCCACTTGCCCGCTCTCTTTTCACCATACCCACACTACGCAGCACACTCTACGCAGATGACATTGCCCTGTGGGTTCACACTGGCTCCGACCAACACATTGAAACCACACTCCAACACGGCCTCGACCAAGTGTTCGACCACATCGAACCTTTAACGCTCCAGTGCTCTCCACAAAACTCTGCTCTGCTAACTTTCCCACCCCCTCTCAGAAGCCCCCTCCAAAAACCCCCCATCCAACTTTTTATACACACTGACCCAATACCCCACACTCAGCAACTTAGAGTCTTAGGCCTCACCCTAACACACAACAGATCACCCGCACTCACCTTCCAGCACGTAAAGAAATACGTTACCCAAACCACGCATCTCATTAGACGGATCGCCAGCAAACACCACGGCATCACGGAACAGGACCGCCTCCGTCTCGTTCACAGTGTTCTACTTAACCGTATCTTGTACCACCTACCATACATTATCCTTACATCTACCCAACTCGACTCACTTGATGCCCTCCTCCGGAAGACGTATAGGCATGCACTCCTGCTTCCCCCATACGCACCAACACATCGCTTACTCGACCTCGGCATACACAACACCATACGGGAGCACCTAGACGCCCACCGCGTCTCCTAACTCATGCGCCTTGCATCCTCCTCAACAGGGCACTACATTCTCAACTCTATCAACGCACTACCACCCACCATGCCAATCCCGCCACTCCCCATTCCACCTCACATCCGTAACAGCATCCGAATCCACCCAATTCCTCGCCACATGCACCCTACTTTCCATGCAGCCCACCGAATAGAACGAGCCAACGCCCACGCCAAAATATACCCACCATCACCATGCACACTATACACTTATGCTACCCCCTACCCTCACAAACCTGCACACTGTCTAGCTGTTGTTGGCCAACACACATCACCAAACGTCACAGCGGCTACCATCCTAACTAACAACACAACCACGGCGGAGGAGGCAGCCATTGCCCTCGCACTCACCCAGCGCCCCACCCCCAATTCTTCGTCTCTGACTATCAGCAGGCCATCCGCAATTTTATTTGCGGTAACATCTCTCCCATGGCATTAAAAATTCTCTCCAAAAATCCTCCATCCGACATCGTGACCCTGCTGTGGACACCAGCCCACACAGGCGTAGGCGCTAATGAAGTGGTGCACGTACGTGCTCACACACAAATTGACCGGGTCGCCATTTTCACTACGCTTACACGCGATGCCCCTGCAGGGAAGCCAGCCTCCCTCCTGCAATACAGGCATATTGCCCTGCACTACCGCCTTCTCCGCCGCCGATACCCACCCCCGCACCCACATCTCTCCCCGGAGGCGGGCCACATGCTGCGCATCCTACAAACACACACCTCCCCACATAGAACACAATTAATACACAGTCATCCACATCTCTTTACTGACCCTACCTGTCCATCCTGCGGGGCACTCGACACTCACTACCATTCCCTCTGCGAATGTCCCGCACACTCGTACCCCCCCCCCCGTTCCCTCCCCTCACCACTGGGAGCAGACGTTGCGTGACACGGGGGAGTCAGGCCAAGTTCTGACCACCTCCCGGGCCCTGGCGGTCGCGCCGGCCCTGTGGGCCTCCTCCACCCCCAACACCTGATTCTAATGGACGAAAAAACGTATTCCTTCCTTCCTTCCTTCCTTGCCACATATCTATTGTCATTATTTCAATATCCCAAAAAATGCCAAATTGTTGGCTCTAGGCGTCCTAAAACAATTGGCCGCGTATCTGCTTCTTTCCTGCAAATTTGGTCCAAAGATCATAGCGCCCCCACTCTTTCCCGCCCACTTCTCACGCCGTTTTCCTCCTGTCAAGGTCCTTTTGCGATAGACACAATGATGGTGTGTAGAATTTAATTCAAATTTCCCGCATTCGCTCTCCTGCCGGGTTATTGGTTGGGACCTTTTTGTATATTGTAAAGAAATTTTCCTTTAACGCGTTGTTTCTTGTTTGATTCCGCAAAACCTGTGCCGCAATTTTCGTTTATTCGGAAGAACTGCAACTATCACTTATGTAGTGTTGTTAGCCCTCAAATATTCCTAATATTTGCCATTACGGAGAAATGTTAACAAGTATGAAGCATTGTTCCAGCTTTAGTAGGTTGAAAATTGTTTTGCCTAAATATTCTTCTCGTTCAACAGCCGCCCTCGTTCAATTTCTAGCTGGACGACTGAATGGCGGTACGCATAGAGAGACATAGAAACTAAAATTTTCCTGTTCAAGTAGGCCAAAACAGGCTATCGTCTATAAAACTAACAATTACACCAGACACCCCGACTCCCGCGGCCAATTTTTGTTTTTCTGATT
The DNA here is from genome assembly GCA_013339765.2 of Haemaphysalis longicornis. Classification (NCBI taxonomy): domain Eukaryota; kingdom Metazoa; phylum Arthropoda; class Arachnida; order Ixodida; family Ixodidae; genus Haemaphysalis; species Haemaphysalis longicornis. The sequence goes on from CM023453.1 coordinate 148,943,362, forward strand.
TGCACCTCTTGTCAATTTCATTTGGTTTGGATTCGGAAAACATTGTAATCTATCTCAGCCTACTTATTCTGCGAGGAGTGATGGAAACCACAGGATCCCATTGCGAAATAACTTTTCTGGGCTGCGCAGAGACCAGGGCGTCAGTTCCAATAAGCGGTAAGTTCGAATTAACCGACTTCGAATTAACGAGCTTTCACTGTATCATTCTTTGCGCCTCGTACAGTTCGTGCATGTTGCGCGTGATGACTGGTTGAATTTCTCCTCTGCGGACTTTCCAGTTGGTCGTAATAGCCAGCGTAAGAAAAGGTTACAAAAGAAGGGCAGAAGCGCAACAACATTTTAAAAATGGCTATTTGTAGTTGAAGTGCCCCTAAATCACGAAAAAAAACAACCTACAAAGTGCCGTGTTTTAGCGGCAAGGTAAACAGACATTATTTGCAACGTCAGTGTTCACTTAGAGTAACCAATATAAGGCATTGGCAAAACAATGGTGGAAAATTAGTGCCGAATGCCACAAGACACCTAGATTCTCTTACACATTGTTTAATTACTAGCCTATTCCCTACATTCCGGATGTTTCAATTGTTACACGAGCATTCGTACAGCGTTAAAATGACGTCAAAAGTTTCAAATAAGTCACTTTAAAACTTCGCACAAACTAATATTGAAAAGTATTTCCACGCATCACTACTCTATTTCCGTTTCGTGGCTGCGAGGTGCAACGTATACTCTTCTCGGCATAGGGGCAACACTGTACGAAAATGTTTCATTTTGTAGCAATTCTGAAAGTTACTACGTCCGGTAAAAAGCAACAGCCACGTGCCGTTGGCAATTTCCGTTCTTCTTGTTGACTGGGATGTGTGCGGTGTTTTATACTTTTTGACTTTGCTGGCCAAACTGTGGTGAGGAGTTTTCCAATTAACAGCTTTGTTTTTTTTATAAATCACACACGTGCCTTTCAAATTGTCAGCCAGCTACCCTCGTGGCGGCCACCAATCGTTTACTGAGAAAAAGAACCAATGACTTGTGTTCGCAGGTGACGGAAATGTCACCAGGTGCAATGAACTTTTCTCGGAGATTTAGGTTGCCTCTGCCGTGTGTATTGCTTCACTATATTTGTTCCTTTCTCTATCCCTACATGTTGTTTCTGCTTCAAAGGTTGAATAACGGCTTCGAAAAAAAATTTCTTTAAAGTTCCCTTCTTCACGTCTGCAAACACGGTAGGGCCTGCAAGAGCCAATTACTCCACTTGACACTAATACTGAATCAAGGAACGCATAGAGAGACATGGAGACAAAATTTTTCTGTTCAAGTAGGCCAAAGAAAGGCTATCATACAAAACTAACTAATAACACCAGACACCCTGAATCCCGCGGCCTTTGCCCTGATGACACGTGTCGATATGCTGAACGTTGGAGACGGGAAGGGATGCCTACAACTAAATCTGTATTTTGGCGTCTTGCTTATCCGAACTATAAACGCAGTAATAAACAGGAGAAGTCGTTCGTGTGCGAATTCACGCCGAATAATTTAGGACCACGTGGTGGGCCTTTCCTCTTCTGTTTTCCTTTGCAAACCCAGTTCTCAAAAAATAATTTCATGTTTGATGCCCCGAAGCTTCTATTTTGCTTATAGGCACACCGTGTATTGCATGCCCGCCTAGCGATTCGAACCCCCTCTCGGTCTTCGACGTGCGTCAGAATCTCGACGCATGGAGGCCTAAGTAAGAAAAAATATGGCCGGGAGAGGGAATCGAACCCTCATTCTTGTGGTCACCAGTCAAAGGCTTAGCCACTCAGTGGCTCTTAAGGGTCGCACTTGCCAAGTATTTGCACTTTCCAAGTGTGTGTTGAAACTTGTTCCTCTTCTGCGCTGTAGCAGATGACACTCATCATCGTCACTCTCATCAGCAACCACAGAGCGGTGGGACGCGCCAGCGCTGCACCCGCAGCCAGTCCCATTAAATCCCTCATTCTCACTAGTCCTGTGCTCTCCGCTCTCTCACGACGGCTTGCCAGCGAAGGACCTCGAGGTCCACTAGAGTGTATCCATAAGGCTACTTCAGAAGTGCAAGAAGCACGCATATTTCGACTGTTGGCCTTCGCTGTTGCGCAGTGCAGCAATTATGCGGCTCGATTGTTCGTAAACAGTCGCAGCGAGGAAAGGGCAAAGTCGATGCTTCCTATTGTCGGCAGGCGCCCGAGAGTGTGAATTTCATTTGCCTTGCGTAGCACCCTGGTCGCGCTACCAACGATAGCATTCTATTTCAACGTTGCTGCCCATAGCGATTCTCATCTTGCAACAACGAAGAGAGCTTTGATAGCGTTGTGACTGATATGAAACGAAAGTGCGTGAGAGGTTACGGAGTCCAGATGTGGAAAAGAGAAAAGCCACATATCCTGTTTATCACGAATTATCAATAGAGAATAGTCGAACCACTTCGTCGTAATCTGGAAACCCTTATTTTTTCGGTCCAGCTCCAGTTCGGATTCAGCCTGCTCAAGAACTAAAAGTCCGGTTTTGGTTCAGTTTCGAGAAAAATAGTGCTTCAGTTACAATTTTCGGTTTGGTTTCAGTTCGACACTCTGGTTTTAATAATGGAGCTGTTGTACAAGCCGTAAGTTGGGCGTTGCAGGAAAAAATACCAAGAAAATGCTGCGCACTCGGGATGGTTCCCGTCGCGCTCGTGGCTTTAGCAAAAAAACTGCGCATGTAATATTTCGCATAAGCGACACAACAATATCGACCCATATCACGATGACTATCCCTAGCACCGTTCAAAGCAACAACGGAACATGTAAATAAGAAATTTCAAACTTGTACAAATGCATGGTGATGTCTCCTTCAGTGCTCACATATAAGAAAATCCTGCTGCCTCGCTATGGTTCAAGCCTTGGGCGACCTAATGAAAGCTTCGCGAGTTGATCTGGTGGAAGTCTACATTGCTGACGATGACTTTTCATCCACCGTTCGCCGCGATGAAGAGGGCGCGATGAAGACAACGACACATATGACGATTACTACACTGCAACTAGGCAAACAAGCAATGGTACTCAAACCTAACTATGTGTCCGGCAATTCTCATCCAGAGCAACTTTGCCCATTCAAGTCTTGCGCCTGAGTGCAAGCTTCCCTGATTTTTTTATTTTGCGATGCACATGCCATAGACGCGAAATAGTCGCTTTTCTGGTCAATAGGCCATTTCTTGATTTTGCTGACAAAGTGATCTACCGAAAGGTGAGATATCGCAATGACAAATTATGGTTTATTGACCGAGTTGTTTGACGGGCATTCATCTCTTATGAATGTCCTCCTTTTAGGCCCTACTTAATTTAGTTGGTTCCTTTACTCGAATATCATAGCAAAACCGATCATCCAGAAAGCTACACAGCCGGGCACGAGTCTGCACAAAAAGAAAAGTAAACCGACTTGTTGCTGAATTTGCGCTGAAAACAGGGCGATAACCGCACTGCACTTGAAGGGGTGAACTCAAGTGGGCCTGTGCCGAGGTGACTTATAAACCGAGAGCCGAGTGGTTTCGGACAAATTCTCGGTATCAGATGCAATGAACACCTTTAATTCGAAATTAAATCATTTGAGTTTATGGATGAATCGATGTGCGCGACTTGGTTTGCAACATGTCGATTAAGAGGCCACCTGGCAGGATCGAACAAATAAACAAACTAATAAAGAACAATGACCAATTATTGGAAGTCGAGGTGATTCCGCCGTATATAATTTTGATTTAGGGCATTCCGCCGGGGGCATGGACAAGTCACATGGAGCAGATGAATGAAGCAGCAGCGATCTACACCCCAGGCTGCGCCGTCTCCGGAAGGGAAAGTAGAACGTAGAGGCCAATTGGTTAAGAGGAACGTATCCCCCCTGGCTGAAATTTTGAAAGATGCAAATTCGCGGACTATGTCGATGTGGACGCGAGTGCAGGGGTCTGTGGTGTGCAGACAGATGAAGCCATTATTTCTCAGGTGGGAAGCCCAAGACCTGCCTCTCTCTGTGACAACGAAAAACAAAAATACATTTATAAGCTCTCGCCTACAGAGCCTCAAACAGCTATACAGTTGCATAATTTATTGCAAGTTTCTTTTCTATTTCTCGAATGGCCCCTGGAATATTATGGTTCTGTGGGCGTCTCTGACCAAACATTCGCCAGCTCGTCTGTCGGAAAAAAAGCCCTGATACATGCGTAACGGAGCGCCCTCTTGGCGGCAAACTAATAGAAGAAGAAAAGGCATCAGTTTGCGGCCACGACAGAATTCGAACCCTTTCCTGGAGGTCACGTAACCATTACTTTGTTGACCGAAGGCTGATTTCAGATGAGGCATAGGAGATCAATAGGAAGTCCTACGTCTGCGGAAGAGTTTTAGTTGTTGCCGTGTAGCGCGGCTATAAAAGGACGCCTGTGTGGTGATCGTTCAGTATATGTTGCAATGTCGTGACCAGGAAGCTGGAGACGTAGGTATTCGTGCGTCGGCATTAACATCTCGTCTCAGTAAGGATTCTTATGGGCTCCCGGGCACTGGAATATCCATGTTTGTCTTTGGAAGGCTAAGGTATTGCGGGGCAACACTTTGAAGGTAGGCACTTCCGCGCCGAGAAAGCGGCTCATCGTCGGCAGGGTCGCTGAATATCATAGGAGTTTTGTGTCTTACATGTGCATCGAATTTTTGTTTCTATCTGGTGATTGGTCTTGTAATCTCTCTCTCGCATTTGTTCGCGTTCTCATGTATGTAGAATACGCCACCTTTTGAATTAAAAGTATCTCTGTTTTAATTTACGATTCAAAAGGCTGTCTGGTCTTGGCTGCTGTCACCAAAAGCCGCGTATCAGCAGTCCACCCTTTCGTCTTTCGGGATCCTTGGAATCGATGAAATTTTTCTCGCCAGCGTTTTTTCACCAGGCTGTCATTTTTCCGAACTTTCATTATTTTGAACTAGGCGGCCTCACCTTGCAGTTCAAGTCACGAGATTTTGCTGTACATTTCTGCAGAGACGTACACCGATTTGGCAAAATAAAATTTCCTTGCTGCTGCGGGAAGGATGGTTGGCATGCCGAACTCCTAGGAGCGCAGGAAGGGTGTTGTGCTGTCGTCTCTATGACAGTGTGTCTAACCCTAGCTTTACAAACAGGAGCATTCACACACACAGCGAGACAGACTCAGAGACACAGTTTTTTTTACCAGGCTGAAACGCCACCGCGCCAACTTGACACCGCCTCTTTCGGACGGGTGGAGAACGTGCGACAAAGGGAGATGCCCAGGTTACGACCATAGACGTATATTTCCAGCCAAACTTTCGGTTACTTGTACGTAGTTTCATTTAGGTAAAAAGGGCAACGAAGCACAACGCGCAAGTGATCGCGTCGTCGGCGCGCTCGCCACAGGTAGCAGTTGTCAGGGCAAAATCCGGGGCATCATCTCCGCGCTGGCCGATGGGCTCGCAGCAGAGATAGAGACTCACTCCGGCGGCTCACAGGTGCGTACCGCCCGGCGTCATCAAGTGCCAGGACAACAGGAGCAACCTAAGGTGCCACGAGCCAGCCGGAGGGGCTTGCTGGCTTTCCTGCTGTAAAGAGGTGCGACCGGTATGTGAAAGATTCGTGATGTACATCAGCTGTCCTGCAGTTGTTTACCGCTGTCTGCAGCGGTCGTGCAGCTGTTTGTAGCTTAGCTGTCCTGAAGAGTGACTCCCCGGCCATGTCCCGCGCAGGACGCGTGTTCAGTGTCCCGGGAAAAGAAGGATAGGTTTGCGTTCGAGATAGCCAATGAGGTTCAGTCAACCACAACACAGGGAGAAGTAGACGCCCCAGATTTTGTGACATTCCGCTGTGCTGTAGCCTATACACAGGAGGTAAGGAGATCTGGTCCATGGTTTTACGCATACAATTCAGACTGAAACTAATCTCCACACAGGTGATGATGACGCAGCTGGACAGGTTAACAAAAAAGAGAAAATGTGGCATTTTTTTACGCAGGTTCCTCGTGGTCTGGAATGTGGTGATAAGCTTATTCTAGAGCAAAGCAGATCAGAAGAAGGAACGAAGAGTTCGAAGTGTTTAAAATAACGCATGCGGGAGTGCCCTATGCTGCCCCTATGATTCAGCATGATTGAGGCTACGTTTAGAGCGATATCCGTTACGTTGATTGCAAGTCCGCTTTGGAGGTTTAAATCAGAAGGTTATCAGCCCGGGAAAAGACAAATGACTGTCGTCGGGTGGGTTAGTGCGCGATTTGTGGGGGCCGTTGGCTTGACGGTCAAAAACTGACCGCTGGTGCATTCAAAGAGTAATGAGTAGATGGTGACGGGTGTCCTCAGAAAGTGTTTATTATTCACAGGCATCAAAGAGTACCCGCGCTGAATGATTGCATTCATTATGATGGCCAAGCTATTTACAGCTGCACGAAATTCTTAATGGCTGGAAGGGTTTGGCTACCCAGAACAGCGATGTTGCTAATAAACTGGTGGACGGCACTTAGTATTCCGTCCGCATGTGGTACAATGAGATGCAGCAGAAAGGCAAGGATCTTCATGCGAAGTAGGTTATTGTTTCTCTCGACATGAATCATCGTGGTACAGCTACAAGTATGACGTGGTGCCTGTAGTGATGACTTGATGAAGATCACATTGACGCGTGGGTCTTTCGCAGTTGTAGGTCGGTTACAGTGCTTTTTGATAACCGCTACAAATAGCGCCGTTCACGATGAAGAGTTGTGTTAGTGCAATGACCTCTGTCTGGAAGTTGTCATGCCTCTGGAGGAGCGCAAGGTAGTGTGCCTTTAGGGCATTCATGTTTGAATGCGACCAAGATAATGTTGGGCTTAAAAAGAAGTTCAAAAGGGGTGTACAGGGGGCACTATACCTCACAATGCTCTGGAAAATGTGTTTTTATTGCATAAAAGGAAAAAAAAGCTTTTTAAATTATATACATTTCTTTGATGAAACACTTTTTAGTCCAGCAGCAACTTGAAGGAGTTTGGCGAGAAAGAAAATTCAGTGGCGCCCTTTCATTACTCAGCCGGCAATTAAAGGTGAGAGAGAGAGACTAAACATGTTTATTGTTTCTTATTAAAGAGTCCTTAGGGTGGCCTCCTCATTCCAGGAGTCCATTGGCACGGGCCGCGTCTTCTGCCTTCTCCACCAACTTGCGCTGGACGTCGAGGGAAGAGCTGGCCAAGGCGCTCTCCCAAAGCTCATAGGTGTGGAAGGGATTGGGCGGGTCAAGTGGGCTTTGTGTACAGCCGCCGACCATATGAAAAAGTGTTCAAACTCCCCGCAGAAGCGGCACAAACGGGGATACAGGGTGGGGGCTATGTAGTGGTTTCTGCTAGGGTGGGGGTAAGTAAGTATTAGTTTGCAGGGCACGAAGTATTCTATCGTGACCCTTGGGTAGTTGTTTGTGCGGTGGGGCGTACGTTTGTCTTTGTAGCCGATAGTGCGTTGTAATCTCATGAAACGAGACTAGAGGAAGCGGACGCAGATCTTCTTCTTCAGGTGCTCGGCCGGTCAATTCTCGAGCTGTGAGATGGGCAATCTCGTTCCCTGAGAGTCCAATGTGCGCAGGCGCCCAGATTATCTTGGCGGGTCTTCTTAGTGGCTTCTGTTGAAGTATTTTAAGTTTTTTTGTGTATTCTCCCGCTGGAAAAGTTGCGACAAGCCTGTTGAGAGTCAGTAATTACGGTCTCAACCTGAGTTTGGGTAAGCGCTAAGGCAATGGCCGCTTCCTCGGCGAGTAGAGGGTTGGCTCGGTCCAGTGATACGCTGGTGCGGTGCTCTTGGCCTATAATAACTGTTGCTACTGAGGCCCGCCTTCCGGGATAGAGGGCCGCGTCCGTGTACGCCACGGCAGGATGGCTTCCATACCGCTTTGAGATAGCACGGGCTCTTGCTTCTCTGCGGTCGGCGTGATGCACTGGGTGCATGTTTCGCGGTAGCACAGGTACTGTAATGTGGCGCCTGATATCATGCGGGATGTCTGTGACTTTAGGTGTTGGGTGTTGAAGCGGACTTCATAGTCCCAGTCTCGAAAGGATGGATCTGCCGGTTTCTGTAGTGCCTAATCTTGCCCTCTGATGGGATAGATGTGCCTCTATGAGTTCATCAGCTGTATTGTTGAGTCCGAGACGAAGCAGTTTGTCTGTCGAGGTGCTGACTGGTAGGCTCAGAGCCTGCTTGTAGGCTTTTCGTATAATGGTGTCCAGTTTCTTCAATTCCGTTGTTGAGAGCAGGGCATAGGGTATTGCGTAAGTGATCCGCGAGATGACGAACGCCTGTACGAGTCGGAGTGTATCGGATTCACCCATGCCCGTTGTCTTAGTTGTTATGCGCTTGAGCATGTGTGGGACTTGCCCGGTCATGGTCATAATCTTGTTGATTGTTGTGATATTTTTCTTGTCCGCCTGAAAGGTGACGCCCAGTATCTTGATGCTTTGAGCAGGGGTGATAATGTGCCCATCTATGTGTATGGCGATGGTGGGTGTCCCTGAAGCTTTTGTTTAGTTGGAGACACGAGCAATAGTTCGCATTTTTGAGGGGCGCAGCTCAGCCCGCATGACCTTGCGTAGCCATTTACTACGTCCGCTGCTTCCTGTAGGCGCTCCTCCATTGCTCCCACTGAACCCGTGGTGGACCAGATAGTAATGTCGTCCGCGTTGAGGCCATGATTTATACCCTGAATAGAATTAAGTAGTGCAGGGAGTCCTATGAGAGCAATGTTAAAGAGGAGGGGATATAGTACAGCCCCCTGGGGAGTTCCACGTCCTCCTATTGGAAAGGGGTCCGTGGTGTGGTCCCCTACTTTGAGTATGGCTTTCCGATCTGTGAGGAAAGACTTGACATACTGGTAGGCCTTGACTCCGCAGTCCAGGGTGTTCAGCTTCTCCAGGATGGCCGTGTGTTTTAAATTATCGAAAGCACCCTTTAAATCCAGCGCCAATATAGCCGTCGGGGAGTTACGGGTTGCGGGTCTCATTGCTTCTTCTTTGAGCTGGAGCAGTATATCCTGCGTTGATAAATGGGGTCGGAAACCCACCATTTCTGGGGGCAGTTTCCCCGTGTCTTCGAGGAAGGATTGAAGTCTTTTGAGGATGATATGCTCCAGGAGTTTTCCTATGCACGAATAAAGATATGGGCCGGAGGTTCTCTATACTGGGTGGTTTTTCCTGCTTTCGGGATCAGCCGAACTTTCGTGGTCTTCCAGTCCTCAGGTATTGTTCCTTCTTTCCAGATATTATTGAAGTAATTGGTGAGCTCCAAGAGCGACGGGTCGTCAAGGTTAACAAGCATCCTATTAGATATGTGATCCATTCCTGGAGCTGTGTGTCTTCTCAAAGTCTGTATGGCTGCGGTCACTTCTGCAGGGATGTCTTCGTCAAGCGCCGGGTTGGTGCTCCTGAATATGGTGGTAGAGGTTTGTTTTGTGTGTGTGGAGATACCTGTTCTTGAGGGCTGTGAGCAGGTCTTCCATGTCTCCAGGAAATTGGTGTATGAATTAGCCATGTTGTGATGGGACTCTGTTTGCTAACTGAGGAGTTGATCAAGAAGCGGAGGGCTTCAATTTTTGCAGTGGTGAGGGTGCCGCGCAGGCCACGTATAGAAAAAGCCAGTTTTCCCTGCAGAGAGAGTTGGCGTACTTCGCAGCTTCTTGTGTTAGCTGTGCGATCCGTTTTCGTAGTCTTCGATTATGTTTCTGCCGCTTTCATCTCCGCTGCAAAACTACTCCTCGCTTCCCAGATGTGCAGTAAATGAGAGTCGATGCACGGCGTGGCTGTGGTTGTCTTTTATTTTGGTGTGTGCAAGGAAATCCTGATGAAGTTGTTTTTAATCCAGTCGTGTAAAGAGATTTCGAATTGGGTTTCTTCGGCTGGTGCGCGGTTGCTCCGTTCCTCTCTGAGCTTCGTCCAGTCTGTGAGGCGAGCCCGACCTATTACTGCTTTGTAGTCCGATCCTATTACACTGCCTTGATATTCGCCGTGTGGATCCATTGAACTTGAGGAAGGTTTTTCGTAAAAGTCAGATCGGGAGCTGTGTCTCTGGTGACGCTTGTGCCAATGCGTGTAGGCCTACTGTGGTCTGTGACAATCGTGAGGTCTTAGATTCTATCAGCGAGTGTAGTCTAGTGCCTCTTGGGTTGGTGTATGCGTATCCCCACAGAGGGTGAGCAGCGTTGAAATCCCCCGTAATGACAAACGGGTTGTTGGCTGCTTTGAGTGTCGCTTGTTCAATTACTTGCTGAAGAATAAGTGGGGAGCTTTTAGGCCTGCAATACACGTTCAAAACGTACAGCGAGCGGGCCTTTCTGGAACTTGTGGTATTTTTCAAGTAGAATGCCAATTTCTTCGGACTGCTTAAGTGGGTGTTGAATCGCCACGTATCGTTTTCTGACCAGAGTGTGCAGGCTTTTGTCTGTGCCTGTATTGTACGTTATGTATCCGGGAAGGCGAACTGGTGTATTTGTTTCTTGCAGAGCTATAATGCTGGTATCGTCGTGGAATTGGAGATGTATTGGGAGAGTGGTCCATATTTGTTCTTGAAACATCTGCAGTTCCACTGCCATATAGTTATTTGTCCGTGAGACAATTTATTACTGGGTGGATGAAGGTCCATCTTGATTCATGGGTGAGGAGAGACATGTGGGGTTGGCGTTATCTGTTTTGGTGGTCTTCCTGGTTCGGGTATTGAAGTCGGCTTCCTCGAGAACCTGCACCCATCCCTCTAGCCTCGTTAGGTGGGAAGTTATTTGTTTCAGTGTTTCCATATTCTGAAGGCTTTGCGCACTTTGGGCTGCTTGCATGGCGTTGATAGCACGCGCCACGCTTACCTGTGCCTGCTCTTCCATTGCGCACTGGGGAAGATAATGTTGGAGTATTGTCTGGCTGCAATAGGTTATTCGGCTGTAGGGGTTCTTCGGCTGGTTGTGGCGGTATGGTCACGGCGCGATTGCGCTGTTCTGGGGAGGGCATTGTGTGTTTACAGAGCTGGACGCTTTCGGTAGTTGTTTAACTCTTCCTTCATTGCCGCCATGTCTGCGCGCATGGCTGCTATCTCATCCCTAAGCATTGCATTTTCTTCTAGCAAACGTTTCTCTTGTTGTGTGAGGGAGTTATGAGCTTGGGATCGACAATCTTTGCCCAGCTCACCCGATGCAGCGATGTCTGGGAGTTTTGGGAGCCTTCTCGGTTTCCTCTCGTGGCGCTTGGGGAACGGCCTCGGGAGGAGGCCCGCGACTCCGAGCGCAGCCTGCAGCCACTCGAACGGTCGGGTCCTCTGGAGCCGCCTCTCCGCGTTTGGGATCTGGAACGGGAGCGGTCCTGGTTTCTCCTCGGCGTGGAGACGGGGACTGGAGTGGCCCGAACGGGGGGGCTGGCTATTCCCCACTTGCTTCCGCCGATTCACCGGGGGCAGGAACCGCTGTGGCACGCCTTAGACGCTGTGGTGTGGGCGCCGCTGCAGAGAAGGCACCTTTGGGTGGCAGTCATGTTGGTTGCTTGTCAACGGGGATCCGCATGTCTTGCACTTGGGCGTTTTCGGTGGGTTGGGACACACGTCGGCTCTTGGGCCAATGGTGGCAAGTGTCGCAGTATGCTACCGTGCGCTTGTACAGGTAGCATCTCGTTATTACTCCGCGACATAGATGCTGTACGGGTACCTTCTTGCCTTGAACGTGGAAGGAGGTGCCGGTGTTTCCCATCCTTCTGCAGGTGGAAGTTCGTGGTTTGGGGCCACAATGGATTCTTGGACTTCCTTGGGTGTAATTCAATCCGATGTTGTAGATAACGCCCTTGCATGAGTTGTCGGAGAAAACGCCGTAGACGACACTTCGAGAAGGTGTTATTGCAATCGTGAGTTTCTTGATAGAGTAAATGCTGCAGCGGTCGCCGGCGATGGAGTGCTTACTATGAGAACGTTCTGTTTCTTCATCGATGCGGATCTTTATCTCCGGAATGCCACATTGGAGATTGCCTTCGCGTGCGATAGCTTTCGTCAGGTCCATAGGGCCACCTTACTCAGCTGGAGGCCGTTTCGTGGACGGATTGCCAGCTTGTAGTCGTCAGCGAAAAGCGGTAGGGTTTTCGGCTTGCGCGCCACGTGGTACTTGGCGGAGGGCCGGTTTTAGCGGCGTCGTGGTAGGGAGCTGTTGCATCTTGCGGCGTTGCGAACAGCTTGTAACTTCTATCCAAGGGATGTGGGCATTCTCATCCTTTTCCTCTGGCGGAGGATCGTCGTGAACGTCACGCATTTCCATTGCTTCGTCTTCGGATGGGCCTAGAGACAGTTGTGTTGTCCAGCGGCCCCGTCGAGCGGCCTGTCGGCCATCTACAGAGGGGGGCTGGTGTGGTCGTTGCTAGGCCTAACGCCCGCTTCGAAATTTCAAGTGGCCGTAAAACTCTTAAAAGTCGACTTACTGCCCGAGGTTTGGTTCCGGCGCACTCTGATGACTTTACGTATGCAGTCCGATGGTTGTAGTCGGTCACCAAAAAGATTTCACCAGAAAGAAAATTCAGTGGCGCCCTTCCATTACTCAGCCGGCAATTAAGGTGAAACACAAAGTACTGTCACTACACATAAGAGATATGCATTGGATATGTCTGTACATTTTTACCGTTCGATTGGTCATAAAATTGAAACAGGTGTAGTTATTCGTGCTGTTGCGGACTCGCTAAAATTGAGATTGTAATTTTGCTGGGCTTCCAAAAACGCTAACCTGAATAATTTCATCCCCATCGCAATTCTCCCCTTCAATTGGCAGATGGAAACTACAACAACCACTAATTATAAACCGAATAATTGCGAAAGAAAATTTATTGAGAGACGAATATATTTCTCCGGGCATTGAGGGAAATAATATCAAAAATAAATAATCAAAAAATAATAAATCAAATAAAAAATAATAAAAATAAAAATAAAATAAATAAATAAAGAATTCTATTAAGCGTGCGAGCAATACATTCTTCCAAAATGGGTGCAAGATCTTGCACGAAAAAATAATAAAAAGAATGCAATTTTACGGCATTCCGTGGTAATGTTTGACGCGTTGAACTTTTAGACAGCTCCAAATATAGCGGGAGAGTACTAATATTGTCGTATCATGGTGGGAATATACTTTTAAAACAATAAAAAAAGAAACAATCCAGTCCTGAGATAACGCTGGTTGTAAGTGCTAGGCTCCTAAGAAGGTTACTCGGCAATGGGAAAACTGCCAGGAAACAGGTAAAATTAGCTGTAACTGATGAAAGAAACAGGCAATGCTCGTGACGTAGAAAAGAGCACGCTTTTTCCTGGTTTTAATGGATTACCTGCTTCCGAAAAGGATATATACGACCGTTTAATCTTTGACTACGTGCGAACAAGTTCCGCTTTTGCGAAACGTGTGTGCCGGATGTAGGAGGCGGCTATGTAGCACGCTTTTGTTACAAAAAACTACGATTTCGCAGAACTATCGAGACAGGGAGCGGAAACAATACAAAGAAATTTACAATGTGGGTTACGTTACCAACCGCTCATGAACTCAGATTTGGTAGTAGGGGAAGGGAATACAGGAAGCCTTATTGGTGCTTTTGTTTTTAGGCAGTTGTATTGCAGATGAAAACAGGTGTCGCTCGCATATAAAGCCGGTCCGGAATTGGCGGAATACCAGTCTCTGCGTCGCATTCAAAGCTTCAACATTAGCAAGGAAAGCCACCTGAAACCCAGCCACCTAATTTGATAGAAGCCGTGAGTATAGATCCTTTGATTATTTTTTCTGCAATACTTGCCTGGGAGAAAACAGTTTTTCGCAACGGAAGTTTTTGTGAGTTCTAGCATAGTACCCACTGATTCAGGTGAAGGATTATGTGCGTATGATCGCAACTTACGATCGCATTTGCCAGATTGCTTAGAAAATAGAGCGCCTACAACGCACCGATATCAGAAGCCAACCCTTAGCAGCACGTACACTATACTGTATTATTACATGGTCCCTCTTCGGCATGAAATTCTGAAGGACGTCGCAACGTAGGAGATTTCACAACTGCCCGCTTGCAAACAGTTACGACTTATGTGTAGCATGATATTTTTTATTGGCAACACCATCGAGTTATTCCTTGTTTTATTATGCTCTTCACCTTTAACGTGGCATGAATATTGTTAGTCATTTACAAAACCAAAGTTAATTGCTTGAAGTTATAGGCTTGTAAATTTTCCATCGGGGAAACGCACTCCAAATATTTTTCTGTGAATAGTTAGAGAATAGTGGTTTCGCTGAGCGCACCCATGACAGCTGGGCGATCAGTGGGTACAGTGTTTACCTCAGTGGTTCCTAAGTGCGTGTTTTCATTTAGGTATAATTGGTTCTTTAGGTATAATTAGATATAACAAGGTATAATACTAGCATGTACAATTTTGGGTGCGGTGTAGATAGAATGAGTGGAGACAATCATCCCGGATAAGACTATTCTAATGAAACGAAGGGGGCAAATACTCACAGTGCGCAATGGCTCCAGTCCAAATTTTAGCAGTTAAGGAAAACGACATTTACGAAAACGTAAAGTGAGGGTTAAAGCATAGCATTCATATGATGCAATGAAAACATATTGCTTCATGGTATTTTAGAGCTTGAAGTAGGTAAAAATCGTCATCAAACTATCTAAAAGCAGTGTTAGACTGCCTGTAATTGCTTCAAGGCCGCGAAGAACAGCACTTCCTCGCCAATTAGGCGACTAAATATAAACCCTACTAAAATTGTTTTTGCAACAGTAGTGGGTGAATGCTATGGTTGAAATTGACTGGCAAGAATTTATACGCCAATAATTAAATCAGTTGCTGTTCGCTTGCTAAGCAATATTTTCGGTTACACTATAATAATGGAAGTCGTCATTCTTGCTACACAGACAAATTCGTCTAAGAGATCTGTAAAACACCGTCTACCCTTCAACCTTTTTTAAATAACAAAAAATGAACACGGCAAGCATTTCCGCAAAGGTCTATAGACCATCCCTAGACTCCTTAAGAGCAGTGTAGCGGGCCTATTTACGAACACCTCATCACTACAACAAACACAAAGCGAACTTCAAAGTTACGAGACAAATTTAGTTTAGCAGCCAGATATTTGCAGATTTTTTTGTATTAGTCAAAAGATGTTTTTCGAGCTTAGATGGACCTCAACATGCAGCAAATGTACACACAGTGTGCTTAGGAGTCACAAAACCTTCTCATTTCCAAATTTTTATTTCTTCCAGAAAAGCCACCCAAAATGCGTCTGCCTGCACCTTCAAGAAAACCCTACGCTCAAACCATCGATGGCATTCTAAGGAATCCAAATTTCGACCCTGTCATATTTCGTAAAAACTTCAACTTCCGCGCTTCAGAAGGAGACCTCGTCCAATTCACGCACCCAAAGAGCGGCACAAACTGGGTCTTTCACATCACACAGCTGATTCTCAAGAGGGGCGAGCCTGTCCGCAGTGCGCAGGAGTACACGGACAACCAGCGTTTCATGGAAGGCATGGAGCTGGACGAGTGGAGACCGAGACTGCCCATGCGACCCATCCTCACCCACCTGCCTCCGCGAAGGGAAACCATGAGCGACGAGGCCAAGTACGT
Source organism: Haemaphysalis longicornis (assembly GCA_013339765.2). Lineage (NCBI taxonomy): Eukaryota > Metazoa > Arthropoda > Arachnida > Ixodida > Ixodidae > Haemaphysalis > Haemaphysalis longicornis. The sequence continues at coordinate 148,958,955 of CM023453.1, forward strand.
CTACGTGGCTCGCAACCCGTGGGACGTGTGCGTTTCCTTCTACCACATGGTCACAAACTTCAGCACCTTCCGCTTCCAGGACGGCACCTTCGACGAGTTCTTCGAGGCATTCCTCAGTGAAGACTGCGGCGGGCACGGCAGCTACTTTCACCACGTGGCTGACGGCTACGCCCTGCGATACGAACCGAACATGTTTTTCGTGACCTACGAGGAGCTCAAGCGGGACACCAGAGACGTTGTCCTTCGCCTGGCCTACTTCCTGGGCGAGGAGTACGGCAGAGAGCTGGAGGATGATGAAGCCCTGCTTGGGAAATTGCTAGAAAGGATTGCGCCGGAACAAATGAAGAACATTGCAGTGCTGGACTTCAGTGGTGTTTCAGATCCCGAGTGGAGTAGAACGATGCAACGATTGGAGGTGACGTTCAAGGATGGCCACGACGGAAATTCCAAGAAGTACGGACTTGTTAGGGAGGCTAAAGTGGGTGGCTGGAAAAAGTATTTTTCAGCGGAGCAGTTGAGGCGAATGGAAGCAAAGATCAGCGAAGTAGAAGGGAGGTCTTCTGTCATGAACCTTTGGCGAGATATACGAGAAGAAGCAATTAAAATTATGAGTGAAAGTTGAAAGTCTAGGATTAATAAAGTGTGTTACCTATTTAGTGTGTGTTGACCGATTTGTTTCTGCATGACGAACATTTTTTGTACCAGATGGGGTTTCCGTGTTTTACGAGTGGCCGGACGCCCATCCTTCCTGTATTAGGTGGGTCACGTTGGAAGCCATCAAAAGCTTAATTATATTGCTGCCGGAGATGCTGCACTCGTGGTAAAGTTTCGAATACTTTGCGTTCTACAGGGGTTGTTTCATAAACTTTCCAGATGAGGATTTGCGTAACTCTCCCTGAAGAACTAGGAATATGTTAGAATGGGAGGGGACGTGCGGTGGGAGGCTCAATGGAGGCTCAATTGAGGGAGGCTCAAGGGAGCCTTGAAACATTAGGTGGAGCTGGCTGTTTAAATATATTCAACTGGAACGACCGAAAGTTCCGAACGGGATAAAGCATTATCGGTGAGGCTGCTGTTGACTGTCGTGTGGAGCACGCTAATAAAAATTTCGTCACACATAGTCTTTTTTTCTGTATTCTGTAATATTCTGTATGTGTAAAACGCCAGAAGGTCCGGTAGAGATTGTACCTGCCGTTTTAGCAATTCGAACTGGGGTCATCGGCATGTCAGCTTGCGCGCTTAATCGCAAGGTAGTATTGTGGAGGGTTAACACATTCGAGAGACCTAAAAGCTGTATGGAGATACTTTGTTATTGGGCTGATCGGAATGTACTCAAGTGATGTTTCTGTAGTATTAGATTATAGTTATGGGACTGGTAGTGTTTATTGTGTGATGGTTGCGGAACCGGAATACTAACCGTACGAGGCTCGTATGCCTAGCTGCACGCTAGAATCGGTAACAAAAATATTATCACATGGCATCACGTATTCAGGCATAATCTGGGTTTAAGCAACCTTGGTAGTTTCTGTGGATAATGTGCGTCTACAATTCCTGCCCATGGAACCCGTGGGAAAATTTCAGTTTAAGACGTTACCAGCAGACATTGATTTTTGTTTGCTACGTCAGCAACCGCTTGCATGCAGAATTAGGGCCTCCCATTGGCGAGCACCATAGTGTCCACGAGTTATGGCTTTGTACACTACCCGTTGATAGGATTCGTCTTGGAAGTGCAGAAACTCTATAAAAACACTTTCTTTCAGGCAGCCAATACAAAAATATCTCAGCGACCTAGTAGGCGATGCCCTGCAATTCCAGTAATGCTCCTGGCACTGACATTTTAACGGTCCAGCTAGCCGAAGTATAAAACGGTCGCTCTGGCACGGATATCCAGTGGAGCCCCACCAAGCTAGGCATGGGATTTCTAGTCGCATGCTGCCTCCTTCGCGCAGCGAAAACTGCGGTCGCTTATGAAAGTATGGTGGACAGGTTTGACGGAAGCCATGCGTTTTAAAAGGCCTGTTTTTGGTACGACTTCATAAGAACCGAAGAGTGAGTGCCGCACGTCGAGGGTAAAGGCAATTTCAGGTGAACGACAATCTCTGCCGCGCGTTCGCTGGCCAAGTATGTGCCCCACACTATTCATAGCCCACTGAGTGACATCGAAGGGGACCGTTGCAGTACAGCTTTTTGTTTAGCACGCTGATGCTAAGTGCGACATAAATATCTTACCATATATAACCCGCGGAAGTGAATGACCAGCGAAAAGATTTAGCGCAGGACATTGAGGTGACACACTTATGTCGTTATTGTACCAGGAAATACCATTTTTCTGGAGTGTTGATGAAGGCATTCCCAAGAAAAGTATACGCACACAAGCTCACTCTAATTTTGAACGTACAGGTCTTAGAAACGGTTTCTAATAACATTAACTAGTCCCCACTAATTGCATATCCATGTAATGAGGCGCACGAAGCTTAGGTCAATATACTGTTTTCAACTGCTAGCAACTTTGGCGGCGGACACACTGTATAAGCCCATACACCGGGAAGCCAGTTTTCATTTCATTTACCGTAAAGAACTCGCTTTTGAATTATAAATTTTGGTAGGCTGCACACTGCCTAACGCAATCCAAAACATACCGAAACATTGTTATTTGTTGCATAAATGTTTACAGGCAATTTTTGCAAAAAGGTTTTATCTGATAGAACAAACACTCACAGGATACAGGGTGTAGAATCCAGGCCGTTACAATAACCACACTCTACCACAAATCAAAGAAGTTCGAATAGGACGGCATTCGTTAGCAGTTGATCGAAACAATGTCACTAGTGTATAATAGCCCCAGCATACGACGCTAGGCGCTTTAACTTGTGTTTCGAATACCAAGGGGAATCACCGCAACCGGACACTCATTTTACAAAAGCCCGCTGCTTGTCCCCTGATCAGGCGTACCCTACGTAATACGTAAATACATTCTTAGAGACACATAGCCCCGACGTACCGGGGATATGCATTTTCTTTGACGATGTTTTTAATTTTTGAAAACTAGCTTTCCGAGATTGCCTTTTCTGTCGCACACACGGTCACGCAAAAAAATCTCAGAACGAGCCAAAAAAAAACTCTCCGCTGAAAATGTTGTTTTTTGCTGTATGCGATATTCCAGCCTAGTATACCGTCCAAAATACGCACCGTCCGGTCGGCAAAATAAATAAAAAAGCATTAGATCCAGCTCTACAGCACGAATATGGAGTGTATCAACGACTTATATCAGTATCACAGGCAGATGACAGATTCCTATCGATATTGATTTTTTAGCGCACAGAGCCCCATTGTTTCTAGGCAATAGGCAGTCGAGGGCATCCTAGTTTATTCGGAATCAGCAAAAGTGAGAACCACGCGGAAAGTACTCGGCATGGCACATGGGGCGCGTCGCTAATTAAAGCAATAGATAGCCTCTAACAGGCGCTTTACAGTTTGTACAAAGCATTTTTGTAATACTGATATCGTCTGATTTGAAGGTCCATCCAAAATCGTTGGGGTATCAAGTGGGTAGCGTAGCTTTCTCGGCTGGGACCACGTTATATGAAAGCATAGGCGAAAATTGTTCGACATTCTTTAAGTGGGGTCCTCTCGCTCAATAAAAAGATGTGCGACAATCCACCCTGTGAATTTGGTTGGAAAGAAAAGCTGTAAACGGCGCCCACAACGATTACTCATCGACGTCCCTTAAAGGAGTACTGACACTAAATTTCTCGCTTTCGGTTGTTATGCTGTAAGGGATGTCTAATGGTCCAGTAATTACAAAAATCGAACAAAAAGCGGTCAGCCGCCAGTAGAAAGAATTATAACGCATTTGTAACAATCAGTTTCCAATTCGGTCGTCGCGCGCCAAACGGCCGTTCAAATGCAGGACGGCGAATCTAACGTCACTGTTTCTGTGATGTCAGGGACGTTTGCCGCATCGTCTGCTACGATTGCACATGGTCCGCACTCGCCCGCGCAGTCGACAAGTCATCTGAATCGTCAGATTCGAGTGAGTCGCTGCCACCCGACAGACAGACAAGACAGACAGACAGAACAACTTTATTTGGCCAGGCGATTAGGCTGGCGACGTACGTCTTCACCGTCGTCCGTTTTTTAATAGCACTGTGGCTCGAACTGGCGCAGACCATGACAGCAACAGCTTGTCGCCACTCTTCTAATCAATCTGTTCGCGAAAAAGAAGTTCCACATGCGAGAAAGTAGATGTTAGGTGTGGTGAAAATTGTGCTATGGGTTGTTATTAGCTCTGAATTTAAAAGCGGCTTTCAGATATTTGCCGCGATAGTAAGCATACGCTGACCGGCAGTGGAGGTTCGGCGCTCCAACCGAACACTGCCGGCACCGCGGTGCGGCGAGCAGCCGAAAGATGGCGCCACCTGCGCGCTAGAATCAAAACAGGCCACGGCAGATGTCTCGCTAACCGATCGCTGAAGCGGCAATTATCGGCAAAATAAAGTTCCAATTGCGGTAAAGGGGATGATAGTGTGGTGAAAAGTTTTGTAAGGGATGGTTATTCGCGGTTGTACAGATAGCGGCGGTGCAATATTCGCCACGATACTAAGCCTGAAGTTCCCAACACCCAAGCTGACCCGAGCAACGCCGAGCCCGCTGGCTTGGGCGACAGTTCTTGCGGCCGCCGCCGCGGACGAACTCAGTCCACGTTTAGCGCTGTATGTCGTCGCGTGCAAAATAATGCAGCTTCGCGTCGTCGTCGATTTGCTCGGGCAGGCTTCCACGAGCAGTACTTCGCATTCCGCGAGCTTGCCATGGCACAACTTGGGCGAGATCGGCGACGCGCACCGCCGCTTCGCCGCGCTGAAGGGGTTAGCGTCGACACCAGGCGCCGCGGGGTGCCGGAATCGCGCAGTATTCGGCACCAGTGCAAGGGAACACAATGCGCCGGCCTCGAACTGACGTGCAAAGACGTCGAACACGCAAAGTGCGCAAAGTTTAGAAGCATTGCTCACCCAGTTACACCCACGTCTCCTGCCCGAACGAATACCACCAACAACAGCAGCGCAGGATATCGTTTCCGGTTTCGAAAACGACTATATCACGTCACCCTGAACCGGCTAGACACGCCGGCCAATGTTTCGGAACGCGGAGAGCGATTTCGCTAGTGTTGTCGATTTGTGAAGCTCGCGGACGGGGCAATCAAAATCGATTTTAGATGTGATTCCAGCGTCGAATCGCTGCAAAAATTTCTGCTGAGGCATCTGTAGAAACGACTGAAGCCAATTATAATATTTTTAGGCGTCACAAGTTGGTGTCACTACTCCTTTAAATTCAGTCACCTGGCTCTACAAATTGTGAAACCAGAGAGAAGTGAAATGCACTTAACCACAACCTTTATTACTTCAAAAAGATATTCTTCGTGAGGTTAAATCAATGATGAGGCATATACGATGGTTGGTTGAGTTGTATTGGTGTAGCACATGAGTGGAAACTTTTTTTGTAAAATTAAAGCTCAACCCGGTGTTAGACAATATCACTTGTCCATCTCTGCAGCCACGGACGGAGGCGACAAGATCGGAGGCCGAGACGGTGGATGAGGACGAGAAGTAGAAGGAGCAGCAGGAGGAGACGATGGAGGAAGTGGAGGAAGTACTTCTATTAAGATTTCTGGACGGCCCAGAGTGCGGCCCAGGGGAGTGGCTCTTTCTTCACTGGAACCCATATGCAGTCCGCGCCGCCTGTGCTCTGTCCACCAACTGAAGCTGGATGGGCAGACAGGGGCTGGAAAGCAACATCTTTCGTTTCTCTTGTTGGTAGTTGACGGAAAGAGACGAGGGTGCTCAGGGCTAAACTCGCACACCACGATTATGTGGCGGAGTGTTACTACTTCTGGGCAATATTTACATTCAGCATCGTGGCGATTCGGGTGCATTAAGTGAAGACGCCTCGGGTGTGGGAGGGAGCGGCATTTTATGTGCCGTAGGGTAGTTTATTCTTCTCTGTAAAGGTCAGGATAAGGCAAACGTAGGGACTGTCTGTGAAGGCGATAAGGCTGTGTTATGTCCCTGAACAAGACAAGCGTGTGACTGTCCTCGTGCAGCCCCATATCACCGGGTAAAAGTGCTCGCTTATTGGTGGGCGTATTCGTTGCCCCCCATGGAAGCGTGAGCGGGTGTGCGAGCTGAATGGAACCGTTTGGGGAGGGGATGTTTAGCACACGCAGTGCTCGTCGAGACACCCAACACGACTGGCAATTCCGGTAGGCTTGCTAGGAATCGGTTGCTACCTTCCAAACCTCTGGTTGAGTGGTATCCATGGCGTTGACTGCCTCTTCTGCTGCCATCATATCTTGGTTCTTGAGTGAGGCACACTCAAAGAGGTGGGTTCTGGAGGTAGCCACGATGATGACATACTACTGCTCTCGATGTTAGGAGACGTCAGTGTAGATAAATAAATGATCCCCACAGAGGGTGGTGTTGAACGCTTGACCCGGTGCTTGTCGGCGACGCTTGTCGTGTGAGGGGTTGATATTTCTAAGCAAAGGGAGCAGCTTCAGTTCTTGACACCAAGAGTGCGGGAGTACATCAACCGGAGTAAGATTCTGTGCTGCCCAGCCAATCTCGTGAAGGATGCGGCAACCCACCGCAGTTCTGCTCCATCGGAGCTTTTGGGCAGAAAGATGGTCCTCTATCAGCTCTTCTACCGTGTTGTGGAGCCCCGTGTAAAGAAGCCTCTCTGTGGACGCACCCAGGGGAAGAGCAATGGCCTGCTCAACCACATTTCTAATCATTATATAAAGCATCTGTATCTACTACTTGCGGAGAAGGAGACAGGGGGTTAACGTAAGTGATTCTCGAGAGGACAAACGCTTGGATTAATCGAAGGTATCGGAGTTCTTACAGGCCTGGCTTCTTGGTGCCAACTCGCCTGATGATGTGTATGATTTATTTGATGCTGCGTATGAGGCGCTGAAACCACAACGCCACTCTTGGTGTTGGCCTGGAGATGAAGGCCCAGGATCTTGATGCTGGGGCTTGGAGTGATGGCCTGGCCATCATCAGTGTATCGAATTGGTGTTTGCAGGGAAGTGTTGTCCACACGGATGCGCAAACTTTAACTTAACAATTTATCTCTAAGACTTCGCTAAAGGCATGAGAGATTTGTGTAAATTGTGCACTTAAAGTAGTAAACAGCCCAACCCTTAAAATCAACGCCGAGCAATATTACTTGTCCACGAGGCTTGAAACTCCGGGAGTGTTCCGGCATCGAAGTAGGGCAAAAGCCCTACTTAGATCGCTGACGGTTACATTTTCAAAAATACCATCAGCACGTTTATTTTTTCCGAACTCTGTACTTGTATCTGGAATATGCTGTTTAAACGGAAGGATAAATAATCGTGCGGAGTGTGTGTGTTAAGCAGAACAACCCCTGTTTAAGGTGTGTACTGGTCACTGTGCTAGGCAAAATGTCTGAATGAGGGATACGTGCCCTGATCCTTGGTCAGCCAGGTGCCCGAAGACGGCCACATAAACGAGTGCCCCTGGCCACCGTGTTTGATTTTGTGCTTGATTTTTGCTGACATAAAACGTGCTGTCTCGCCTCTCCGTTTTAAGCGCAATGCCTAATAAGTCGATTCAACACCGCACGGACAATTTAGCCCCTGTCTACAGGGACGCAACAATGTTATTAGGGTTTATACACCTCTTGTTGGTTATACATAACGCCCACCTGAAATCAGGCAAAATAAATATTTTCTAGAATATTTGTAATTTTGTTATATTGGTTCTAGTCGTGGTTGCCCGGACTAAGCTGCAGTAATCGAGGTGTAATTCAAAGAATACCTAATATAGTTATCTTTTACTGCTGTGGGTAGGAGAGACCGTGTGCGGAATACAGCAGTTGTTGCTGAAGAGAGTTTTACACAAAGTTTATTGATGTGGGTATCCCAGCTGAGACATCATAAAAATGTTACACCAAGAATTTTAACATCATTTACTATTCCAATTTCTCTGCTCGAATATTTAATTATACGGTTTAGTATCACTGGTTTGTGTACTGCTCTAAAGATAACTAAATTTACTTTTGTCGGTTTTGTATTGATTTTGTTATATTGGCAGTAACGATGCAACTTATCAAGAACAGCGTTACATTATTAAGAAATCTTTTTTCATATTGACCAGATATCAGTAAAGTACAATCGTCCACATACATTACAAATTTTGCTCCTGACTGAATTTGTACAATATCTTTAATGAACGCTTTGAAAAGGAGGGCTACCAACAAGCTGTCTTCAGGTATACCAGTTGTATACAAAAAGGATGAAGTGTTATCGTTAGTAGAAACACATTCCTGCTTATTGGTTAAGTAATGCCGAAGTAACGATAAGGAATTCCATGTATACCGTTAAGCATCACTTTGTGTATTAGCATATCGTCATTAAGGCAAAGCCTTGGTAAAATCTATAAAAATACCGAGAATGCAATTCTTGTTTTTCATACTACCCAATAGGGTTTCTTTATATGTCAATATGACACTCTCAGTTGATTGGTTTTTTCTTAAACAACCATATCGTTCATCAGAGAAACTTTTTCCTCTCTCAATAAAACTTGTTAGACGGGAAAGCAGCATTTCTTCTACTGCTTTTGAAACTACCGAAATTACTCATTCAGCTCGGTATTTAGATCTTTTATTTCTATACCCACTTGTATGTATCCCCCAAGCCCTACTTTTCCTCATATCATCAGGAATTATGCCAGTTTCACACGACGTCCACATATATCTGAGAAGGACCATTGGTAAATTGCCCGGGTCCCGATCAATGACCGGGACCAGTGTCGCGGACCGGGCAGTGGGCCCTGGACGGCGTCACACTCGTTTTAAAATAAGACGTACGCACTCATGGAATTTTAATTTCTCGTTCAAAGGTGAGACGCTTAGGACGAAGGAGATCTATAAGGCACCTAGGGAGAGAAGAATCTTTAATCGAGCCGACGACGTCAGCCAAGCTAAGCTCACTGGACTTTCTATCAGCTTAGCGGTGAGAATGATGAATATAATAAAGTTAAGGTACACATCTCTTGATAACTATTAGAACGGTCTTATCAAGATTTATCTCATAATTACGGCAATAATGCTTTTGTAGTTTGAGAGGCACCTTTGAAACTGCTCCGAGGACCTAATACGTCCCTGTGTTCTACTCTTACGGAGAGCAGCCACCCAAGAGACACTGGGAGAGAGAATCTTTGTGTATTAAATCATGCACAATAACAGATGAGGTGTCGCAGGTCTTCGCGCTCGTCGCACTGAGGGCACAGTGACGAAGCGGATTGGCTGATCTTGAAGCAGAAGTATCGCTTGTAAGCAATATTCATCCGCATACGGTGGAGTAGTGCTTCCTCGTACTTGGATAACATCGCTGCGTGCTCCATGTCCCAATGGGTGCAAGTGTTGAAGCATCTCTCCAATCAAATGGTCGCGGTACATTTGGTCCAGGTTAGTCTTGCGCGGTTATTACTGCCACGTCCGGCTCCACATTACCAGTTATAATGCAAGGGACAGTGCTATATCATTGGAGTGCTATATCATTGTGCGCATGCAGAGGTTGAAGAGGCAAAGCGTGTACATGAAGCACAACCTGGTCTTCTAGGCCATGTTCCCGGAATTGAAGGCACCAATAAAAATAATCTTAATTTCATTGCCACGTGTCACTACATTTTTAATAATTAGTATCTTCTGTGAGTGTTTGTGCGCAATTTCACATGTTTTTACATTGATCTTTATTAAAGCCGAGTAATGCTTTCAGGTGTCAACAAAGTAATTCTTGCGTACTGGTGTGATTCCCGCTCGTTCTTACAAAATACTAGCCAGGGCCTGTCTCCTTGGCCCCACGTCGTCGACACGTGTCCTGGCGCTCTTAAAAACGCTCCTTATACAAATCTGGTTTATCTATATGATAATGGTGATTGCTCTTCTTCCCCCAACTGGTTGGCAGCGTGGGCATTGCCCCGACCACTTGCAAATGATGTTATGATTGAAAAGCTGTTCCAGTCTGTAACGGCGAAAAAACGTGCGCCCATGAACACTGTACAGGTGGTTAACCAGTGTATATATAGTCACTTGAGCTTCGCTTGACGCAGTAGCTCGCTGCACTCGCGCTCTTCTCTTAGAGAGATTCTTTTTGCCTCCCTCCAATTTACCCTTCCCACTTGCCAATGTCGTATTATCTGAGAGTGTACCCACGTCATCTATAAGCCGTGGTATTCCTTCGATACTTCTAATTACTCGCCAATCTGTTTTTTTGTTCTCCCACGGGCAGGGGGTTGCGCAGGAGGCACTTGTAGCGTACACGAGAAACGCGGAATTTTCCCTTCACCTGCCCACAGAGTTCTTCCCTTAAAAATAAACTCATGTGCGTTGTCTAACAGGTGACTTCAACTTCGCAGAAAAGGCAAAGAACTCTCCTTCGTAGCATGCGAAGTGCCTGCCCCATTTCCGAGTTTCTTACCTGCTTTGAGATGTGGAAATACGCCCTACGTACATCAGCGACAACCATCACGTGGTCTTGGTGAAAGGCGTCACGCTTGCATCGGTTGCTTTAAACTCGGGATCTTTCAAAAGAAGGGTGCTGAGGTGTCCATGAATTCTATTACTGGGTCCAGAAGGGATGAGTTGCGTACGATACGTTATAAACACATAGCTTTTAATTTGTTGAAGCACAAGTAATGAATGAAAATTAAAATATTCAGTGAACATTTGGGTTCAATTCATTCCGTTTATGCAGTGGGATGGAGCCTTTCGCACCGCGTGCAACCAGACCACCTAAATAAAGTCGCACTTATTCAAAATGCGGGTCTATGCTATCATAGTTCACGCTTCGATTCTTTAAAAAATATTACATGCGAGCCCTGTTGAAAAGATGGGTATTTGACAGACGTGGCTCCTTATAGCACCCCCCGTTTGCCTATTTATCACGTCGTGCTAGAAAATTCGAAATAGTAAACGTGTTCGTATGGTAAACCTATCTAAAGGGTAGGAAACTATCCTCATTTCTCACATCAATGCGTAAGATGGACCCAACAGAACATGTTGCAGAAAGAGAAAATACCGGGCTTAGGAAACAAATGAGAACCACTCAGGCTCTAACCGCGGCCGTTAGCGTGAAAACCGACGACTCTACCCCTACGCCACAAAGACGTGTTTTATTATTTCTTCTTTTTAGCAGATAAGCCACGTCAGGGATAGATTAAAATCCTTCGGCCATACTTAGGTTAACAGACAAATTTAAACATCAAAAAGGCCACTAAGGCGCAACAGCAAGGACTCTGTTGTGACTTTCGAGGAAAGCGAAGATGGAGCTGCCACCCAGCTGAAAAGACACACAGGCAATGGAGACGAAGACGACTAGGCGAGGCTTCAGGACGGCTGCTAAGGATACGTTTCTGTACATATAGTAAATATATTGGCTTTTTCCAGACGACGGCCTCCTGCCCTGCCTTGACAGGATGTAAACATTCAAGGTTCCCACCGGGCGTGTCGGATAAAAATTCCAAAGGTCGTTGAAATACATCTTTAGTCAGTGCGCACTCTGAACGACACAAAATGTTTGCGACTCGTCACCTCGCGCGGTAATGATGAAGAAACCTAGAAAGAAAGGCAGAAGAAAGGCGAAGTAGAGGCGAAAGAGAAGGCCGAAAGTAAAAAATGGGTTAATTCGAACGCCTGCTGGACACGAATGGAAAACTGACTATACAACATCACGACTCACACAAACTCTAGTTGGACGGGAAGATGTTGGAACTTTAGTAGATGACGAAGATGCTGTCACACAGCTCAACAGACACACACACGAAGAAGACGAAGCGACTAGGAGAGGCATCAAAGATTGCTACAAAGAACGGATCTCTCTGAATAGAGTAAAGATATTTCACTTTTTTCCTTCAACGACATCCTCCTCCTCTGACTGCCTGGACGTTCTTCCACGGCCTCTTAAATTTGCGCAATACAATGGAATGTTTGTTCCAAGGGGTCCAGTCGATGTCGTTAAAGGGGGGGGGGGTATCTAGGGGCCCGGATTGAGTATTTCCAAACGCTTCGCTGCACATAGCACCCACGTGGCATATCAGTTCGCGCGATTCAGAACATTAATTAATTAATTAAATGTCGTCTTTGGATGCGCCCCAAACCAAAGCGACCTAAAACATACCGAATAATCACTATTAACAAAAACAACACGTGCATTTGTGTTAAGAAAATTAAATTTAGGAAAAAAGTACAGATAGACTTGTGGGGCTCTAACCCACGCCGGCAACACCTGCACTCAGTATTCTACATCGAGGCCACGGAGCCCGAAAGGTAGGTTCCTTTTAGCAGGCGCTCAAAATAATAGCGCGCACAGTGACCAAGATTTTTTAACCTCCTTGACATGACACATGTCACGTGGGTGCTCTGAGCAGCGAAGCGTTTGGAAACACGCGGCCGACTTTGCAAGTCCCGAAGAGAAGTTGGCGCGTTGCCTCTTTCGTGCCAGGCATCATCATCTTCATGAAAGTCTCCAATTGCAGCCATTGACGTAGTGGTTATCAGGGTCTTGTTCTTTCTCAGCATTTTGGTGCGAGAAACCCGGAAAAATAGGCTCTCCAGAGATGAGCCACACGAAGCAGGTTCGTCTGATCATCGTCAGCCTTGTCCTACTTTGATAAACTAATGAAGCAACAGATTGAAGCAACAATTTCCTATTTGAGACCTTCCTACGCGGCTACGTAAGTGTTTTAATAACAGTTTCGGAGTTTGCCGTGGGACTCGGATCGCCAGACCTATGATGTCCATGACGCTTTAAGTGGACCACGGAGGCCATACTCAAAAGGTCGCCGAACATCTGGGAAACTCTTATAATTGTCATTGGCGAGGTCGACATCCTTACGCAATTTAGGTAAAGACATTTGTATGACTTTGTGGGCATACAATTCCCTGAAAGACGAGTTTAAATGCTAAAAATACAGTGTACGTCCCTCACAAGGAAGCCGTGAGGAAGTACGAATGACATTTTTTGAAGTCTTGCTGATAGCTGCAAAGTTGCGCAACAAGTATAGTTGTGCGATACCTCAAATGGTCTGAGTAATATAGGCGCAGTCATTAGAAATCGAAACCGCGCACATTTAAAAAGATATGGCAGAAATTCAGGAAATAGGTTCCGCAAGGACAGAAGCTTTATATAGAAGAAGGAACCTATGCACAGAAGAATATACTATTATTTCTTTTACCACGCAAGTAACAAAGATCCAAGATTGTGGATCCCTTATGCTGTAACACGGAACTGCAATATTGGCCTAAATTGCTCCGACCATATATGGCAAGGTAAAAACGACTGTCAGAAAGCAACTTCACAAGAACAATGCCCAAAGACTGTGTTTAACAATCTTTATGTATCTGAAGACTATGAAGAACACTTACACAGAACCCCAGCCAAAACAGGCACAAATGCTCGGACTGAAAAAAAATGTGAGAAATTCATAGGCACTGCTACTACCACAGGAATAGTTTAATAAATGCAATGAAACAACGTTGGGATCCGGCTTCAGAGAAACCAGAACAAAACATTAATCTGTATCTAGCTTTATAAAAACTAGTTTGCATCGGTGTAAAAGGCTGCTACACCGAATAACCACAATTTCTAGCAGCGTGGAAAACTGACTATCAAGACTGAAAAAGACAAGATTAAGTTTTCTTCCCAGTAGACGGCTTCAATAGGGCTCACAAACCCAGGCAAGACTTTACACTTGCGGTTCGACAACGGACAGGGCTACATAATCATCTCTGGAGGTGGAAGCCACCACGTGCTCCTTGAGGACTTTCATCAGCAGTGGTTCGACAGTTTGATAGGCGCTAACGTGCTCATGTACTTTTGCGTGGGGACGGTGGTTGGAAAAGAAGCCGTGAGTGGTCGCTCGGCGTTTGCCCGTACACGATTGGTCTGCTTACGCTGTATCACTTCTTTGGCATGACTTTTGACAGCGTTCTGTCATTCTCGCATGTGGGAAGCTGCTAAAAAAGATGATGCACTCATCTCCATTGCTTGTCTTCAGCATTGCCATAAGATTGTTATATCAAAGTCACCTACTGATTGGGGCCTGGGTGGTTCATCCATTTCAGAACGACCCTTCCTTCTTATTTCATGAATGCGAAAGCATTAGTATCCCAAGTGCAAAGCATGCGTGCCCTTATTGTGGGCGCTGCCTTGCTTCTCTGCGCTCGACGAAGAGAAGCGCCTGCAGCGCCAGTAGTAAGTGCGGCGTCGCACCGCGCAATGTGCCCTCGATCAATGGTTACTGCTGCGCCCATGGAAGAGGCAGCGGCGGCTGTGCGTGAAACGCTCCGTTGCGTGTGTTTAAGCGATAAGCCCTCTCTCCCGAATGAGCACTCTTTTCTTCCTAGGTATTCCCAATTCGTTACTACGACTGAGCCTTGACCAACCTCCTTATTAAGGCTCGATTCCCGTTCAATGTTAGGCAGCCCCAACATGGAGTATATTATGATGACAGCCTCCCCTACCTGTTGAAAGGTGTAGCGTAAACCACATTCATAACCCCAACATGAGGTGGACGTATACCCACATCGTTCCATCCTGCTTCGGCCCCAACAGATAGTATAATTAAGTCCATTTACTTCTCTCTGACAAGTTTCCGCCAGCGTGGATCAACAAGCTGGGGCATATCAGTTCTGGCAGCTGCTGCGAATTCTAAGCGGAAGCCTTAGGTGCTCATTCCTGCGAGAAAGCGCAGTTGTGCTTGTCTGTACATTTTTTTGTAAACGTTTTTTTGATGAATAAACTTCAGCTCTACTTGACATGAATAAAAGTAGACAGACACATATTCGGTATGGTGGGATAAAAAAGGGGTCTGCGTAGTAAGCATCGCAGTGCCCTCTCCACTGTGCTGTCTTTTTTTAACAACGGAGCGGTCCTGCAAATCGCCGTTGCAGGAAAGAATACCAACGAATGCCGAGCGCTCGTTAGCGCGTGCCCAGCAGCGGCCGCCGAGTGTCCTAGTCCCTCGCAGTCGCTTTAGGGAAAAAACTGGCAAAAACCCTGAGGAGCGAAAAAATTTCCTGCGCTCGGGAGCGCGTGCCTCACGGTAACCGCCTAGTCCCCGGCTCACACAGTGCCCTCAGCAAAACAAAAAAGAAAACCAAAGGAAAACTCCAGCGCTGTCGTCAAGCGCTGCAGTGCATATAAAAACGAAACTTCAAGCGGTAATACTAAAGCTTTAAAAATACCCTGCTTGGAAGACGTCACCGCGGCCGGCGCATTTTCTAGAAGCTTTTATGGGTAATATGAGCCATGGCTACGAGTGTGCCAATCCTTTTCGAAACTACTAGCAGATCCCACCACCGCTAACTCGAGTCGATGACGAAGAGTTGGTGAATGTCCACAATGGTGAAGATGACATTGAATCCACCGCTCGCCGCGGAGAAGACGACGACCTCTTCGATGCTTATGACGATGATTACAAGCACCGCAACTATAAAAATAAACAATGATACTGAAACGTATCTGTGTGCCGGCAATGCTCACCTACAACAGCTCTCGCCATTCGAGTCTTGCGCGTGAGTGCAAGCTCTCTGAGTTTGTTATGGCAAAGATGACTTTTTCTTAAAAGCTTCAAGAATGATAGTAAGTTCTCTGACGCATATATAAATGTCAGGTAGACACTCGCACGCCTCAAGAAAATGCAACTTGTCTGCCGCCGCGAATAAAACGCATGGAAAACCATCACCAAGCGCACGTCGGTCAAAAAAAAAACTAATTAAAATTAAACAGACACGGTTGAAGTAATTCGTGCAAAAAGACAAAGAAACGAAATGAGCAGAAAGCTCTGCAAATATCATGTAGCCGTAAACACGTTTCTAAGGAGTATCGAAAGCGTTCGCCTTCATAGCACATATTCAGAGTTTTAGTGCTTAGTCGAGTTTTTTGTCTGTCGTATTTCTGCTACCAGTGAGAAATTAGTTGCCTTGTGTGTGTGCCGTGCTTTCTGGATAACAGCTTTTGTACTTCAAGGAGGCGCCCGACGCTTGTATATAAATATCAAGCGCGATTTTACGTAGGCCAGTTAACAAAAGTGTGGGTGTGACACAGCGCATGAAACACCTGAGTCAGACGAGGGCCCACTGACAGAGCGCTGGGTAGAAGAAATTAACTGAAAATGCATAGGTCGCCCTACTGCTACACGTCTGAATGTGAAACAGCGGGATAAACATGCAGGCGAAGAGAAATTATATTACTCTATTTCTGCCCAAATAGGTATAGTGACCAAAGAGCGGAAGAACGACCGGTCATGAACCGCTTGACTGGGGCGCAGCCCCCTAGTATAGGGTATATGCCGGCATATGGTAGAGTAAAAGATCGTTAATTCGAACTCGAACGGGACTATAAAATTGTTCGGATTAAGCACAGTTCGAATTACCGGACGGGCGCTAAAATGAATGAACATCACGCCACACTGCGCGGCTACTACCTACCTACACAAAGAAGCTACCTGTGTACTCGTTATCCCGAATTAGGCACTAATAAATTACACAGCGGTCGCTACACAAAGAAAACCTGCAACGGCATGCACGGAGCACCGGCATGGGCGGCGCGGCACGGCGCCCGCTGCGGAAGCGAAATAAGCTGTCGCAGCAGCGTAGCGTGCGCGCTACGCCGTTCTTTTTTAAAGACGATAGTCTTTGTTTGGCTACTTGAACGGAAAATTTGGGTCTGTCTGTCTGTATGTCTGTTTGTCTGTCACTCGATTGAGCCAGTCGGCCAAACTGAGCAAATGCTGCGCAATAGTCTTATGTACTCACAGCCAAACCTTAACGTCTAAGGGCGGTTTTAATGTTCATGCTTTTCAAAATTGTTCACCTAGAACAAAACATTACGCAAATATAAGGCAGAAAATCAGTACTGAGTAGTATTTGCCGTGTTCCTTTATTTAAAAAATTACGGGTGCATGCTTTATGGTACAGCAAATAAAATACTACAATTACTGCAAAAAACCGTCGCCTGCTGTTGCCCGCGATACCTGGAGGAAGTCGCAAAAAATCACGTCCACCTCCCCTCGCGGGAACCCTGGTGTGATGCGACGCTGAGGGGGGGTTCAAGCGCAAGCGGAGAGCAACCGTCGACCGAAGGCCGCCGGAGACCAGCACACCGGTTATATGCGCAGCGCGCCCAAAGGAGAGGAGACCGCGGAGAGAGAGAGTGCCGCGGCTATGACGCAACACAATCCAACACAATCCACTTTAATCCAATCCAATCCAAATCCAATCCAATCCAAGTAAAGCCAAGCCAAGCCAAGCCAATCCAATTGAATCCAATCCAATGCCCCTCGCGAGAGAGTGGAAAGGCTGCGGACAACAACGGACGCACGCAGGAAGGAAAGGGCCGCCGACAAGAGATGCTCTGAGCGTCACATCTAATAAAATTGAGCAAACCTCTAGCGTGTTATCTTTGAAGGAAAGAGACGGGAGAGGAATAGCACGAGAGATGAGCGGCAAAAGGAAGGGATGCATTTACTTGCCAGTAGCGCCAGTCGACTGTCGTCTTGTGTCGACATTTGCAACAAAAGGAGCAGATACGCGGCCAATTTTTGTTTTTTTTTATTTGCACCTCTAGTCAATTCCATTTGGTTTGGACTCGCAAAACATAATCCATCTCAGCCTACTTATTCTGCGAGGAGTGATGGAAACCAGGGGATCCCATTGCGAATTAACGGTTCTGGATACCGACGCGTTCAAATTATCGGTAGTTTTCCCTCATTGAAATATACAGGGCTGCGCCGGGACCTGGGCGTCAGTTCCAATTAGCGGTAAGTTCGAATGAACCGAGTTCGAATTAACGAGCTTTCACTGTATTATTCTTCGCGCCTCGCACAGTTCGTGCATGTTGGACGTGATGAGCGGCTGAATTTCTCCTCTGCGGACTTTCCAGTTGGTCGTAATAGCCAGCGTAAGAAAAGTTTACAAAAGAAGGGCAGAAGCGCAACATTTTTAAAATGGCTTTTTGTAGTTGAAGTGCCCCTAAATCACGGAAAAAAGACATGACCTACTAGGTGCAGTGTTTTAGCGGTAAGGTAAACACAGACATTATTTGCAACGTCAGTGCTCACTTAGAGTAACCAAAATACGGCATTGGCAAAACAATGATGAAAAGTTAGGGCCGAATGCCACAAGACACCTAGATTCTCTTACTCATTGTTTAATTACAATCCCATTCCCTACATTTCGGATGTTTCAATTGTTAGACGAGCATTCGTAGAGCGTTAAAATGACGTCAAAAGTTTCAAATAGGTCACTTTAAAACTTCGCACAAACTAATATTGAAAAGTATTTCCACGCATCACTACTCTATTTCCGTTTCGGGGCTGCGTGGTGCAACGTATACTCTTCTCGGCAAGAGGGGCAACACCGAACGAAAATGCTTCATTTTGTAGCAATTCCGAAAGTTACTACGTCCGGCAAAAAGCAACAGCCACGTGCCGTTGGCAATTTCCGTTCTTCTTGTTGACTGGGATGTGTGCGGTGTTTTATACTTTGTGAGTTTGCTGGCCGAACTGTGGTGAGGAGGTTTCCAATTAACAGCTTTGTTTTTTTTATAAATCACACACGTGCCTTTCAAATTGCCTGCCAGCTACCCTTGTGGCGGCCACCAATCGTTTACTGAGAAAAAGAACCAATGACTTGTATTCGCAGGCGACGGAAATGTCACCAGGTACAATGAACTTTTCTCGGAGATTTGGGTTGCCTCTGGCGTGTGTATTGCTTCACTATATTTGTTCCTTTCTCTCTCCCTACATGTTGTTTCTGCTTGAAAGGTTGAATAATGGCTTCGAAAAAAAATCCCTTTAAAGTTCCCTTCTTCACGTCTGCAAACACGGTAGGGCCTGCAAGAGCCAATTACTCCACTTGGCAGCCAATACTGACAGAAAAACCTCTAAGCAGAGAGGGGTCCCATACAAGCAAGTGGATTTATTAGTTAGCTGATAAGTGACTTTCTGAGAAGCTGCAACTTCCGGTTTAGCACCTGAAAAGCAATGTAATACATCGGTTTCTTAGAACCTGCCTGCTACCGCGGTTCTTTAACGGCATAAGACGTGTCAGTAAAAGCTGTGACTCCAATTCGTCACGCAGCCACGAGGGCTATTTTTCATCTTCGGGACAAGCAAGACATTTCAAACTATACCGCGACTCTGCTACACCATTGAACGTGGACGAGGAAACGACACAACGCAGGGCGGGGATGTCAATGTCACCTTATAAAATATGATGGGAATCGGGCTACTTGTTTTGCATGATGACTGACTGCTTCTTAGGCTACAAGGAACACAACAAAATAAAGATGAACCAGCAAAGTTGGCAGCACGAGTGCCGACAAAAACGGCTCTATTACAAGTGTAATATTTGCTTGGGGTTCAAAGCACGTGAACAGGCTTTCAACCCAGCAGGCTAAAACAAATTGCTGGAGTGGAGGGGGCGCCCGTAAAGTGAAGCCGCCGCGACGCCATCTTGCTAGGGCAGAAGACGCGCTAGTTGTTGCTGCGCGCGTTCCGTGCGTGCGCGGAAAAGTGTTGTTGATTCGCCTGCGCGCCATGTAACGCGATCAAAACAAGTATGGTTGGTTCGTGCGTGGCTTACAGTTGTGCAAACAGTGTGACTGCGGCGCCGGGAGTCAAATTTCCCACGTAAGTTGCACGCGTGCAAGTTTATTCCAAACTGGTCATGCTGGTTGCATTGTGTCGCGCAGTATTTGCGCCTTCAACGTTCCATTTCTTTGCTCCTAGGTTTACGAACGATGCTGAGGCAGTGGATTTTGTGAGTGTCTTGTTTGCCATTTGATAGTATGTTTTGTCAATTGGATGTATTGGGTCATAGGTCTGTCTTCTTTCTAACAATAAACACTTTGTTTTCCAAATTACAAACTATTTCATCCTTTTTCGGTAGTTCATGCCAATGGAAATGTCATCTCATGTTATAATTTACCAGAAAGATTGTTCGTTCTTTTTTTGCAGTTTATGTGTGTGTTATGTTGCGCAGCAATGCAATGAACGTAACAGCATTGGTTACTGTCATACTCATGAAAGTTTTCTGTGTCGGGTTTTTGTCACTCCATTATGTCTATTATCACAATACTGTAATCTGGCTGTTTCCTGTTGTTTTTCAGGAAATGCTGCATTTTATGTTCCCTTAGTTTGTTGCATAAATGCAGTTTTGACTCTACAATGGCAACTTTCAATTGCTTTTTGTTCTTACAACTTTCATGATCGAATTTCTGCATTTGAACCGTTTACAATAAAGAACATAAGTGTTAATGACTTTGCGCGAGTTCCTATGTATTTGTTTTTACTTTGCGGGAGGTGCATATCAGAGCCTATAAGGTGAAAAAAAAAACAATGTCCATGTACTCTGATCTTGGAATTTTAACGAAATTGCTTTGGTAAAAATTAATACGGAGACGTCCCACATGGCTCGCCTCATAGTACGGAGTGTTGAATTATAGCTTGAGAATCCGTTACGTAATGGCGAACCACTGGGAAAGTCCGGGATGACCGCTGCAAAGCACTTGGATGTGGTTTCTTGCGCCAGCAAGATGACCACCGCCGGCTTCAGCCGAGCCCATTGGTTGGCATACGAGTCTTCCACTTCAGCAATTTTTTTAACCTTCTTGGGTACACATACAACTGGACAGGGAAGAGTGATGTCTTCCTGAGTGTCCTGAGTGGTGTCTCTGGGTGTCAGCGAAAAGATTTCTTTCACTTTCTCTTGACCCCTTCCGTTTGTATCTTGGAACCCCTGTTCACGTGTCAAGCACTCCAAGCAATTACTGTTGGTTTGCTCTGCTGTTGTCCACTTCGTTTGTTTGTCTTCTTTACCTTTTGTGCCTTGTAGTCCAAAGCGCAGTGAATCATAACCTAAGGCAGAACATCGGTTCCGCGGGGTTGGGTTCAGCGGAGTGCGCGGAAGATTACTGACATGAAGGTAGTCGGCCCTGACAGTCAAGGGGTACGTTGCTCACGCTTGTTCGTAAAAAAGGCCCCTTGGCCATCCTTACCGGAACGCAGAGTCATTGTGTTGCCCGTTCCGACTAGACTTGCAAGGGAGATTTTTGGGGGGCAGGGCGTGCTTGCCCAGTGGGAAAAACAACAAATTGAGTAGTCTCCTTCAATGCCAGGATCTCCACTGACCTGAAAACCCCGTGTATGTTGGGCGCTATATTGCCGCCTACCACAATCTCCGATGGAGAAAATATGTAGGCTCCCCGCAAGGTCTACTGGCTATAGCTTTTACAATGTGGGGGTATTCCTATGTTTCTTTTCTGAGTTTAAAGGAAAATTCAAAAGAGATTTGTAGCGAATAATGTTGTGATTATTGTGCATTTCTTAATTGAGGGCACGATTCGCAGGCCCGAATTCATTACCAAATCTCCTTGGCTTAGCTTTTCCTGGGGAAGAAAGTACCCTAGTTTCAGGGAAGCTGCTTCTTTACTTCACAGACGTTTTCTTATTTCGTTCATATTTAACTTTCTTCCCAAATTCACCTGGAGGCGAAGCTAAATAGCAATCTGCACAAGAATTTGTTGAAGGCGAATAGTCTGCACTTTGTGTTGTTACTGTTAAATTGCAAATTGCAGCTTCTTAACCTGCGCAGGTTAGGTCTGCTTCCGATTCAACGAAAAAGGAAGCACTGCATTTTATTTCACCAAAACCAATCCTCGTAAAACTGACATTTTTGTTCTTCAGTATGTGCAGCTGCTTAACTTTCCCTGATATTGACCGCCAAGATACGCAACCATCCCAGTTGGGGATTACACAAGTAAAATATTTACTGCTTACAGTTGATAACCACTAACTTTGATAACCAGTTACAGTTGATTACCAGTTGCTTTACTCTACAGTTAATACAGTTGATTTACTCTGTTGACTTAGGCAACCGAGAAATTTTATCTTTGGGTGTTTTTTCAGAGCTCCCGCAGAGTCCTTGCCCCTGCAGCACTTCTTTATTCCTTTTTTATTTCGAGATGAAATTGCGAAAAAACAAGAGCGGTGCGTGTTGTGATTTACCTATCCGGTTTATGTCAGTAGCATGAAGCAGAAAGGGAAGAATAAAACACAGAAAGACGTCACGAGCCCGTTCACGTGCCCACCACCATCTCTGGAAACGGCAAGCGGAAATGGTGAGGTAAAATACCCGTCAGGAGGAACGACCCCTCTGCGCGCGTGGCAGTCTGAAAACATTTGAATTACAGATGTGAACACGCGTGCATGCGATAATATAGTATTACCCCAAATGCTTCCGGTAAATTTATAGAGAAATTCTATATGCAGAACGATGACGAATGGTAGAAAAAGAAAGTTTGTTTCAAAGTGAAGGCGGAAAAGTGACTCGGTGGACTTCGAGGCACGCCCTTATCTATGTGCAGAGCTATTTGGTATTTATGCGGTGAGTTTTTTTAGTCATGAAGCCAGAAGGCAAAGCTGGCTGTGAAGATGTCACCAAATTGGCGGCAAAGCTATCGTGCAGGGCGTTACCGGGCCTCCCCAGTTGGACACTACTATTAAGGCGGCAGCCTTACGTGCCTCCTTCTGCTCTAAAGTGCCGTTGTTATTGCACTTGTTGTTCGGTCCAATAGGTGGTCACACATCAAGAAGAAATACACAAAAAACTAGCCCTGAACCACCTCGCGTCCCTACTTACGTCGCTGATAGACGATAGCCTTCGGCCATTCCTCCCACGTAACTTTCTCTCCTGTCTCCTCCATCTACCACTCACGCTGTTCCTCTCCCATCTCTGTCCACGCATGAATGGTTCAAAGTTCAATTTTGGCGCGTTCACAATGATGACGCGATCATCTAATTCTGACTGTCGAGTCTCTGCACTCCAGCCACGATGAGCGACGCTCGGGAGCCAGGCTTCTTCGTATCTGGTGTTGAACACTGTTTTAAACACGTTATTTAATTTGCTCTTGCAAAAATGAAGCATGCACACATCCACTATTCATTAAAAAGCACTGCTAACACCACTAATGTGTGAGCGTTCTGTCTCAAACAGGTGTACGTATTGTCACAGTTTTCAGATTGAATAGATTGAAAATGTCTTTTTCATATGACCGTGTAATCAAGTATTCTCCCAACTTAAGCCGTCCGGGCGAATCAAGGAACCGATAGAATGAGCAGAGAGACAGACAGACAGACCAACATTTCTGGCGTATAAATAGCACGAGATAATTACACCATGTGATCGCGTGGGACTCCAACCCTGGTCTGCACAGTAGCAGCCCAGTGCTCTGGCAACTGTGCTTCCTCCAAACGTTGCCACTGTAGAACAAAAGTTATTGTTTTTGTTCTTTTCCTTGTGGCCCCCCTGCGCAACTTGGGGGATATTGGCCCTTACGAGTAGCGAGCTTTCAGAAGCAATGTGCCCGCTTCACATAATTCACAACGCTTTCAATTTGCAACGTCAAAGTTGCAGAATTACTTGCGCAGTGTAACGGCTGAACGAGACTGCACGTGAGTAGACAGGTTTCCACCAGCTGCGCATTACCCTGATTTTAGGGGAGCAGTGGGGTGTGCCAGTCCAATTTCTGACCTAATTTGCCCCAAAGAACGCAGAAACAAAAGTAAAATAAGAGACGCATACTCCGTGTTGAAGAAATGATGTGTAGTTTTAATATTTTCGTGTTCCATACCTCAATTTCGCGCAGTTTATTTATTGATTTATTTATTTTCGTGTTGTCATTTTCCCCCTAAGACAGAGTTCAGATGCAGTCTTCATTTGTATTTATTTAAATACGGAGTAAAGTTACTCTCGGTGAGCACCAATTTCCTGATTCGTTCCGGTGGGTGGGTATAAGCCACTCTTCTGGGATCACTACCACCAGCATGCGGTTGATTTATTTTGCACCAATGGACAAAAAACCCAACGCGAAGAAAGCGGTGAAAATGCGATCTTGCAGAAACGAAGCAGTGATAAATATGTTCAAGCTTTTTCCTTCAAAAAACCTAAGCCATGTTATGTGTCTCGAGGACTTCTGATTGCGTTAGCTGTAGGTAGGCCATTTTTCGACATTTGGGCCGATTATCTGCGCACAGCGACCGAAGGAAAAACAAAACGATGGGGTGCGTACGGAGAGGTGGCGTCAGCCATGCCAGCGTGAGCGTTTACTACGGTGACACTGCGTTAGAAACCTCTGCTTCTAAACTTCATTACACGTGCCACGCTCAGCATGGTTGAGGCTACGCAATTGTCAATCAAGCCTGCCAGCGAGAGCGTCTAAACGATGCGCTACACGTCACCTTTCAAGTAGCAGTTGGCTCAATTGGATCCCTTATAGTATGCCATATGTATTTATTAATGATGCACTCGATAAACAATTAGTTGCACGGCCTTCAAGAGGCCTTTGAAACTGGCGTATAGCCCACGTATAATTCGGCGTAACATGGTACAAAGTCTGAGAGAAGAAAGGATAATAGCAATTTGTTGAGATTAATGCAATCTATGTGGAACTGCCTCCGTATACCACGTATGTTGGGTTTAACTGCACGCAGATTCTGAAATTAGCTGTAGTTGCTAGGAAGACTTCAAGTCACAGCGCGGCTGGTCTCCTTCTCCCCACGACGCGACTATGATAAGGCGATTTCACTAGACTGGCCAGTCCAGGGCAGCCAGTGCGTAGCAGCGCGATTGCAAAAATGATGGAATGGGGAATCACGGTGATGACGCGGCGAAATTAGTGGACCAAAATGGAGCGATAGGGCGAGAATTGCACTGCTGAAGTGTGCAAAAGTGACGAGTCCGGCGGTTAAAGTGATAGCATGGTTGGAATGGTCAGACGGGGTGTGCTAGAAACACACCTTTTCGGGGTACTAAATCCAAAGTAAGGCCAGAGTCCTTCAATGCTTCTCTGGTCATGAAACTCCCGGCCAAGTTTTTTACGGGGACAAAGACTACCGCGAGTGGCGCCACCGCAGATCGGGAGGTATCGGGCGGCCGCCGCTGCTTTGTAGCCAGACCGCCAGGCACGAACGCTGTAGCAATGACCGTTCGCACAAATTTTTTCGCCACTCACGAAATGTTAAGTCTGTTTGAGCGGCCCACGACACGTAAAGCGAAAGTGCACTGCTGATAAGTCGGCGAGCGTCTGTTTTATCTTACTCCGTGGTCCGTTCCCTGTCACGCGCGCTCTGACCATGCCCCCGGCTACCCTCCGATCAACACAACCGCCGCTGCGCGGCAGCGTACGCAGCTCTCCCATAGCGTGGTGGTGAAGTTTCATGACCAGAAAGGCATTGAAGGACTTTGGTAAGGCGTTTATTTCGGTCCGAATATCTTATATTAGATAGGAGGAACTTGGTGTTCACGCGTTCGCGAAAATCCACCAATACCGAGACACTACTCTCTGGTGAATTCACAACGACACTTTCTGTCACCCACTTTGCAGCACTGCATCTTTCCTGCAAAATGTAATTTGTTTACCTCACATCTTAATCGGGTGTGCTCACAAGTACAAGTACAAATAGAGGTACGGCTACTTCAGGCCTCATGCAAATCCACCAGAAGAATGCTTTTGAAACATCAGAAAACGAGAAAATATTTCAAAATGTATCGCTAACCAATTGCCTTGGGAATCACTCCAACTTAACAAAACTTGTTGGTCTAGTGGTTCATGCTTATTGGAAAGAATAAAATGGGCGCTAAGGAGGCGAAGACGAAGTAGATACACACACCACATACAGACGCCTGTATGTGGTTTGTGTGCCTACTTCGTCTTCGCCTGCTTAGCGCCCCTTTTATTCTTTCCAACTACTCTAACCGTAACAAAAACTTAGGGACGTTTTTCCGTCACACGAAGTCAGGAAGCATCGCTTTTTTATCCGCCCGCTATGTTAAGGAACGCCATACCAAAGCCTACAACACGAGCAGTAGAAAGTCTTGGAGAGAGGCCTGCGTTAAGCATTGCACACCAACGGGATGTCGATGATGGTGGAGTAAAAGCAAAAAAAAAGCAGTATGGCGTCTCTGCGTGGTTAAAGGAAGATAATTGTGCATTGTTAATGTCAAACGCCTGTGATGGGGGAAATTGTGTGTGACGCCTGTTCTTACCGGCTCGTTTTATACTAGAAATCACAGTTTCACTTAAAATAGACGGCACAAAAACTCAAAAGCAAGGACTTTTTATAAACATCCTAGGTAATTAAAACATTTTCTCGCACAGGAAAAAATTGTGTCATCCCAGATGTAAGAAGAACGGGTGTGACTGTGTGTAGAAAATAAAAAAATACTCCAACTTCGCAAGATATGTCCACATTCCAGATCAAATGATCAAACAGCATACATTGCGAGCCCAAACTTTGATAAAAATATATTTTGTTTAACTTGGTACAAAAGAAAAAGGCAACAACAGTTAAATAGCCCGAGGTTGGATTGCGCAAGAATATCTTTCAACATTCAAGCTATACTTAACCTGGTTGATATGCTTTACAGAAAAGTAAAGGATAGCAACCAGGGTAAGTATAGCTTGAATTTTATTTTCCTTCTCATCCCATTACCTACGCGGATTTGCAAAAGGCAACTACCACAAAGTTCTTATTTTAGCTGCACTAATATCAACTCGTATTGTCAGCTGCCAGCTAAGTTTACCTGGCAATGCTGAAGTTTCCAGCTAGGAGGCAATATTTGATTTTTATTTTTTTATTTTTTTTTTATTCTTGCGCGAAAAAAGAACAAACAAGTCACTTTCGCGCAAAGGGAGCCGGGAAAAAAGCCGTAATAACAGCTTGACGAGCCCCAGCCCCCCGGTGCAGACAGGCGGCAAACGGCATTGGCTAATTATTAACAAAAATCACACAAACAAAAAACCGCAACGTATATACAATATATGCAGTGACTATAACACAGCACTCAAAATACATACTGAGCAAGGTTTTGAAAAGTAGTAAGCTTGCGAAATACAATAGCAAGAAAGAGAAAGATATTTATGCTAATAACAACATCATGAGTTGAGTGTAAAGATGCTGCGTAGATGGTTAAAAGGAATGGTAGAAATGTCTTGATAATTATTAAGCAAAGACGGCAATCTGTGTCGCAACATTTGTTCCCCGTAATTTGTTCGGCATTTTTTTACTTTCCAGGTTTCAGGATTGCGAGTAGAATATATCAGAGAGAGCTTTTCTAGACTGGCTAGATTAATTAGTGAAGCGTTATTTATTACAGCTTGTTTGTAACATCCGCAAAGTTTATGGCTGTAAATAGAATCCATGCGAATAACATTGTACTTTTTAAATAGTTCTTGTGTAGGAGAAAGATACGGAACCTTGCTGACTAGGCGAATAGCTCGTTTTTGTAAGACTTTATTTTACCTATATTTTCCCGAGTTCTGGTAGCCCAAATGAGTAGCCCAGTTAATGAGTATAGAGCTGAGAGGCGAAAATAGAGTGCTGACTAGACTTAACGGCGGCGCATAAGACCAGTGGCCTGGGATAATTTCTGGACTAAATAGTCAGTGTTTATTCCATGACATAGTTTCTTCAAAATATACACCTAATGTTTTGAAACATTGAACGAATTCAACTGGAGTCTGATTACAATAGGATCAACTGTGCTGATTTTACGACGTGGATGAAAAAGTACTGCTTTTGTTTTGCTAGCATTCAGTTTTAAATTATTGTTTGATGCCCAGCTGCTAATACTTGCAAGAGTCTTATTGGCGTGATTTGCGAAATCAATACCTGAGCAACCGGAAAAAAATAAACTTGTGTCATCGGCATATATTATGTATTTAACTGTTTCATCGATGTTAACAATCTCGTTAATGTACAGAATGAAAAGAAACGGACCTAAAATGCTACCCTGTGGCACGCCACACTTAACTGGTTTAGTTGTTGAAATGTATTCTCCAATTTCAACGAGCTGCGATCGATGGCATAAATAAGATGATATTAGAGAATGAGCTTTCCCGCGAAATCCATATCGATGTAGCTTATGAAGAAGAATATCGTGATTTACGTAATCGAATGCTTTTGTGAAGTCAAGAAAAATACCTAGAACGACATTGTTGTTTTCAAAATTGTCCAGGATAAACTCTTTTTGATCAAGCAATGCCAACTCAGTTGATTTGTTCTTTCTGAAACCGTATTGAGCGGGGGAAATGATATTATAGCGATCAGAAAATGATGATAAGCGCTTCAGAAAATTTTTTCTATACCTTTGGAAAAAACAGGCAAAATGAAAATATGCCGGTAGTTTGAGAAATTATTGCGATCGCCCTTTTTAAATAGTACTACAACTTTAGCGGACTGCATTTTTCGTGGAAAAACTCCAGTTGAGAGACATACGTTAAAAAGGTGTGTTAGACATTTCGCTAATAAATCAATGACAAACTTTACGGGCTTTATCTGGAAACCGTCCACGTCGGAGGAATTGCTGTTTCTTAGAGACATAAACGCAGCAATGACTTCATTCTCAGCTACGGGATCAAGAAAAATAGTGTTGTCCATAGAGCAATTTAGGTATCTTAAACTTTCAGTATTCATTGAAACAGTTGGAACGGAAAAAAAAAATCATTGAAAGCATTGGCTAAGGCTTCTTTTTCTAGTATCTCACCGTCCTTTATAAGTTTTTTTAGGGGCTCCGTGGGATTTCCAAGCATCGTATTTAATTTTTTCCAAATGTCTTGAGGGCGTCCGTTACATGAACTAAAAAGATTAAAATGATAGCAGTTTTTCGCATCGCGGAGGTCTTTAGTGACGTAATTACGGAGAGTTTTAAAAGCTTTAAAGATGTCAGCATTCCTAGTTTTCAAAAATTTTTTTATAAAGTTTATCCCGTTTTTTCATCAGCCTGATCAGGTCCTGAGTTATCCAGGGTTTCCGGGCACATTTTGGTGGAGAATACGTTCTGTACGGAAAACTAGCATTATAGGCATGGGTGAAATTTACCAGAAACTTGTCATATGCAGCATCAGAGCTGCTCTCCCTGAAGACATCGTTCCAATTCGTTCGAGCTATGCACTCTCGAAATCTAATTAGAGTACGGGGATTGACATCCCGGAAAGAGCGGGTTACGTGGTGCGGTTTTTTAGAAGTAGCATGACGTTGAACAGACAGAAAAACAGGAAGGTGGTCACTCAGAGCAAAGTTATTTACCCAGATCTCAGACAGGTTTCATCATTGTTTGTAATAAAATAAGAGAGTATCTGAAGTAGCTGTGATTCGTGTAGCGGATTTTATAGTGTTGCGACAGGAGTGAATATTAAGCAGGGTTTCAAATTCTGTCTTCGTTCTACTTTCGACGAGGAAATTAATATTAAAGTCACCACCCATGATTAGGCTATATTCGCGTTCATTGATAAATTCCAAAAAAAATCCAGAAAGGAAAGAAACTCTGAAATTACACCGCAAGGCGGACGGTAACAAACACAAAACACTTGCGTGTCACACTGAAGAACTAACATTTCGTAATGGGGTGTTATACAAGAGAAATTGGTGAGCAGTTCACATTCCATAACACTGGAAAGCAGCATTGACACGCCTCCTCCTCTTTTGGAATTTCGGTTAAGATAGTAAGTCCTATAAACCAGACATTTGAAAAACATCAGCTTCGGAAGTAAACCACGTTTCAGAGAACATTATAACATCAAAGTGCGATTTAGAACGGCTAAAGAAATATTCAAGATCATTATATTTATTTTTGCCTGACCTAAGATTGAAATGAACACAGTTACAATGTTGCTGATTATTAAATACGATACTGTCATCAAGTTCTAATAAGTCTGCTTGGTTATTGGTAACTGAAGCCATGGAGAGAAAAAAAATACAAAAAAAACTACAGCGACGCGAACGCACTAGGCAGCATTGAGCTCTTCAAGGTGTCTTTTGTTGCGCACGACAATTATGGGGTCGCCTGCAGCCCTTCTGATAAGAACCTTATTTTTAGCGTGCCAGGAAAAGCGATAGCCGTTTTCCTCTGCCCATTCTCGCGTGCAACGAAGTAGCTCACGATTTTGTTTTGTCATGTTCTCTGTGATAGAAACACAAGATTTCGACTCGCGCAGTCCCTTCCTTTTTTCCAACCATGCGTCTCGAAGCGATTGCCGGTAGAAGCGAACAATGATCCCGGCTTCAGATCCCGGTCTCGATGGAAGCCTGTGTACAGCGTCTACGTCATTTCCAGAGAGCGGAGGCAGATTTACGGTTGTAGCTACTTCATTAAGGTTTGGCAATTAAATCTTCATTGTCGGATTTCGGAATTCCATGCACCTCAATGTTTTGTTTACGACTACGCCATTCGAGGTCATTCAGCGATGACTTGATGCTGTCAACATCGTCTTTAGCCCGACCTCTCTCGAGCACAGAGACGCGTTTTTTTAGATCATTTATTTCCTTGTGTGAACTGCCTGCTTGTTTAGAATGTCATCGTACTTTTTTGACATCATTTCAATGGAAACCTTCACCTCGTCAACCTGAGTGGGCAAGCAGGATAAGGCGTCAAGCCTACGCACTATCTCAGCCAGACTAGAACTCAGATCTGCGTCTGGGACGGCCTTCCCAGCGCCTTTCGTTTTGGAGGCACGGCAATTCAGGCACCGCCATGACCTTCGTGTAGATTCTCCTTTGCCTTTAAAAGTCGCTTCTGAGCAACCCGAACAGGTTCCCAGATGGTAGGCGTACTCACAGTCTGAGCATTTCAGGAAGCGGCCGTCAGTTGGCAGGCACTCATCGCAGGTCGGACATATATCTTCCGGGGTAGGCATAGTTAGATACAAAGATAGGCAAAACACGGCCACAAACACAGCACAGCGAATAGCACGGCAACAGGGCTATTGGGCGGCTGCGGCGGCAGCAAAGATAACACTGCTTAGGAGATTTAGAAAAGCACCAACCTGTAAGTTGAAGAAAGAAGAATTAGGGGGGCGTCTATTCGCCACCGCCGCCACCGCCCAAGTGCCGAGCTCCCATTTCGGCCACCAGGAGGAACACAGCGAAAGCAAATGACGTCACAATGACTTCTTTAAGAAGGGCGGCTGTTCCTTGCTGGCTGGAAGCCGTTTCGAAGGAAAACACGCTGATCAAAAATGAAAACATCTGAACACTATTATACAGTAATACAAGGCACCAAGTCCCAGCAGTAGAGTTTCAAAGCAAGAAAATTACGTCTAATGCCGAGCTCCCATTTACCAGGAGGAACACAGCGAAAGCACGACGGGATGACGTCACAATCACGATTCCTTGAAGGAAGGACGGCTGTTCCCTGCTGGTAGTCTGTAAGTTAAAGCAAGAAGAATTAGGGGGGCGTCTATTCGCCACCGCCGCCCCCGCCCAAGTCAGGTAATGCTGTTAGGTAATGCTAGGTGGTAATGCTGAAATTACCTGACAATGGTGGTTGTTTCCTCGTGCTACTCCCTCCTCTATCTTGAAGAGCAAGTAAAGACACGTGCTGTTATTTGAATAACACACAAACAAGTTCCGCTTCTGTGAAATGTCTGTGCCCCCTCTAGGATGCAGCTCCTCAGCGGAGCTTTGCGAGCGAACAATCGGTTCGGATGATAAAGCCCACTCACGATGGAAAGCAATACAGCGACATGCAGAACACGAGCGAAATCATCAATAGGACGTGACCTTTCGGGACAATGAAAGATATAATAGATTGCAGTATTTTTCTTGGTTAATTTCTAAGAAAAGTGTCTCTTTCCACACGTTTACATCGGATGCTGCAGTATAAAGTACGTCGTCTCTTACCCCAAAAATCACTTTCGGCGTCTTACTCAAAGCTGCTACATCCGTTAATCAAACAACTCGAACGCATTCTCTTCACTGCTTCAGACTGTGAGTAAGACACCCTTTGATTATGCTTAAACGCTGGTATCCTCAGGAAATGGCGTTGGCTACCCCATTTTTTTCCGAGGCGGAGTTCATATCTGGTTTCAGGTACAGGCTTTTGCGCGTTTGGAAAGAGTTTTCCCTCGCAAGCGCTAAGCCATTACGAAATGCAGGATTATGAGTATATAAAAGTACCACATTAGGCACCGGTTGTCAACAGCGAGGCGTCCTACCTTTATGTGTTCGATGCTGTTTCACATTTATTTATATTGGACATAAGAAAGGTCATAGCTTTTAATTAGCTAGGTGCTGAACAGGGATGATTTTCCTTGAAGCGTAATAATTCCCCTCAGAAACTGCATATTTTTTTTTATTTTGCAACTCTTCCCATAAATAAATATCCACGTGTATACGTATTTATGGCGGAAGCAAACTGTACCACGCCAGGTACTAGGCCTATTGATGTTCTTGGGACAAGGCGTGATCTGAAATAGTTCCGTGAGACTACTCCGACCACCGGTATTGATAGTGAAGACCACCTGAAATACTGGTGAAATTATTGCGAGAATTTATTACCTGTGCCCTTTCTTTTACTTCGCTTCAGCCGATACCACTCCATGTGCAATTTAAATAGCTTCTGGATGCCCAGCTGCCAGTGAAAATTTATTTCAACAAAAACGAATTATAGGTTTGCGATTACTTATTGTACAAAACACGCTCTCGCGATTCTGTAGCGTGCAAGAACTCCGGTAGTTTGCCGAGGGCAGCAAAACGGTCACGACAGTATTTGGAGCCGTACGTTACAGGGATGTTTCTACATGGCCCGATGACGGTGCATTATAAATGCAATTTTTGTACTAAATTGAACTTGAGCTTGAATTTTTGAAGAGCCATCAAAGTATCACCGAACCTCTATGTCCACCGTGATTTTCCTCAAGCAAACTGCGGTACTCCGTTCTCAAATATATATTCAACTATAGCAATTCCGAAAAAAATTTTCGACGAAACCATAATTGTATGGAGCCTAAACAGCAAATTAAATAATAATATTCAGTGATAACTACAGGCGGTGGGATAAGAAAGCCTTACTTCCACCTAAGTTTTTTTGAGAGAGCTTGCAGACTCTCTTGCCGTTATGATCACACTCGTTGACTAGCCCAGAAAAGTATCTGAATGCTAACGGGTTTTCTAGAATTGCCTCCAAGAAAATTTACTGTCCCAATGATAAAAAGTTTGGTTTCTCTTGCAAAAAGGCGTTTTGACGGCGCGTTTGAGAACCAACGAATAGCAACAATATAACGCGAATTTGTCCAATACAACATGACTCTCGCTATACAGTAATTTCGTACCTTCAGGCTCTCACTCTATAAGGATTATCTGTCTATCCTTCTACCAGGCGCCCTTATGATTCTATGATATCAGTAAAACAATGATTAGGAAAAGAAAGCGAGATGACTCAAACACCTCTTTTTCCATTCATTTTATTTGCAGACGCCGGGGTCAAAATGCACCATCCCACGCCTCCAAGGAAGCCGTACGCTCAAACAATCGATGGTGTTCTCAGAAATCCAAATTTTGATCCCGTTATGTTTCGCAAAAACATCAACTTTCGTGGCAGACAGGGAGATATCGTCCAGTTCACGCACCCAAAGAGCGGCACCAACTGGGTCTTTCACATCACGCAGCTGATTCTCAAGAGGGGCGAGCCTGTCCGCAGTGCGCAGGAGTACACGGACAACCAGCGTTTCATGGAGGGCATGGAGTTGGACGAGTGGAGACCGAGACTGCCCATGCGACCCATCCTCACCCACCTGCCTCCGCGTAAGGAGACCATGAGCGAGGAGGCCAAATACATTTACGTGGCCCGCAACCCGTGGGACGTGTGCGTTTCCTTCTACCACATGACAACAAACTTCAGCACCTTCCGCTTCCAGGACGGCACCTTCGACGAGTTCTTCGAGGCGTTCCTCAGTGAAGATTGCGGCGGACACGGAAGCTACTTTGACCACGTAGCCGCCGGTTATGCCCTGAGGTACGAACCAAATATGTTTTTTGTGACCTACGAGGAACTCCAGCGGAACACCAGAGGCGTTGTCCTACGACTGGCCTACTTCTTGGGTGAGGAGTACAGCAGAGAGCTGGAAGATGACGAGGTGCTGCTGGGCAAATTGCTGGAAAGGATTACGCCCGCACAAATGAAGGACATTGCAGTGCTGGACTTCAGTGGTGTGTCAGATCCAGAGTGGAGTAGAACCATGCAACGATTGGAGGTGACATTCAAGGATGGCCACGATGGAAATGCCAAGAAGTACGGGCTTGTTAGGGAGGCTAAAGTGGGTTGCTGGAAGAAACACTTTTCTGCTGCACAGTTGAAGAGAATGGAAGCGAAAATCAGAGAAGTGGAAGAAAGGTCTTCCGTCATGAATTTGTGGACAGATATAAGAGAAGAAGCAATTCAGCTGTTATGCGAAAGTTAGGAATTTGAATTTTTAATAAAGGCTATGTTACAATTAAGTGTGATTTTAACATTGTGTTTTTATATATAATTTAAGTTCACTGATTCCCAGAGGTTTCAATGTTAACATTACAGCCCGAGAGTGTCTCTCTGTATCTTTAGGGGTCAAGTTGGGGACCATTCAATGGTAGAGCACCTCTATTGTGGTGTACACTGTCGTTGAAGGACTTTTGTGGTTTCCAGAGGAACACATGCGATAAATGTGGGCTTGATCAAATATAACTCGGGGGATGCTTCTAGTGTGCCTGCGTACTTTAAGAAGCCAAATACTGAAAATCCCTATTTCTGGTGGTCGAGCTGGCAGACACAGGCATAACGGTAAAGAATTACTAGTCCAGAGGTTAATATTAGTGGTTAACGCGAGGTAGAGCGGCATGTCACTGCTCGCATGCACCGTAGAAGCAATGACTGTCTAAGCCCATGTTCAGTGAGTTTCTGCTCTACCTGAAAGTGTTGCACTGCAGGGGGCGAGGCTCAGCGATAATCATTCTGGGCAAGCGCCTTGTCGGATATTTTCAATGCATAAACAAAGAAAGAGTGCAATATTTCAAACCTGTTATATTTACAGTCGTAGGAGACTGCATTAGCGTCATCAGTCCCCACCTCCTTGTTTGGAAAAATATTAGAGGTTGTAGAGATGCGCGAATAAACTTTTCTTCAGTTTGCGTGGACGTAACCAAACGGTTTTGTGAAGAAATGCCGAATTGTCACATGGTTGGTAATGCTGCACTGCAGCTTTGGGGTACGTCGGAACAATTTGTACAAGGAGCAGAAGCTCAATCGTTGGCCACACTCGGCAGCGAAATAATAATCCATTGGCTTCAGGTAACAATGCGTCTGTCTGAGTACCACAACGCTGTGCCCGGGTTTATATGAATAATATTTCAAGTACCGCCTGTTGAAGCTGTATGAAGTGCCTCGAGCTGGAGATAACGCAAACCGACGTCCACGCCGGCATCATATGTCAAGTGGATTCTCGGCCTATGATGGCGAGTACATGAGGCAGGACCCAGCGCATCCCTGCCATCCTCAGGAATAGACTCCACTGGATTACACTTGAAGGAGCAGCAGCTGTATAAAATCACTTGCTCTGGTGGAGGCGACACATTCACGATTCCTCGATTGGGCAACAAATTCCGACCGCGTTTTTTTCGCCACCTGCTGGGCCATTTTTCCCCTTCATAGGGAATCTTTGGAATCAGGGAACGCATGCGGTAATATCTGACGTAATCACCGAAGAGTAGCGATGGTGTCTAAGCCCCAAATATTCAGTGTAACAACGAAAAGCTTGGTATGAAACGTCCCAACCTATTCCCTCCTCCTTATGCAGTACCATTACCAGTCGGTCATGAAAAATTCCGGTAAGATCGGAAAGCATCCAGGCAGTCCTAAATAACTGTTTTTAGTTCATATAGACAACGTTACCCCCAATAATAGTGCCGCACCGAGGGGTTACGCCTGTTGAAGCGGGTTGGCCCATACTACCAGGTGTCATGTAATATTGATAGATTGGTGGCGCATGCAGCGCTGGGACAACGGCGGTGTCCGATTGGATCATCTGTATTTTTCGCACCAAATACGACATGCGTAGAACGGCCATTAGGTATCCGTGCGGAACTTCAGCAGCAAAGGAGAGCGAAGCGTCCTCCGATGCTGGTACGCGAAGGGTGCCATGTGTTTGATGCATTGAGAATTCGACTACGCGCTCTGCCTTCGGCAGAGAGTACAGAGCAGTACCACTACACGCGTATTTCACTTTTAAAAAATCAAAGAAGGTTGCACTGATGCGTAAGACCTGAAGTTAGCGAAACTGTGCTCAACAGTAGCGTTTTCCCTATTTTTCGCCTCAAGGCATTGTTTAAGCCTTGCCGCTATACGAGGGACCAAACCTCGACATTCATCTTCCCATATGGCACACGGTTCTGCCCCACACGTGGCGTTGTGGCCTTACGCCGTGGCGCGCGCTTATCGCTGCGCCGGCGGCCTCTTCGCTCGCCTTCGTCCGCCACTCCCTGCGCACGGGTATCGAGGACGTTTGGACGTTTCCTTTCCCTTCTCGCCTCCCTCTGCCCTGCCGCCTATCTCTCCCCTCAATCGGGCTGCTGCTTCATGCCGGGTGCTTGAGGAAAGAAACAAAAAAAAACGAAACGATATACTAAAATATTTCACGAAGTGGCCACAATGCGGTGCAAAAACTCCCTGAGGCGGAGTGTCATAGCCTTCGTAAAAATAGAAACATTTATTTGCACAAGGCTTATACGCAATTTTTTTCCGTTTTTAGAGTAATAACTCTTTCTAAGAACGAATAAATAAAAAGTAATGCAGAACACTAGGCGGGCAAAATCCTGATAACCTTTCGAAGGGACAAACCCGTACGGAATAATAGAGGTCTTAAAATACAGCACCTCGCGAAAATGAGATAACAAAATATTCGCGCATAAAGAATATAGGGACACACTACCTACAACTGGAGGCACGACGTTGTCTTGCTCCCAAGAACCTCCTTTAAAGCGTTCGAGTTACTGAAGAAGTTAATGGACGTAACTTTGAATTCCTGTTTCAAGTTCAGCAATCCTTCAACTGTCAGCTGGCGTGTACCACAAGAACACATAACTACAGTCTTAGAATGATTATATTTCCATTTGTGTTGCTGGTAATTTGTGCGGCTTGTTCATATATGGTCTAGGCGAAGTTTAGCTGTATGCTGCATATGCTATTGCACCACACTACGCAGTGAGAGGTTAGTAAAATAGTAAACGCAATAAATTCAAAACATCCACATATAGGGTTGTAAATAGGAGAAGCAATGTAAAATCGAAGTAAGGAAATGGAACATTTCAAGCATATCACGTAGGCGCAAACCTTATTCCCCCAAAACTAACAACGCAGCCTTGCCTCTAAAATAGTGATTTGGTTCTCCATAGTGATGATCGGCGCCGACTTTACATGAGCCAAATTTCTCCATCGAAATGCTCAACACTAGAAAGGCCTACACCGAAATGTTAAGTAATGAGCAGCGCAAAGCCTACACCAGACGCAAGCACCTACATCATTCTTATTACGAGGACCGGACACACATTCTCTGCACTTGGCATCGCTGTACCTCCCGGCCAAATCATTCGGAAGGCTTCTTCGTCCCCGCCCACGCCAGCCCTGATTTCATTACTAGAGATTGTTGGCACGTGGTCATCTCAACTAACACAATGTCGTCTTAAATATGCTGTTTACATTGCTTGGACACTACAATTGAGAAAACACTGTAAATAAACGGTAATATATTCACTACATTTGCTTGTGTGTGTGTTCCTCTTATTTTCTTTTTGGAGTGTGGTAGCATGTCGATCTGTGGGCGTCTGGGACGCTATAGAGAGTGCGGCCTTGTGATCGCTTCGATCTAGAGCATCGGCGCGCAATCACTGCTGTTTCTGAGAGCCGTTCGCCGGTTACCTCTAAAACTCCTTGTTTTCCCGTGCCTGGAGCTGGTGACACGCTAGATGAAAGGACGTGATCCTGTAATCATCTGGCGGTAAAACCACGCGCTTAAAGCCGCTGCAGTGCAATCGAGCTATAGCCCGTGGGCAAAATCTCGAACACCCGATGCTCCGTGCCTCGAAACGACGTGGCTTACACCGGCTCTTCCAGCCAACCATGCCATGATGTCTGAATCGACACCGCAGTAGTCATGACACGACCGCTTGAACTCTCAGAAAAAGGGAATCCGCTCTGATTCATTTTAGGGAGCCCTCCGCTTGTACCAGGATTGACCCCCGTGAAACTCTTAGGAAGAAGGTCACCAGACTCTTTTTCAAAGACAGTGCTGGGACTCTCAAGCCAAGATTCATGATCAAGTGTCGAGAGGAGGTATGGAGGACTACATAGGATGTAGTCACTATGACTCAAAATAAATGATCAAAGAGAGTCAAATTGACTTTTTAACCCCAATAATGGAGTCTCCTACACTCTTAAAAAGAGTCCCGAGGCTTGAACAGACCAAGAGTCCAAAAGGAGTGTGCAGGATTCCATAGGATGTAGTCATTGGGACTCAAAATCTGCAAACAAGGGGGTTTGATGACTATTCTGTGACCGCGGTAAGGGGGGTCGCCAGACTCGTTTTGGGAGAGAATTCCCGTGGTTCAATATCTCCATCACACGAAGTGAGTCAAAAAGAAGTATCGGTGAGTGCATTAAACATAATCGCTATGCTTTTGCAAGGCAAGCCACGCATGAGTACAAAAAACATCAATGCCAGGAACTATAACCTTTTATTTAAATACCAATCTGAAATAATACAAATTTGAATGTCGTCAGCCTAAACTGTCGGTTCAATGGCTAGGAAAAATGTCCAGTGTCAAGTTCTCCTTCTTCAGAAACTCATGGCTGGTATTCTTAGAAACTGTTTATAGTATTATGAAAAATATTTTTACAGCACTGATAAAGACTTTCAAGATCACAACACACATCACTAAAAAATTGATCTTCATTGACCATTCATAAAGACCGCATGTTTACATTTGTAACATGAAAATACAACTTCGATGAAATTCAAACATGAAGACCAATAATGGCCGAGTGGGCTGCCTTCAGTGCAAGTAACAGTTGGCTCGGAGTACATCATTCTTGTAACCTGCAAAACGTGGTAAATAAGCGGAAAATTTCACTGCAAATCTTGGTGCGACAAC
Organism: Haemaphysalis longicornis; assembly: GCA_013339765.2. Taxonomy (NCBI): domain Eukaryota; kingdom Metazoa; phylum Arthropoda; class Arachnida; order Ixodida; family Ixodidae; genus Haemaphysalis; species Haemaphysalis longicornis. The sequence continues at coordinate 148,997,993 of CM023453.1, forward strand.
GTACCTTATAAACGTGTCCAATAAACAACACATGCATTGTTTATACATGCTGCATGGGTTTGTACAGTGGAAAAAGTATCTATAATAATTCAATAAACAAGTAGAAATGGCAACGGCTTAGGTCAGCTAAACTTAGATATGGAGAACAAAGGCTTGACTTATTCGGCTTGGTTAACCTTTCGCTTGGTTAACCTTTCATGCAGCTTTGTTGCCAACCCTGGCTCAAAGCCGTTCGGTCCAGTGCAACGCTCACAGGAGGAGGCCCGGCCTCGCTTCCATTCTCGCTGAACGCGGCGTTCCTCTCCGCCAGGCGCAAGACGAGTCATACGCATCGAGCGACCGCCAGGGGAAGCTGAAGGGCATGATCACGAATTACGAATTCCGCCGGCACCACCGCGAAAAAATTCTCAGGTATGAAAACCCAAATCTCGGTGCTTGAAAACACCAGAGCCAGCCGGTCTTCTGGGATGGCGGCCCAATTAAGAACAAGCCGTTACATGCGTCGCAACACTGAGCCCAGCACAAGCACGTTCCTAGAGCACACTGCATATTCCAAGAATATTATCGGGACTAACATTACTAGATAACCGGCTACCCTATAGCAACATAAATACCTGGCAATGAAACTGTAGATGCTACCGAAAGAAGCCTTGCGTTCTTCATCGGCACATACATGCGCTGGCTAACGACGGTGTACCAGATATTATCACATTACAGGAGACATATGGGACATGCAAGCTCGCAGGCTATAGTGCCTTTGCCTTGACGAATACTGTCCCTGCCAGTCGCCCCCAACATCTGGTCACCACGCTGGTCCGTCGCAAGATCCCAATCATTCATCATGCCATGGGAGCCGAGGGGACCGATCAAATGCTTGTGGAACTGCTTTTCACCATGGGCCAGCGCGAGAGTAACGTCTTCATACTTATTACGTATAGCAGGCCCCGGCAGGCCCACCGTTTTTCGAACATTTTCCGACGTGTGGGCGACTTGGAGGGCCATAATTTCCCGCTCCTCATTCTGGGGGACTTCAACACCCCCAGGCAGCATGTGCATACGGACGGCATACAGCGAAGGGCACCTGCTTATGGCTTGATGCACAAGAGCGCCTTACGCTCCTGACCGATCTGATGCAACACACAAGACGGGGTACGAGTACCGGGACACTACCCCCAACCTCACCTTTATTCGAAATCCTCACCGTTCCCTTTTTTAGACAGACACTAGGGTAGATCTGGGTAGTGTTCACTACATCGTGAGCATTAATTTAAAAACGCCTCTGTGCAGACCTCGTACTGGTGTTTCTCAGCAACTCGTTGACTGGCTGGAGTTCCGCAAGATACGACTTCAGGGCATGGAACTCGATCAGCTCATAGACAATCTCTCGGAGTGGGTGGCCCAGCTGTGGCAAGACGTTCAACACCCTACCCGCACAATACCATTGGAAGCTCAGACCCAACAGGCGGACGCCCATCTGCTACGGTTATGGGAAGCCAAATCTATCCTCCAACGACGGTAGCGTGCCCTACCGGGAAGCAGGGCAGATAACCACGCCACCCACGTACCGGCACAGCAATGGTACTCACTCAGCAAATACTTGGGATCTAATATGAGTGCCACATGCACTGGGCGTATACTCCGTCATCTCATTGATGGCACCAAGACCCCAACGTCTCAATGACAGGAAGTCCTTAAACCCCTGCAGCAATACCCAGACGACCCCCAGCAGCTCCTCTGAGAGCTCCGAGCCCGCTACATTACTAAAGCACCCCCGTCGGTTGCACGCACATAACACGGCACTGCCAATTCGATGCTTGATGCACCGTACACGGAGTCTGCCACCCGCAGAGCCATGGCCCGAGTTTGTACGCAATCGGTGCCTAGATCCGACGGGATCACCAATAAGACGCTTTGGAGCTTTGGCGATGGCTCTATCACGGCACTCGCAGCCTACTTCAACAAATGGTGGACCGGCGGGGGGGGTCCCGGATGACTGAAAAACTGCCACCACCGTATTCATACCAAAGCCAGCAAAGCCCCTGAACATCGAGAACCTTCATCCCATCTCGTTAACTTCATGCTTAGGGAAGTTGTTCAAGCATATGGTTCTCCATCGACTTGCTGCATATGTGGAAACACACCAGTTACTCCCCGAAACCATGTATGACTTCCGCCAGGGACGCTCTACGTAGGACGCGTTGATACAGTTGCATCATGACATAATACCATGACCACAAGCTGGTTCTTTTTACATGTCGTGTAGTCAATCAATCTGATCAAATGCCTGTAAAACAAAGGGTTTAGAAATTTATAAAGCAAATGATGAATCAATTCTCTATTACCTTGATTTAGCCTTTATACGCTTTACCGGTGTTGATGTTAACTGCCTTTGGAATACTTTCCGGTCACTCTGTTGCTATTGCCTCGAAACTTTCATCCTGAACAAACCTAAAAAGCAACCATCCAAAAATCCCTGGATAACAAGAGAAATTATTCATATAGCGCGGAAAATTAAGTGCATGAGAAAAAAAAGTCAGAAGGTCCCTTTTTTCAAAAATTAAAAGGAACCCTTTCTGAAAAAATACGGTCTAGCAAGCACACTTTCTATTCAGTAAAATTACCGCAACTCCTTAAGAGCGATCCTGCCAAGTTTTGGCGCCACATAAAGACTAATAAACAAAAGAATGTAAAGTGCATTTTTCTCGGCAATCAAATTATTCGAGATGAGAAAGAAGTAGTGACAGAATTCAACCGGTACTTTCTCTCCGTCTTTTCAAAGTCATGCGTGTTCGATATTGCCAGTAGAAGCTGCGCAGAAGTCGATCCTGACTTCAAAACATTCGAGGGTATATTTTCTATTCTTCTGAACCTTAAAACAAAATCTTCTTGTGTCCAGACAATATACCAAAATATATTTTTACGCCGCTACGCAGAATCTCTTTCCCGCTTTCTTGTTATCATATTTCTCTTATCCTTATCAGAAGGCATTGTACCCGCAGACTGGCGTATCGCTCGAGTAATCGCAGTAATTAAAAAGGGAATAATGTCCTCATAACCAATTACAGACCGATATCGCTCACAAGCACGTGTTGTAAACTTCTGGAACACATCATCTCAAATTACATGATCAATTTTTAGACGCGCAAAATGTTCTATCGCTATTCCAACATGGTTTAAGTAAAGGTATCTCTACAACTACCCAATTAATTTCTTGTGTCCATTCATTCTCCTCGGTTTTAGATAAATCAGGCCAAACCGATGTATTTTTTCTTGACTTCAGCAAGGCATTTGATTCGAAACCGCACTCCAAACTAATTCACAAATTTAATTTGATTGGTTTTCCCTCTACTATTGTTAAATGGGTTGCATCGTATTTAAGTTCACGTACGCAGTTTGTTGACATAAACGGTGTTTATTCTAACCCTCTCCCTGTTAACTCCGGTGTTCCCCAGGGTAGTGTCCTTCGGCCTCTACTTTTTCTTATTTATATTAATGATATTACCACATGTGCTAAACAAGGTGTCGAAATCCGTTTATATGCCGATGATTGCCTTTATTCCGTTCAATTAACTCCTTAAATGACCGGATAATGCTTGCCCAATCTGTCGAAGCCATAACCGCGTGGTGTGACCGCTGAGGAATGAATATAAACCCTGATAAAACTATGTTCATGCACATCACAAACAGGATTCCCGGCCGCGGTGGCTGCTTTTCTGATGGAGGCGAAAAGCAAAAACGCCCGTGTGTACGAGATTTCGGCGCACGAAAAAGATACCCAGGTGGTCAAAGTTAATCCGGAACGCTCCACTACGGCGCGCCTCATTCGCCTGCGTTGCGTCGGCGTGTTAAACCCTCCAATCAATCCATCAATCAAAGCATCACTAACAAGAAACAGCCATTTATTTACCCGCACAATATAAAAGGAACCCAAATTTTACTACCAGAAAGTTACAAATATCTTGGCGTAACAATCACTAGAAAACAAACTTGGTTTTCCCACGTTGAAAAGATTTCTTCATCCACACGTAGGAAATTAGGCATGCTAAGGCATAAACTCAAAAGTTCTCCACCCAGTACTAAACTGCTCGCGTACAATACAATAATCAGGTCTGGTTTGGAATATGCATGTGAGGTGTGCCATCCGCATACTAAAAAAGATATGAACAATCTAGAGAAAATCCAACGATTAGCCGTATGTTTCCTTTTCAACCGCTTTCACCAGTCGGATTCCCCAACTGAACTAACGAATTATAAGAAAATTCAAACCTTAGAATATCGCCGGAAAACAGCAAGACAAAAATTTCTTTTCTATCTATCCAGCAAAAAATGTGTAGACCTATCAAACATTCTTGCTCCGTTATCTTCGCGTCCAACAAGACGCTATCATTCCGAAAACTTCACTCCTATCTTTGCTCGAACTAACAATTTCAAATACTCTTTCTTCCCTCGCACAATAACAGAATGGAATGAACTACCACATCACATCTTTGAATCTGGAAACGTGTTACGGTGTATTGAAAGTTTTTGTGAAGTGTGACTTAGATCTTGTACCATAATACGTTGCATATTTACCTGTTAGTTTGTGCCTCCTCTCTATTGTTTCCTTTTTTTTTGGTCATGTTTCTTGTATTGTACCACACCCACTCCTGCCTGGGCCATTCTTGGCCTGCAGTTTTTTCTAAATAAATAAATAAATAAATATGGAGCACCAGTCTCACCACAGTATACCCGGGTGGTCCTTGGTTTAGATATCAAGAGCGCCTTCGATAATGCACCCCACGATGCCATCCTAGGCGGCCTCACGGACACGAACGTCAGCCCAAGATCCTATCACTATACACAGGATTTTCTTTCGCACGGTACGGCACACCTTGCAATCGGGGACCTCAAAACCGATCCCATTCTGCTGGGCGATGTGGGGACTCCCCAAGTCTCAGTGCTCTCGCCCTTCCTATTTAACATGGCGATAGGGGGTCTTCCGCCAGCACTAGCCGAGATACCTAATCTCCGACACAGTTTATACGCGGATGATATCACTCTATGGATAGCTGGTGGTAGCGACAGCGACATCTAGGACGCCCTTCAAGCCTGAATTAGAACAGTGGAACACTATGCCAACAGCAAGCGGCTGGAGTACTCCCGGCGGAAATCCGATCTGTTAGTTATTTACCCATGCCGTGACACCCCTCCACCCCATCAGAGCATTCAGTTATAGCCCAGCACGGGAACGCCCGTTCCTCAGGTTCCCGTTGTTCGTGTATTGGGGATACACACTCAAGCGAATGGTCTCAACTCCCAAACCATCCGCCTCCTCGGTGTCTATACCACCCAGTTCGGTCGCATACTCCCTCGGGTAGGTGTCGGCGACATGGAATGTCCGAACACTCTTTACATCGCCCCGTACAAGCCTTCATACTCTCCAAGATAACCTATTCCACCTCCCTATCTGCAACTGACTCGCATTGAAATGGAAAAATTCAATAGAATTCTGCGCCGTACCTACAAGCTGGTGCTAGGCATTCCCGGAAGGGTACCTACCAATCGCATCCTAGAGATCGGCATTCATATTACGGCTGATGAACTCATTGATGCTCAGCGCACTTCTCACATTCACCGTCTCGCAGATACGCCTACCGGCAGAAAAATCCTAAAACGGCTAGGTCATACGGTCCCATTTGAACACCCTTCCGCGCAATCCGTGCCTCCATTTTTACAACCCGAGATACAAGAACGCGCTCTTCCCAAGAAGATGCAAGCGGGTTTCCAAGACGGTCGGCGCCGGGAACGAACGAGGTACCTCACACGCCTTCCTCAAAACCCATCGGCAAGTCTGGTACACCGACGCCTCCTCATATAAAGGAAGCGCCGCCCCCTGCGTTGCCTTATCTAACTTACCAATAAGGAGGAAATCACATGCACCTTGCCCCATGGTGACATCACGGACGCAGAAGAGGCAGCCAGTGCCATTGCGGTTGTAAAGATCGCTCGTGGTGCCTCACTTGGAATCTTCATCACGGAAGCTCAAACCGCCCTGCGAAACATTAACAACGGCACGTGCAGCCCTCAAGCTGCTCACCTTTTCCGCACCATCCTCGAGACTCCACACTTAACTCCCGTACGCCTCCTTTGGACCCCCGCCCACTAGGGTCTGGCGGGGAATGAGGTGGCTAGTGAGCTGGCCTGCGAGATCACCAACCAGGCATCAGATCCTCTTGCCACTCCTCCTCTCTCAGCACCCCTCCTCAGCTTCCCAGATATCCTCACTCACTACAAGGACACTAGACGCATTTATCCACACCCGGACGCCTCATTCGCTCGACACCAAGCGACCGCATTAAGGCAAATCTCGACGAACACCCTCCCTTGCCTAGAACTGTACAGCAGAATATACCCTACCTTATACAAAGCGCTCTGTCCTTCCTTGCGGAGACTGGGCCAACATGCAACCCATGTTATGGAAATTCTCCACTATGCAGGCTAACGGCGAATCGGGCCGGGAGGCTGCGCTGCGCAGCCCAAACAAGGACATCCTGACGGCTCTCGTGGCTGTGGCGATCCTTGCTGCTCCTCCGGTGTTTCAGCGAGACACGACACAGCCTTCACCTCATTTATGAACGGTCCAGCCACAGACTCCGCCTTCGGGTATAAGTTAGATTCGGCTGCCGTCCCTCTGAGAAATTATCGGCCCACTAAATAAAGTCTTCTCTCTCTCTCACGTATCCCGCAACCGCGGCAGCCACCGCCGCTACCCAAGACGCTAGCTGAAAAGAACGACTGAAAACGGGGCCTTGTGCGCCACTCGAATAGCGGGCCCGGCGAATCACATAATGCGCTTCGAGGGGTGTGGCGCAGGGGGTGTGTCTGCAGTTTACCTGCGCATCTGCCGTGAAACCGCTGGACAAAAGTAGTAAAGCTTTGTTTAAATAATTATGGGGTTTATCACGGCGAAATTACAATTGATCTATGAAGTGTGCCATAGAGGGGCACGCTGAATCAATTTCGACCTTCTCGTGTAAAGAGCTAGACGGACAATACGTAACTCGCAAATATTTTTTCCAATTGCGTTGAAATTAAGAATATTAGGAAAGGTATCATTGCAAAAGATGTGAAGAAATTTTTAAGCAAATAATTTTACCTAAACACTCATACAATGCGGAAGCTGCAGCAGCATGATGCGGAATTTCAAGATTGCGCGAGCTATAAAACCATCAAAGCTTTGTTGAGGCGCGCGAAACCGCACTGGCGGGCAGAAAATATAAATGGACCCATAACGAGCACCGTTTCTACGCAACAATCAGTCGCAGGCGAAGTGTTAAAAGTGTTTTCCGCACCACCTTTCTCTATCATCAGCCACCACAAGCTTACTGACGTGGTATTCAGATACGATCAACATCACTTTGTGACACTAGGGGCATTAGTGTTACTCTTGGACACAACTGTAGTGGCCGTACCATGCCGAACATCTCACAGGAGGTACATGACTATTTTTATTTTGAATTTAAAAATTACGCTTCCGTAAAACGTGCATGGCCTTAAGTCATTTTGGAGAAACGTCTTGTAGCATACACGTTCCACATTTGAAAAAGAAATGAAACTACGTATTGCTGAAACAAAATAAAACGTACCCTCAAATGATATTTTTATACCATTTGCAGGGCTTTGTTCTTAGCTAAGAAACCACTATAATATTAGTATGACTTTGTACCTTGTACACATTTTTTAAACTAGAGTTTGGGAAAATTCAACCAACTTCAACTTCTAAGGCTTTATACAGAGACGCTACGTTTGTGCTACGAGGTGCAATGTAGGCGAGGGCTCCGGAATATTTTAAACTTGTAAATTTGTAAACATTTCAACATTCAGATTTTCAAACATCTGTTTTCGGTAGCACGAAAATTTCAATTTTTTAGTGTTTTCAGAACTTAGCTGGTGAGCGGCGCCATAATAGTGGAGCGCGGGTTAATTTTATCCTCCTTAGAATCTTTTACGGGCTCAAATCTCGACAGATGGTCGTTTTCGTTTTTCGCCTCCATCAGAAAAGCTGGCAGGGCTGGGTTATAACTTGTACTCCGCGGCACAACGCCCTAGCCTCTGAGCTTCACAGGCGGATCTAGTATTACTGCCAAGGCCTTTGTTCCCAGCCAAACATGATCGCTAAATTTTTTTAAGCGTATTAAGATGCGCTTTTTTTCTCACCAAACACAAATTCCACCCTGTATATGGTCCAATCGAAACCTGAGACATAGCGACTGAATAGCGGCATCATGCAATGTTTCTCTTTCGAACGTTCCAATTAGGTGGAGTTTTACTTTAAATGAGAAAACAATTTTTGAGGATGAGCGCATTCATCATCACAAGGATTATTCTTAAGCATTTTTTTTTCATTGCGAGAAAATATTACGTGCTTTTAGCAGACAACTTATGAACTAAAAGTTTGTGTTCATGTATTCCACAGTAAATATTGTCACGAAGACAAGGACGATGCAGTTGTCTTGAATGAGAAACACGTTTATTAGAGCGAACTTGTGCTCCCCTAACAACTCAAAAGAATACATAGGCGGCGAAGCAGCGGTCAACAAAGTGACTTGCACAGGCGAGTGTCGTCGAATCGAATGCCCCGGCGTCCGCACTGCAGGCTTTTTATCTTTTGGCGCGCGTGGTTCTCGAAACGTCGATTCGCCTCGAGAACAGAATAGATCCAAGAAGATTATTCTGGGCTGTTCACGTAAGATGGGAATGCTCTCCCTATCACAACAGATAAAACATGCGGCACAGAAAGAAAGAATGGAACACGCGCTTCCCTTGGCGCAGAGATAAACACAGACCGGCGCAGCCGGGCGGTAAAAGCAAAACACAAATAAACAAACCCAATGTATGGTTCGCGGCATTACCCCCCCTCTAAGAGTGCATCCGACCCGATGCTAACATAAGCGACAGTCCGAACAAATGAAAATAAAAGTTCGTCATCGTCCGTAGAAAGGTTTTAAGCGAACCACGTGGACGACTTCAGGCCGCGTGCGTTGTCGTAATGTGCCGGAGTCACCATCGGGGATCACTTCGTAGGTGAGTTGGCCAACACGTCGTAGAATCTTGTAGGGTCCGAAATACCGTCGCAGGAGCTTCTCACTGAGTCCGCGTCAGTCGGATGGGAGTCCAAACCCACACACGGTCCCCTGGGCGGTACTCGGCGTCTCGGCGGTCGGAGGTTGTAGCGGCCCGCATCCACCAGCTGCTGGTCCGTTATACGAACTCGAGCGAGCTGGCGGGCCTCCTCCGCACGTTGAAGATATCCGTGGACGTCGGCGATGAGGTCGTCGTCTTCTACGTGCGGAAGCATGGCGTCGAGCATCGTAGTCGGCCTTCTACCGTAGACAAGCTCTAACGGCGTCAGCTGCGTCGTCTCCTGGATAGCCGTGTTGTACGCAAACGTGACATACGGGAGCACTTCGTCCCAAGTCTTATGTTCAACGTCAACGTACATTGACAGCATATCTGCGATTGTCTTGTTCAGACGTTCTGTTAGTCCGTTCGTTTGGGGGTGGTACGCCGTCGTTCTTCGGTGATCCGTGTTGCTGTAGCGTAATACTCCTTGCATCAGTTCCGCAGTAAATCCCGACCCCCGGTGGCACAAACCCAGACCCCGTGGAAGACTGACGTATGGCGAACACCGGATGACGACGTGCCTCTTGACGACGTGTTGGAGCAGGGCGGGGTCGGTGAACAGCCGCGGAGTACGTCATAGCTTGGGGATCGCAGTGTACTTCGGATGCCACAGAAGTTCCCAATCCCAAAGCGTTTTGAACTTCTTCCCGGATGACGTCAGTTAGGCAAGCGACTAGGGGTTGCGGCGTCGTCGGGAAAAGTTTCCGCAGCTCCTCTCTCACTACTGCACGGATGGTCTCGCGTAGGCTATCAGCCGGAATCCGCATGTTGTCGACGTAGTTCGCAACGGCCGCGCCAACAAGGTTCCGGTCATACTGCTTAGCACGCATTTCGAGAGCCTTCTCAATCGTGCTGGCTTCGGTTACGAATTCAGCGATGGTTTTGGGCGGGTTGCGGACAAGTCCAGCAAACAGCTCCTCCTTCACACCGCGCATCAAGAAGCGTAACTTCTTTTCTTCCGTCATTTCGGGGTCCGCGCGGCGAAATAGTTGCTTCATCTTCTCAACGAAGATCACGACCCCTTCGTTGGGGTGTTGTGTCCGAGTTTCAAGCATAAGTGCAGCTCGCTCTTTTCTCACAACGGTAGTGAATGTCTTAAGGAACTCCCTTTTGAAGTGAGTCCAGTCGGTCAAAGAACTCTCATGGTTCTCGAACCAAGTTCGAGCAGCATCTTCTAAGTAAAAGAAGACATGCCGGAAAGTTTCTTCGTCGTCCCACCTGTTGAAGATGCGGACGCGCTCCAGCTTCTCCAACCATTCTTCGGGGTCTTCAGCGGGGGCTCCCCGGAACGATGGCGGTTCCCGGGGCTGCTGCAGGACGATTGGCGACGTTGTTTCTTGCACCATGGTGTTGGTTGCAGCGTTCCTTTTCTTGGGCCATTCTGGCATCAAACCGAACTCGGGTGGTAAATCTTGCAGGCGGAGTATGGCTCTTGTTGGACTGGCTTGGCGGCTTCCCGAGGTTGTAGTGGGCATGAAGGGTGCTACCCAGCACCTTCACCAGATGTCACGAAGACAAGGACGATGCAGTTGTCTTGAATGAGAAACACGTTTATTGGAGCGAACTTGTGCTCCCCTAACAACTCAAAAGAATACAGAGGCGGCGAAGCAGCGGTCAACAAAGTGACTTGCACAGCGAGTGTCGTCGAATCGAATGCCCCGGCGTCCGCACTGCAGGCTTTTTATCTTTTGGCGCGCGTGGTTCTCGAAACGTCGATTCGCATCGAGAACATAGTAGATCCAAGAAGATTATTCTGGGCTGTTCACGCTAGATGGGAATGCTCTCCCTATAATAATAATAATAATAATAATCATCGTTTATTATCAAGGAGAACGTACAGAAGAAAATGGGGTCGCCAATGCCTACAGGTGGGCTTGTGCGGCGTCGCCCAGCCGCAACGGCCTTCACTTCTGCAAAAAAGACTTTTTGACAGTGGTAACTGAATAGGAAGGTAAAAAAAAGGCAATCAAACAAAAGAGAAAAGATAAAAAGAAAAAAAAGAGAAAGGAAAAAAAAGAGAGAAGACGGAAAATTAAAGCTAGGAAAGAAAAAAGGAAAGCAAGCAACAACCGACAAACCGAAGAGACAAAGACAAACATACAAACAGAGATACAATAAATCAACTTGGATTTCAGCTACATGGATGGCATTTTCCTCATCACAAGAAAACAATTAGAGAACAAAGAAATAGCTAACAATCATCACGTACACATGCATACTTCAGCATATTTCCAATGCCAGCGTAGCAGCACGCAAGCGTTTCCGTGTTGTTGAAGAGAACAATTCGTCAGGCAATTCGTTGAAGATAGCAGGAACATAATATGGCCGCGCAGCCATTCCGAAATGCGTACGGACCCTTGTCTCGTCTCTTCTACGTCTTCCGTCTATTTCGCTGGTTTTTTCACCTTCAAAATGTACCAACTGGCCCAGCAAGCTGCACTTCTTCAGTACATGCCTTAAATACACTGTCCGAATCCGGCACGTGTGACTTATAAAGAACACTCTTGGCAATGTTTTTTAAAATACTGTTAACCCTCTTTTTCCAGGTAGCGGAGCAGTTGAAAAAACAGCACATGCCATAACGAAGAACACTATAACCCAAAGTTTGAGCTAGTATTTTTCGAACAGAGAAAGGCAGAAACACTTTTAAGTTATACAGCATACAGGCAATAGTTCTAAGCTTTTTACATATGTGAGCCATGTGTGTGTTCACGAAAGATCCCCATCAAAATGTACACCTAGGTAATTAACAGATGCGACACAGAAAATACGGGCACAGGAACAAGATGCACAATTTGATGAGTGTATTGTAATGAAGCAGTCGTTCGGCACTGTTTTCCGTCAATTTCGGAAACAAACAAGCTGACTTTTTACAGGGTTGATTGTTATTAAATTTGCTTCAAACCAATCAGCTACCCTTCTGGTATCGCCTTGAAGATTTGAGAGAGCGAGAGAATAACCAGAGTTGCCAGATACTAGCAGCGTGTCATCAGCGTATTGATAGATTTTCGAAGTTTTAACAACAGTAGCTAAGTCATTAACATACAAATTAAAAAGAAGAGGTGACAAGATAGACCCTTGCGGGACACCTCTCTTAAGTCTGATACTATCACTCACCACTGACCCAAGTGAGACAACTTGAGAACGATCCCGAAGGTAATTTTGAAGCAGAGATAGAAATGGTTCGCGGAAGCCATAACGGTATAATTTAGAACAGAGTATACCATGGGTCACAGTATTAAACGCTTTCTTAACATCAAGAAATAACCCAAACGAAACCTCTCTCTGATCTATGCTGTTATGAAGGGTATCAGACAACTTTTCAAGTAACACCTGCGTGCCCGTGCCGGAGATGAATCCGTATTGATGTTCGCTCAGTAACTCATGTTTGTCATAAGGAAGTCATGACACCCAATATGTGCTTTTCAAAAATTTGAGAAAAACAAGATACAACTGAAATAGGGCGGTAGTTCAAAGGGTCCTTTTTGCCGTTTTTATAGAGGGGAACCACACGTGCGCACTTTAGACTGTCTGGCCAAGAGCAATGTTCAATTATGTTGTTCAGTATGAACAAAATAACACCTTTAAATACCCAATATTTCTGCACAGATCATCAATGTGTATGTTATCAAGCCCTAATGATTTGTTGCGGCTTAAACTACTGACTATGCAAAGGAGATCAGGCTCTGTCAAGAGCGGGATAAATGCGGACGATGACACAAAATTTGGTAGTGTATTGTTACTTGCACACTGCACTGGATCGTTTTGTTCCAATTAAAACGATTCATTGAATTGGTGGGCCAGGTCGGAAGTAGCGGAACCAAAGTTGCGTTCTATTGTGCTTTTAGTAGACAGGCGTTCGTTACCTCGTAATTGATTTACTAAGGACCAAGTTTTAGTCATATTGCAACTAGACGCTTTGAACTGTTCGCTACAGAATTGCCTCTTTGACAAACGAATCTGCGCGGTCACTCTATTTCTCACCGTACGGAACTCGTCGCGCAGCGCTGTGTTGTCAGGGGCTCGGCGACATCTTGCCCAAAGCATATTTTTTCTTTTATCAGTGTCAAAACACCAGGGGTAAGCCATTGATGCTCAGCCCTCCGTTTTTTTATTACTACTGTTTTCTTACAGGCCTCCTTCATCTGGCCTAACGTGCGAACAAAATTGTCATATGCAGTGGCGTTGTTATTATCTAGAATGAAAGCATTCCAGTCAAAGCTAGCAATTTGTTTGTCAAACTTCTTTTTATCTAAGATGGTGACAGTATGAGAATGATCCGTTTGTAAAGAGTTGGATTTGGTTAACTGACCTACTCTGAAGTAGTGATCTGCTAGTTTCTGCATAATTACAGCCCCGGCCACACAAGAAAGGTCTGATGCTCGCACGTTGACATGATCAATACATGTACGGGTGAGATTATCTTTTAGGAACTCCTCCCTTGTGGGTTCCCAGATAAGAGCCTCTATACCGAATTCGGAAAGGGCGTTCAAGTATTGTTCAACAGCTGACCGCTCGCTTCGGAGCAAGTTGATGTTGAAATCCCCGATTATGCACAAGTTGCCTGAGCTGAAAGTTTTTTTGCACACCTCCCGCAGTTCTTCTATAAAACAAAGCGCACTTTCGGAGGGAGGGCGATAAACAACTAGTAAACGGATTACAAGATCATTTTTGGTTAGCTCAAAAGCCAGAGCTTCTGCCGATGAAAATACAATGTTAATATTTGAAACTAACAAACTGTGCTTAATGAACACGGCAAGCCACCACCTCTGCTGTTTGTTTCGGGTGAGGAAGTGTTTGCTGTAACCAGGAAGACAGAGGGTGCTGGACAGGTCGTCAGTGATATTAATTTCAGTGAGTGCAAAAACGTCAACCGTGTTTGAGAGAAGGTTCGAGAGCAGGGCAAATTCATCCCAATGTTTTCGAATGCTCCGAATATTTACGTGAAGAACAGTGCATGAGCTGGAACATAATGGTTGGAAAGCCTTGAGAAAGTCATCGACGTTTTGAAATGACATTTTTTTTTCTGCCTTAGATTAGTACTTATAGCACGCTAAGTATCCTGTACAGCTTGCCTGGTTTCAGATGGGTGCAGATGATGGTCGTGTAGGGTCCCCTCGAACGGCTTGAACAGACAATTTTTGGGCTACAGATAACACATGCGGCACAGAAAGAAAGAATGGAACACGCGCTTCCCTTGGCGCAGAGATAACACAGACCGGCGCAGCCGGGAGGTAAAAGCAAAACACAAATAAACAAACCCAATGTATGGTTCGCGGCAATATCAACTTTTTTGTGACCGCGCGTCATGCTTGCGAAACGTGTTCGCAAAGCTAAAGAAAAGAAAGAAACGAAAGAAAAGAACGTGCGCAACCGCAACAGTACTGTTTTGCCCTTTCTGTTTTCTTTAATCACAAAAAAAATCTTCTTGGCGAATCCCCCTCAGTGGGTATGCGTCAGTTTATGGGTCATAACCACCATCACCATCAAGTGTTTTTTATTCATATGCACACACAATGAGAAGGTTTGTGCTACACCACCGTGAAGCGGCGCACACAACGTTGTCCAGAGTACTCGAAGGCGGCTTTTTTGCTCCGAATTTCTATCGTAGCCGTCGTTATTGTAACAAACTTACACTCACACGAAATGTTATGACATGATTACGGCGTTGAAGGATTCACATATTCGCTAACGAACGCATTAAATAGTATACGAGCCGGTTTCCAACGCTACAACAATCGAAACAGATTATAATGCCCAAACACCTCTTTATGCTGCTTTCCAACCCCTTCAGTCGTAAAGAAGAAATCCGGGCCTACTCGGGATGGCGTTCGATGACTTGAAGTAAATTACTATTAATCTGTTGTCCTGTACCAAGGACAGTGCCCAATAACCGCTCTATTTTACTGTTAAATAAAGTTTTCTCCTCCTACATCCCCTCTTGCGTGCAGTTTTATTATAACGCATATCTGAATATTGGGAAATAATGGTTTTTGGAATGTACCCAAATGTCCCTCCACGTCTGAACAAGCACAGACTTACTATATCTTTACGTGACGCCTTTTGCTCAATAAGGCTCCATACTGGTTAGAAGCCTGGCATAAAACCAGCACGCGTCTATACACACAGTAGGTTATTTGGAAATCAACCTACATTTTTTGCGGTCAATAGTGCATGTCGGCATATTTCATGCCCTGACAACGTAAAGTGATGTGATACAATACTTTCGAGCGTTTGTGAAGGTGGCAAAAGGTGTTTTACTTCACATACCATTACCGGGAATCGTAATTCGTTATGCCATAGCCGACGTCCCAGAAGACCTGGAATATGTTTTGGTCTTGCGTTTTCGCTGTTGTCCGTGATTAGCACAGCTGGTTGTTCCCTTTCTTTGAAAGAGAGCTGAATACAGTAGCGAGGCGACTAATGGAAGAATTTGTACAAGACATTTCTAACGCGTTGAATACGTTAGAAGTGGGGAGTGTTTGCACGAGATTTTCTATGCGGTTATCTAGAAACGCATATTTCCAGTCATTCACACAGCCATGGCGTTTTTTTCTTGGTAGGACACGCACCGGTGGTTGGGTAAATGGGTGCCCACAGCAACATTGCCGGACAAACAAGCATCTCTTTTAAAAGCCCCGACAGCACGAGGAGCAACTCGCCGTATTTTCTCCTACGGAGCTACGCTAATATGGGATAATATTTAAGCTTCAAAAAGGTTTTAGCACCTCGACTGCTCGCTGGGGCGAAAAATATTCGAAAGCAATGAGAAGTAGGGCTTTTACGGTACCGCGATCCTCACCCAGTACCACCCAATCGACACTATCGCTCTGCTGTATCAATACACACGCCGTCAGCATAGGTTAGAACAATGCGGATGGGAAACGGGAAGACAGCAGAATCAATACTGTTTCTAATCTTCCTACCTGTTGGTGCTGATGGCAATTGCGACTGGTGAGTAACTACAACACTTCCCTTTTGTTGATGCTTCCATTAAATTTGTATCGTTTTCCTAGAGGGACCAATCCGAGCCCACCATTAGGATGTCCGCAAACTGTTGTAATATTTTGTTCGTAAGGCGAAAAAAATTAATATCCCTTCCTCAAGAGCGTTGAGTGAAGCGCAAAGCAATAACTGCGTTCACCCTTGGCTGAAAGTGTGTCCATTCGATCGCTCAACCTTCAAGTACCCAATTCGCAAACAAAGAACGGACCCATGCGACCATTTTTCCTGCATTCAGATAGCGCATCAACGAAGGATCTAAATTTATACCGACACGTGGTTTATGATATAAACATATACTTTTGCACTCCTTCTTTAAGATCGAGGTCTGTATTATGTAATGAAGAATGGTTCCTTTTTCGCGATATTCAAGTGACCGCTTTGGCACAATGGAATCACGGTTTGGTGCATGTTCCCTCTGTCCAGAGATCGTATCAGAGATTTTCGGTCGACCAAGCACTCTATTGGGAAATTTATTTGCTTTTTTTTACAGAACGTCATCGGTCCCACTAAAAAAAAAGCTCTCGTTTTACCATTTGTTGTGCCCTTTCTTTACTCAATACCCTTTTCGGGAGAATAGTGAGGAATTTATGCCATAATACGAAATCCACCGCGAAAGGTTTGCTTTATTTCAAAGCAAACATTCGTTTAGGTTGACAGCTAGCTTTTTCTGCTCGATTGACACCTTGTCTATTTATTAATATTCCTACTTCACGCGGAATGTCTGAGCAAAAGAACTCCAGATTAAGATTATTCACGCCACTTTATATCGGGCTCACTGAAGCCAAGCACAGTTAAAACACCGAAATTTGCAACTTAAACGTTATACCGGTATGAGATGACGGCCTTTCTCTATCACACTAACCATTTCTGTTTTCTCTTTTGTTGGCTGAGGGCAGGTGGTTAGCCAAATAAACATTACGTGCTTGCAGAATATTGTCACGTCACAAAGCCGGCTCCAGATGGAAGGCGTTAATGAGTGAACAGCGGTGATCAGAACAGCCAGCAGAAGAAGCAAGGAGAGGGAAGAAGAAAAAAGCAGCCGCGTCGGCGGATCGCCTCGAAAGCGCGTCATCCCTATTTCATATTTGCCGCACTTTCTAGCCGCTTTTTCAAAGAAAGTGCTACGAGTTGTGCCGCGCCTCCGCCAGATGGCGCCACGGGTCCCGCGATCGAGAGAAGAGGCAGTGAAACATCCCCCTCGCGAGGGGCACGATCAAATGCAGGGCATTTCCGGGGGCGCACGACGTTAAGTAGTTTGCGTTACGTTAATGTTGTTGCACTTGTGGCAACTGCTGACGAGAGAGCGCTCGTCAGCAGTAATTTGAATGAGTCAACGATATAAGGCGCGTTGGTAGCGTCCCATTCTTTGTCGGCTTTGTGGCGCGGTGGGTAGAGCATCATGTACATTGCGTTCCGCCCTCAGGGTCGAGGGATCGAAACCGGGCGCCGGGTAGTATTTTTTTTTTATAGTAGGGAGGGGTGCGGTGCGGACTACGGACGTCAACGCGGGTGACATCATGACTTACTGAAATGCTCAGCATTTAAAACAACGCACAGCGAGAAGGCCCTGCCTCTCGCTCATCAAGCCGAGTAGCCGCATGGCGGCGGCAGTACCTTGCTAAAAATGGTAGCCTTCAATGCCATGTCATCAAGTCAATACCCCCTCTCTTTTTTAAAGCATCGTCTTAATGCTTAACAGAAGTAATTCAGGAGTGAAAATTGACCTTTATGTAAAAGGAGTGTAAAAAAAACACAAAGCAAAAGAGCACGACGCAACACACACACAAATGCCTGTTACCACTGCCAACGTGAGTGCTACGGCTCCATCCGGGAAGCATGAACTACTTCAGGAAGTGTCCTACTGCGCGTTGACCGTGGTGTTCCTTCGGGAAGAACTTGATAGTTCTCTTCGCTTACTTGGCGTATCAATTTGTAGGGCCCAAAGTAGCGGCGTAAAAGCATTTCCGAACGTCCTCGGAGGCGCACAGGGCTCCACATGCAGACGGGGTCACAGGGTTGGAAAGTTACCTGTTGATGCTGTAAGTTGTAGTGGCAAGCATCAATCGTTTTTTGGCGACAGTCCGTTTTTGTCCAAGTTTTCGGGCCGCTTCGGCGTGGCTAGCGTATTCTGTGGCGTGTGGAGTACACTCGAGGATTTCATCCGGAAGCAAAATCTCATCCAACATACCGTAAAATCCCGAGAGATGCCCCACCCCCGAAGGAAAACCCGCCCCTGTTTTTGGCACGATTTTCCGTTTTTTTTTTAAAACACCGAAAGATAACCCACCCCGGCCAATAGCATCACCCCAGCCGGGGATGACGCCCGCGGAAACGAGGTTAGCTTGGGCGGCCATGAGCGGCCGTGAGCGAGGAAGTTGCCGCCCGCTCCTTGAAACGGTGCGGTATATCAATAGCCTTCGATGGATGAGAAGGCGAAGAGCTTCATAAGCGGCTGGCTTCGGCGATCCCTCCTCCTGCTGCCCTGCCAACCTCGTCGCACTCCGTGCGTGAGGAGGTGGTCGACCTTTTGTTTGACAGTGAAAGCGACTGTTTGTTCGACGGTTTTGACGACGAATGAATACAGTGCTAATAAACGCGTGTTCGTTCTTTGGCTGTGACACATTTCTCAAGTTTTTTAAATGCAGAGCATTTCTTTAACTCGCACTGTCACCCGTCGTCCCTCGGCGTTTTCCGCACCCCTCCCCCTACACTATAAAAAAAATAATAGTTATCGGCGCCTTGTTTCGATCCCACGACCCTGCGGGCGGAACGCAAGGTACATGGTGCTCTTCCCACTGCGCCACAAAGCAGACACAGAATGAAAGGCTACGAACGCGCCTTATATCCTTGACTCATTCAAACTACGTCAAGAAGCTGCTGATACAACGCATTCACTTCCACCAACTCCCCAAACACTAAGCGTTAACGCAATACACCCACCCCCTATGCGGCGCATTTACTCGAGTCCCCCTCGCAGGGAGATGGGCCCATTTTTTTACTGCACACCGAACGTTAGCCCATGTCATATTTACACTTGATTTGCTCTCCATCTTAGGCGGGCTATTTCTCGGAATTTTACGGTAGTCGCCACTTTGCAGCCGTGACCAACCGGAAAGGAGTGAAGTGTGTCGTTTTTTGAACTGCCGTATTGTATGCAAAGGTGACGTACGTCAGCATGCCATCCCATTTCTTGTGGTCAACGTCAACGTTCATCAAAATCATGTCGGCGATGGTCTTGTTCAGCCTTTCAGTTAGCATTTTGTCTGTGGTGATCTGCAGTGGTTTCGCGATGGTCGATATGACACAGTTTCATTACATACTCAATAAGTGCTGCGGTGAACGCTGTGCCTCTATCGGTTATGACGACGGATGGGGCGCCGCGACGGAACACAATTTTATGGACAAAAAATATGGCAATTTCTGCCGACGTTCCTCTAGGCAGTGCTTTGGTTTTGCAATAACGGATAAGAAAGTCAGTAGCGACGACTACAATCCACCGATTCCCAAATGATTACGTAGGGAGTGGCCCTAGTAAATGCATGATGACCTGCGTAAATGGCCTGCCCGGTAGATCAAGAGGCTGACGGAAACCAGCTGGCTGAGTGGGCGGTGTCTTTCGCCGCTGACAGTCATGGCATATTTTGTCGCAGGGCTTCGCTGTCGCAGCCAGCTTTGGCCAGTAGTACTTCTGACGAAGCCTTGCGAGTGTGCGGGTGAAACCCAGGTTCCCCGACGAAGGGTCGTCGTGGGAGGCGTGTAGGATGTTGTCACGTAGCGCTGTTGCCACAACACGAAGGTGGGTGGCACCTGTACGGTCAAATCCATTTTTGGAAATGACTCCGTTTGCAACAAAAATGACGAAAATGAGCTCTGGAAGAGCCGTGGAGGGCGCGAGCTGTGCTCTTCGAGGTACTCAATGAGCGGCAGAAGTTCTGGGTCCTTCTTGAACTGATGATCCCAACGCTCCGAGAAAAGTTGTATCATCTTCCTGGTCAACACTAACTCGCTCCAAAGGGGCTCGTGTTAGGCAGTCAGCGTCGATGTGGCGTCTTCCGGTCTTGCATATGACCGTAAGGCCAAACTACTGGGGGCGCAGGCTCCACCGCTCTAAACGTCCTGCCGGATCCTTTAGGTTGGCAAGACAACACGCACAGTGGCGGTCGCTGAGCAATCGAAACGCCTTGCCGTTTATGTGCGGGCGGAATTCTGGAACTGCCCATATCACGGCCAAGCACTCTTTTTCGATCGGGGAATAGTTTGCCTCAGCGCGAGATAACGCGCGACTTGCGTAAGCAATGACGCATTCACCACCATCCTGCCACTGTTCTAGGACTGCACTAAGACCAAAGTTAATAGCAAAGGTGTGAAGTTTTGTGTCGGCGTATTCGTCAAAGTGGCCCAAGTAAGGGATACTTTGCAGATGCGCCTTCAGCTCATCGGAAGCTTTGGTCTTCTCAAGGCTCCAAACAAATGACACGTCTTCTTTTGTTAGACAAGATGGGGGCTCGGTTATTTGGGAGAAATTAGCCACGAAGCGTCGGTAGTCAGCGCAGACGACCAAGAATCCACGCACGGCACTTTTGTTAGTGGGCGTCGCGAATGCGCTCAACGCGGCCGTCTTGTCAGGGTAGGGGCTGACAACATCAGGACTAACAACGTGGCCGAAGAACTTGAGCTGTTGAAACGCGAAGTGACATTTTTCTGGTTTGAGCGACAGTCTCCCTGAACGGACGGCATTCAACACGACATGCAGGCGATCGAGATGTTCGTGAAAGTACGGAGGAAGTGACGTCATCCAGGTAAGCTAGGCAAGATTGCCATTTCAGGTCCGACAGTACATGGTTTATATTCTTTGGAAGTTCGCAGGGACAGAGCAGGAACCGAACGGCAGCACCCTAAATCGTATAACCCATCTGGGGTGATGAAGGCAGTCTTTTTGCGGTCACGTTCATCTCCTTCGATCTTCCTATACCCAGTGCCTAAGTCGATGGAGGAGGAGTACCCGGCATGGCATGTTCGGTCCGAGGAGTCGTCAATCCGAGGTAGAGGGAAACTCTTTCTTCGTAATTTTCTTCAACCTCCTCTACTTCACCCAAAATAAGCAAGTGCCGTCCTGTTTTCGCCACCAGAACCACGGAGGACGCCCATGGATTGAGTCATCGATGGTTGCATTTTGTCATCCTGCAACATTTCTTGCATCTCTCGTTCTTTTTGGGAGACCCTGTACGGATGTTGGCAAACAGGTGTTTCCCCTTCCTCGGTCACAATGCGGTGCTTAGTGACTGCCGTCTGTCGGACCTTCGACAAAGGAGCCAAACAGTCAGCAAAAGAAGCGATGATGCTGGGGAGTCGGCGCTTTCGGTCCGCCGCTGGGCTCGAGTTAACCTAAACATTAATGCCTAAGCTGGAAGCGGCTTCAGGGGTTACCGTTGTCGAGGTTTGCTGCTCACCATTTGTCTCCATCGCAAAGAACGAACGTTGTCCGGTACAGCCATACATTTCGTCCAGGTTAGCTACGGCAGTCGTTTTCATTAGGCGTTGTTGGGCGTTACTGAAGTTGGTTACCAGAATTTCGTTCCGGCGGCCGCGGAGCTCCACAAGCCCTGAAGCTACGCAAACTTGCCGGCCTATTAAGAGGGACACGTTGCCTTCAGCGATCCCGCAGGTGGCGCCACCTTCACAACCTACCGTGACAAACAGGCTAGCTCGGGGCGGTACTGTTACGTACTCGTCGCAAATGCGTAACGACGGCTTGGGTGGTTCCCCCTCGTTTCGGTCAGCTCGCTGTGTCGAGAACGTCACGATTAACTCTCAAATATCAATAATCGTGCCGTACTCATGAAGGAGTCTAATCCCAATATTAGCTGCTTCGAACATTCGCAGCACCAGGAAGCAGCCAGGGAAATTCCGGCCACGAACCTGGATCTTGGCAGTGTATAGGCCGATCACCAGATGAACACAAGCCGTACGGATCTGTGGACAGTGCCATGGTGTTGTTACGTTATTCAGTTTGCTGGCTAGTGCCCTTCTAATCACGTAGCTATCGGTGCTGGTATCCACCAAGGCTTTCATGGGATGACTATCGACCATAACCGCAATATCCACCGAAACTATTTTACGGTCGTGATGACGCGTCGGTGCAGCTGGTGGGGTGAAGTCGTCAGTGTGGACCGCTGAGGTCGAGTCGGGTTGGGAGCGGGTTCATGGGGTACGTGGACGATGTTGGCCTTTCTGACGACGGCGGTCCCACCTCCGAAAGACGCCGTCTTTAGATTCCCGGGTTAGGGATGGGGCTCAAGTCGCAAGTCATCTCCGAAAAGAATGAACGTCCAGGTGATTGATTGATTGATTGATGTGATTGATTGATTGATTGATTGATTGATTGATGGATTGATTGATTGATTGATTGTAGGGTTTAACCCGCCGACGCAACGCAGGCGATGAGGCGCGCCGTAGTGGAGGGCTTCCGGATTAATTTTGACCACCTGGGGATCTTTAACGTGCGCCTAAATCTCGTACACAACGGGCGTTTTTTGCTTTTCACTCCATCAGAAAAGCTACCGCCGCGGCCGGGAATCGAACCCGCGACCTCGTGCTCAGCAGTGCAACGCCTTAGCCACTGAGCCACCACGGCGGGTCAACGCCCAGGTGAAGTGAAGCATAGGGGCGAGGGCGACAGAGACTCATGGCGTTGTGCGGGCGGCGAAGCGTGCAGGTGGGTGGCCTGGTACTCTTGGATGTCGTGGCGACGTTCACCGTAGCGCCATCGTGAAGCATCTTGCGGAAACCTCCGTAGGCCCGTCTCGAGGTAAGGGCAACGGCGACAAACATGTCCGGCTTCTCCGCAGTGATAACGTAGACGCCTGTTGACCGCCGTGTACCATATGGTAGCCTTCCTAAAGTAAAGGCCTGGTTCAGTTCGCGGACAACCATCCGAATGCCGCTGGAATAGCGGTATCGGCTCTGGTTGTACGTGAGGGAGCATAGGACACTTGTGGGTAGCATGTCAGTGTACCCTATGACGAGGGAAATTGCTTTATGACACGGAGCAGAGTTGCCCTGCGATGACGTAGAGGTTCGGATCACCTGCCAAATTTCCTCACGGAGAACTACGGAACTGGCGGCGTCGTTTGTCAGGTGACCGGCGCCGTGGAGCTTCTGCAGCTCTTCCCGCACGACCCTTCGCATAATCTCCCAGAGACCTGATGTGCTGCAATTACCCGTGAACAACGAATGGCCATTTGCAATTGCAGTGTCTGTTTGCCGACCGTACTGGTCAAAGTGTTGCTGGAGTGCGTGCTGCATCATAGTCACTTCCCGGGTGAAGTCTGCTACGGTGCCAGGTGGATCAATCACAAGCCCCACAAACAGCTGTTCTTTTACGCCGCACATTAAATGACGCACTTTCCTTTCTTCGGTCATAGTAAGGATCGGCTCGCCTGAATAGCCGACACATGTCCTCAACGAACATGGCAATCGACCCATTTGGCGTCTGCACTCTCACCTGGAGAACGAGCTCACCCTTCTCTTACCTTTCGCTGTCGCTGTAAGTGGCGAGTAGCTCCCCCCGGAATTCTGGCCGGGCTGTCACAGAAGCGTTACGGTTTTCAAACCACGTCCTGGAGGCATCTTTGAGAACGAAATACACATCATTGAGCGTCCGCGCGTCATCCCGCTGGTTGAGCTACCTCACCCAGTTAAAGCTGTCCAGAGTTTTGTTCGGCCCCTTCAGGTGGCTCGGCTGTCTGTAGAGAACACGTGTGGTATGAACGCAGTGCAGTCCACCACTTGTGCAAAGTGCTGTTCCATGCTGGCATCTTGTACGAGTGCAGATGGCGCATCCACGTGTGCTCCTGCTCGGCTTTCTCCTTCCAGTCTTAAAGGCGAAGCTTAAGCGTCCTACAAGTATTCGTGTTCACGGTTGCACAACAGAAGAGGTCGCGGCGGAAGACGAGTGAAGCGGCGCCAAAGCACCTGTCTCACTAGCGTCTCCAGCAAGCTAAGCGACAAGCCCGTGCGCCCCCGTTGCGTGGTTATTATTCTGCTTTTGACCTTCGAGGAAGCACCTTCAGCGGAAGAGCTGGCAAGGTGGGCAGTTTATCAGAAGAGAAGCCCCGTAGCAGCCTGAAGCTTCTTGTACAAGCTTCAGCGCGCTAAAGCCTTGGAATCAAATACCACCAAATCGTAACCATCATCCCGCAAACCTAGGCCGTTACACTATCAATGTTCAACCTTGCTAGAAACGCCCTTAGGCATATAAACAGCTCTCACTCACCAGAAAAAGATCTGGCCACCCTGGTGTAGTTCTTGCCACCACGTCCCATGAGCAACCAACTCACCTCCTGGCTCTCAGTCCCAAGCAGCTGTAGAGAACTTCTCCACGACGGGAGTCAGAACAGTGATACAGCAGAGGGTGCTAAGAATCTCTCGGTCCGGACAGAGCGCCTTAGGAATTTGACCCTGGCAACATTCAACAAACGGACATTGTTTGGTGATGGAAGCTCAGCTGTACTGCTAGAAGAGCACTCGAGCAATAAAGGAGCCATGAAGACAAAATACAAGTTTTTGTTATTCGAAAGATTTTGTGTTTTATAGTGCCCCAGGGCTTCGCCGGCTGCAAAAATGCTTTATTCACCGAGAAAATAATTACTTAAGTTAAATTTTGATTTTCCCGCCACATCGCGCGCTTTCGTGGTCTGCAATGACATCGAAGGAAGCGACCGCTCCGCACCCGATAGGGAATGGTTCTTTACCGTTAGTGAACCTAGGAGGCACCGCCATAACGTGGCAAGCCGTTTTCTGTTCTTGCTTTGTTTTTGACCTGGGTTGTTTTTGTTCAAGGAGAAAATATTTGTTTCGTGAGACATAGTGCTCGATCGAAGAACATGGTCACGTAAGACACCGTTGCTTGCGTGAATCGGCCAGTGTCGTCTGAGACAACCCCAAAGCACCTCAGAGCTGTGCAGCTAAACCAAAGATAGCGCCCGCAGTACCAACAGCAGTACGCATCGGAAGTTCAATGTTTACGTGTGCTTTTTTTACTTCCACTGTTTGTCCCACCATTATCACTGCACTAAAACGAATGTGCCCTAAATTTAAGCGCAAATTGCACGTCCGGCAAGCTTATAAGCTCTGCCCAGTGTGCGTTTGCCTTTCACGGCTTCCGCCAATCGCAGAGCTGGCTGGTATGACATCCTAGGATCTATGGCGGCAAATGAGGTAGGGGGTCGCATGGTCGTTCCTTTTTTTCCTAATTATGTAACTTATTTGAGTGAAGTTTACGTTAAAAGTGGGGTCAGTATGATTCTAACAAGGCAGTCTTTTTAATGAACCAAACCTGTGTTTTCTCTTCATGGTTCCTCTAAGCAGGATATTATAGGGTTAAGTGTAGTTAGGATAGGAGAAGGCTTCATGAAACTCGCTAGCGGGAATATTCTGTGCTACAGTGAACCCCAAGAGGAGAAAGAACATGGGGTAGGGTAGGATTTTTAATCCACAGAGAAAAAGCAGGAAACGTGGAGAAGTTTTTCATCATTAACCCGAGATTCACGGCCGTTGTGCTTGTGCTATACAAGTGATCCAGGTTAAAGATACCACCGGCCGATGCACCAAGAATGATCTATGATGACAAAGCGGTATACAGCTTCTACGAGGACGCTGAAGTACCAGTGAAGAAGGGAACAACGCGCTTCACTAATGTTATGGGAGATTCTAACGCAAAGGTCGTAAGAAGCAAATGGGGGAGAGGTCAGTGGGATGCAGAATAGACAATCGAAAGAGTAGAGGAGATACACTGATAGAATTTGCAGAGAGAAATAACCTGAGGTTCATGAACAGATTATTCTACAAACAAAAGAATCGGGAGTGGATATAGGAAAGTTTATATGGTACAACGAAAAATTTCGGGCCACCTCCACTGACGTGCAACCTGGCGAGGGGCGAAATATGCAGTGTATAAGCGTATTATTCCTGCCTTGGCGGTTTTGCCGAGCTAAGCTACTGCTAATTTTTTAGTACGCGTTACATTTAGCGCGAGGCGTAAAGGAGTTTGCCGGTGTTTTAGTACCGTGGCTATATGAGACGACGATTGACGATTACGACGACGACAGGAGACGCCAACAGTCCCTAAGAGGCTTCGCCCCTAAGAAACGAAATCGCCCTTATTTTAAGTGGCAACAAAGGTTTCCTGCAAGACATAGAGGTGCTAATTAAGATTCGTAGCTGCCATCATAGGATGGTTAGTTACAAGCTAGGGCTGAATCTTAAAACAGAAACAAGACTACACGTGAAATCTAAGAATCCCGCATGGAGTCTGTCAGAGCCAGATTGAAGGAGTTTAAAACTCTTCGAAACGAATTCGTGCTTCTGAACTAGCAGAACGAAGTCAGTGTATGCAGGCTAAATGACAACCTAACATCGGTACCCACTGAATCAGCAACAGCTGTAGGAGAAGCAACATTTAGGGAACAAACTGAGAAACTAAGAAAACGAAGGAACTAATTGCCAAGCGTGAGGACATGACCGTGTCAAGTAGAGCGGTTTGTATTGAATTATCCGGGCTTTTGAAACTGATTAACAGAAGTAAAACAAACGGCATTCGTGTATGTAACGTGGCAGTGATCGAGGAAACGCTGCAAGTAGGGGAAACTTGAAAGCCACCAAGAGAAAGATAGCCATCAGCAAAGACAGGATGTATGCATTAAGAGACGCGCAGGGTAATTCCGCACACATCGTACGAGATAATGAAGGTAGCAGAACAATTGTACACCGGGCTGTATGCTAGCGACTTTAGACCAGGGGAAACTACTGAGAGTAGAAGCTCAACTTTGGATGTCCCGCTACTAACTAAGGAGGACGTCGGAAAAGCTCTCAAAGGCTTAAAAATTGCAACAACTGCAGGTGAACAGGACATAATAGTGGTTTTTTTGAAGGAGGGTGGAGGTACTGTACTGGAAAAGCTTCCTGTACTATTTTCAGAATGGTTATAGACTCAAAAAGTGCCTACAGCCTATAAAAACGCAAACATTATCCCGATTCATAAGAAAAGAGATACCAAGGACCTCAACAAGTCGTGACCCGTCAGCCTAATCTCAGTTGTTTACAAGCTGTTTACAAAAGTTATATTTAGCGCATAGGTGACAGCCTGGATTTTCAACAACCCAGATAGAAGGCTGGGCTTAGGGAAGGGTACTCAACCATAGATCACATCCATGTCGTCCATCAAATATCAGAAAAATTTGCAGGGTACACTAAACCCCTTTACATGGCATATATGTATTATGAGAAATCGTTTGATTCCGTAGTCACCTCAGCTCTGCTTGTAGCACTAAAAGACCGAGGAATAGCGTAAACCTATGTAAGATTTCTAGGAGTCATATATAAGGAATGCTCGGGGAGGATAATCGTCCACAAACAAGGTGGTAAATTTTCGGTCCCATAGTGTGTAAGACACCATCTCGCTTAAAGTATTCACAGCATGTATGGAGGGGTATTCAGAAAGCTTGACGTGGAAAACATTGGATTAAATATACACGACGAATACATGAGCCATCTGAGTTTCGCGGATGTCATATTGTTCAATTCAATCCAATTCAATTCAGTTCAGCTTATTTCAACATCAAGGATGTTGGGAGGCACAGACAAAAATTACGCCCACCTCCCCTCGCGGGAACCCTGGTGTGATGCGACACTGAGGGGTTGTTCTAGCGCAAGCGGAGAGCAACCGTCGACCGAAAGGCCGCCGGAGAGCGGCACACCGGTTATATGCTCAGCGCGCCCGAAGGAGAGGAGACCGCGGAGAGAGAGAGAGTACTTCACATGCGCAGCACCACGCGCAGTGCCGCCCACCGGCAGAGTGAGACTGCGCTGGGCCGCACACCCGTAGATGTTGAGAGAGTGTGTTCGCTCTCACCTGGGCACGCGCCGGCGCCAGTGCGTCTGCCGCGGCTATGACGCAACACAATCCAACACAATCCACTTTAATCCAATCCAATCCAAATCCAATCCAAACCGATCCAAGTCAAGCCAAGCCAAGCCAATTCAATCCAATCGAATCCTATCCAATGCCCCTCGCGAGAGAGTGTTCGCCATCGGAGAGGAGAGGGGGAGAGTGGAAAGGCTGCGGACAACAACGGACGCACGCAGGAAGGACAGGGCCGCCGACAAGAGATGCTCTCAGCGTCGCATCTAAAAAGCCATACAAAGGCTTGACAAAGGTCCGTGCCCCCTACATGGCACACAGTGGAGAGTAATAGGAGGCCGTGTACATATATTGGCAACAAAGCAATTACATGTTTTTCGCGTACAGAGCCAAAGGGCCACTTTAGTAAAACAAGAAAAACGATAACAAAGAACAGAGACCGTAGTATAGTGACTAGATCAGGGTAAGGATTTTTGTGGGCACCAGGAGGTCAGTAAAGCATTCCATAATTTGTGACTCTAAGAATAATAATTTATCCGGGATTACAGAAACAAATAAATGTCATTGATAACAAAGGAGAAACAGAATACAATAGGAAAAAACAAAATATACAGGATTTCTATGAGACCACTACAAAAACGCGTTCCGCAGATCTTTAAAAGTGAGTGTAAATATATCAGTTCCATGTTCGCAATAAAGTCGATTGAGCATTGAAGAGAGACAAAATTTCAGAATTTGCTTTCCATAATTTGTGCGGCACGTGTCAACTTGCCATTGCTCAGGACTGCGGGTTGGATAAGAAATGACGTTTCTTCGTAGTTTCGCAAGTTCGGCCATAGTGCCAACGTTTCTGGCTGTTTCTGATTTAAAGTTCCGAGATAACTGAAATTGGTATAGGGATTTTCCATTGATAATTTTAAGGTAATGAAACAGACTACTTGCTTAGTGAGACTCCAAAACACCTTAAAACAATGCTTGAGGAACTACAGTCAGAAATCACCGCCGTGGGGCAAAAATAAATACGAATAAATTTAAAGCATTGAATAAAAAGCGTGCTGAAAAATTCCTCTTCAGCTGAGGAAACGAAACACTACAAGTAAAAGAATATAACTCCTCGGACAGATAGTTAGTGCTGACCCCAACCGTGAGAGAGCGATCCGGCGCACAATAGGTACGTGTTGGGGAGCACATGACAAGCAGTTCCAAACATAAGAAATTAACCTACCTCTGTGATTTAAAGGAACAATCTAGAACCAGTTCATGCTGCCGGTTATGACATGCGGAGCTTAAACTTGGCGCAATACTAAACAACTCGAAAGCAAAATTACGTCGGCTCAACGTGGCCTGGAACGAATAATTTTAGGAATGTTGTTGTTGTAAAAATTTAGTATGAACAGGACGGCACTAGGCCTCTTGCAGTGGGAGGGGGAAAGGGGAAGAGGATTACGTGCGTCGCACTATGGAGGCTCCACACGCAAATGTTCACAGTGAGAGTGGAATTCTCTTGTGGTCGCGTGTTGGCCGGATCTAGTCCTGGTATGTAGATAGGGATGACGGGCGATGTTTGTCACGAGCGTCCTTCAGAATAAAAATCTGGGACAGCAGACGAGCAACCTGGATCAGGCAACAAATTCGACTTGACGATACCATAAATATAGTAAAGAAAAAGAAAAAGTCTTTGGCTGGCCGTGTAGTGAAACGAGCCGACAACCGGTGCACAATTAGGGTAACCGAGTGGGTATGAAGTGGTGGGTCTAGAAGAAGGAGAGTGCCGTTAACCCCAATGAAGTAACGAAATAAAAAAAAATCCGCTCCACTCAATGTGAAAAAATTCAAAGGAGTGATTCGCCGTAATCGTCTGTAGCCCCGTTATGCGCTCACTGCTACCACCCAATGCAATTGAAATTTCTTGCTTTCGCAGTGCTCGCGCATCCCCGGCCCGAAACAGCGCCAGCAGGAGTTCTGTTCTTTTTGTGCTTGTTTTTCCTACCGCACGTGGCGGTGGTGCGCTGCCACTTTGTTTTGCTTACTATCATAAAAACCAACCCAACGAGCGTTGCTAACTAACTGAACGCGGGCGCTGCCGCTTAATTACGTATATTTGGCCTCAAATGTACCTACAGTTTTGTTTGCGCTAAACAGCAAGGAGATCTATAACAAGCGCCAGTGGTTCACGAGTTTCGAACGATTATGGCTACATAAAGCGCTTGGCTTTCGAAGCCTCTGGGTTACGCCGCGGCGATAGCCGCTACGACGGAACGCGGTATGGCTCTACTCGCGTCCAGCGAGCGAGCTATGACGACAAGGCGAGCACCTAGCGTGCTCTGCATTTAAAAGTTTGAGGGTAAACTGTGGACTCGAGCAGCGCAGCGCAGGAGCGGTTGGAGTTCAGTAGGAGAGACCTTCGCCCTGCCGTGCAGCTTAGTAGGCGGACCATGATGATGAAACTATTGCGAGGGAACGTTCACAGAAGGAACACTGTTCCCTCTGCCGTTCCTTCGTAAATCTAACGACTTACCGTTAAAGGCTCACCTAGCCTTAAGAGAACGGTGGTGGTTCTTCGTTCCACCCAAAAGGAACTAGTTCCGGGGACGCCGTTCCTTGGAGCACCGTTTCGTACAGCACTGTGCTTCATTCCTACATAGTAATTGGCGCTATCAGTCAATAACCAATAGTTGTGTCATCATAATTAATCGAAATTCACTCTTATTCAACCGAATCGATATTGCTCGTTCTGATTTCCACTCTTGTAATCATTAGTATAGATCACGATCAGTCATAATTGTTTTGTAGTCATTATTCATTACTTACACACAGCAGACTTGCTTTCGCTCGCTTCGGGCCTTTGTTTTTGCGTCCTTCGTATACACACCAGGGGTCGTTCGAGGACAGATTTCCAAAGACCCAGATAAGACTTTCATCCTAAGAACCGCTTTAACAAGAGCAGGTCAGCTCCGTCTACATGCCGGCAAATGTCTGTTCCGGTGACCTCTCGGCTACCACCACAGGTATCAGGGCACCTATGAGTTTGTTGCAGGGTAACCTAATCTCCTGACGTGTGGTGTGAACTACGCGCACGGGGACCTTGTCTGTATCGGTAGCTCCAACTAAACCGTAAGCGCGTGCGATACCCGACCCCTCAAGATTTCTCTGCGCTGCACCCAACTGTCCCTAAGCGAGCTCAGAAGTTAACTAACCCATCATCACGCAGTCACTCAATGGGGTCATCACGGTTTCCTTCGCGAGGTGTGTGGGCGCGCCATCACAAGAATGCCAGTCGTTTGGTCGGGTGGTCTTCTGGTCTTTACCTGCGCAGTTCAGAGACGGAATTTCAACGCCCCTTATGCTGATGGCGCCTCTGCTGAGTAGCAGATCACCTTTTCTTCAGGAATAATATCTTTCCGATTATACCAGCTACCAGAAACCTGCTTGTCTCTGTGCAGACGAAGGACGTTGCTGTAAAAATGCGTACCCCCAATTCGAAAAGCATGTAACGGCGCGTTATAATTTCCAAAGAGCCACTCGTAATGCCAACGAGGCATGTTTTCTGCTCTACCGACCGGAGTATCGTTCGCCAGTCGGGGAAAGCGTCCTCCAGAGGGCTTTCTCTGAGGAGGCTTACGGTCGATCACGTGTCAATCAGGCATTTCATAGCTGCTCCCCATATTTCCTACTCTGTTATCGGCCTAGTCTCCCCGCATATGTTAACTATGACCTCTCGTATTCCCTCTTCACTTCCCTCCTGCGCGGGCGTGGCGCCTAAAGGGGCTCACTAGATTCCCTGGTTCGACAGGGAAGCGGAATTTCCTACCGCATTATCCACGCTTCCTTTGCATTTCCTGGTGGTCGGCCTTGATGGTGCGCGCGCAACCTGCAGTTCCGATAAATGTGTCCAAGCTCGCCGCCCGCATGGCATCTCAGCTGTCCCGTTACGTTGCAGCGACTCCTGTCTTTTAGTTGCATTTATTTATGTTGAGCGCAATGTCCGAACAGACAACGTCCGAACGTCACAACTCTGAAAGACAAGACGAGCGACTAAAACAAGCGGGAGGTTAATTATTGCAATCGAGGCCATTTTGATATTGTTTTTGTTTTCATACCTGTATTGCTATGTTTTCTATTCTGTTATTTGTTTTCTCCTTTTCCCCTCTTTTTTTTTATTTTCGCATACAACACTCTTTCATCCAAACGTTCAAGTTGGAATTAATAAAACAATGAATTTAACAGACTTCGTATGCACGAAATATCATATAAAGTGCTGCAGTTTGCGCTGACAACATCAACAAACCACCGTCTTTTCTTTTTACCCGCTAGCCAAACCAAAAGACTAAACCTTTCAAGTAACATTAGGCTTACATTCTTGACTTCATGTTTACTTGAGCATTTACAACAGGATTATGTATTTACACCACTTCAGAAAAATAATTAAGGCCGCAAATAGTTCTATCTTCGACCCAATGTCCTAGAGGCAACACAAAGGTCAGTCCTTTGTCTTCATTTTGCCCTCAGTACACACTCGGGCATTAGCAATATTACAGAGCAGAGAAAATTTATTTGAGGAAGGAGGCAGTTCCGCGTTCCACGCAATGTCCGAGAGGCAACACAAAAGTAGTAATTCCATGTCTTTTGACTTTATTTTGCCTTGAGTACACACATGGAAAATAGCAATGCGCCACCCAGAAAAACAAGGAACGTCTTTCTGTTGTGGCCTTTCTGTCTACTTTTTGGAGCCAAAAGAAGGTCAAACGAAAAAGTCAAAGAAACAGTCAAAAGAAAGACACATAGTAAACATGAAGAAAACACAAAGTGAGCGAGCGAGAGTTTTTTATTAACAAAAGAAAGGCCCAAGGGCCCGAATGTGAAGAAGGGGAAAAGAAAGAGGAAAAGAGGGATGGTCATGAGGTGATGTTTACTTGAAAATCCTGGGGAGGAATAATGGGTTTTCGAATGCATAGATAGGGGTGGTAGACCCCGGCCTAACTACTTTTGCGATGCCACTCTCCAGAGGAAAGCGCCCATGGGCAGCAGGGAAATCGCGTCGCTGAGGGTTGGGGAGGTATATTTCTTGGATTGGGTAGGGCATTCATAAGGATGGGGCGGAAGGATTGGTAAGCAAAGTAGTGCTAAATAAGGTGTGTGATATGTCTTATTGTAGCCGTGTTGCAATAGGGGCAGTAGGGCGGAGGATCGCCCGTCTGGTGATGCCATTTGGTGGTGATATCGGGAGTAAATGCAGCGCTCATGTGAAATTTGTTAATAAAATTTACGGCAGGACGAGGGGTCCTCATCCAAATGTGGAACGGCTGCGAAAAGGTAATCGCTTATCCCAGCCGCGGCATATAAAAACAAGACAGACACTATTCGCCCGAGGAAAAAGAATGCCTGGCCATAATATGGGCCATTTCTCAGTTTCGCCCGAATATCTACGCAGGCCGTTTAAGGTGGTGACAGACCACCATTCGCTCTGTTGGCTCACAAATTTGAAGGACCCCTATGGCCGCCCTCGGCGATGGTGTCTGCACCTGCGGCAATTCGACGTGACCATGCGGACGCCGACTGCCTCTCACGCGCAGCTGTCGATCCGCAGCCGCACGACTCCAACGAAGACGCCGCGTTTGCCAGCATCGCGACAGAAAACGACCTAGTCGTCCCGCAGCGAGCCGACCACGAGTTGCGCTACAAAATTTCGCGGTACCAAATACATTCAAGAGTAATTAAGAATTGAACCCGCCTGCCGTTTTAGAATTCTGTATGGCCTGGGAAAGCGCGACGAAGTTGTTCACCGCATTCGCCTCAACGCCGCTTTTACCAGCCATTATTGCAACAAGACGCGCCGAGTTGCCTTCCCTCACTGTCACGTATGCAGTGTTCTTGGGGACATAGAACATGTACTGTGTGTGTGTCCCCGTTATGACACCTAGCGGCTAACCTTGAAACAACACTGGGACTGCATGCTGATGCCTCTCTGAAGCTTTGCCACGCTATTGGTCGATGGCACTCAACTGCCGCGGCAACACGGAGTACACAAGTCTTGGTGTCATTTCTCCGTGACTCCGGCCTGAACAAAACCCTGTGAACGTTTGCTTGAACTTTACTCCTGTTTGTGCGCTGTGTGCGTGATGCTGCGTCTATCAGCTTCTGTGCTTATTTGCGTTTGCAGTGTCTGTATGAGTATTTTTGTTTTCGCTTCCTTTCACTTTCGCACATTACATGCTCATGTGTAGTAGCAAGCCAAGTTCGCTGCCAGGCTGACTTCTCATCATTAAAGGCATTCCTCCTATTACGCTAAACACTGCCTTAAAATCGGTGCTATTAAGAACAACCTTCTATTGCACAACGAGAACGAAGTACCTTCTCGTCATGGCCACCTGCCTCCACAACGAAAGTTTAAAAACGTGTCATGAAGAACCAACATCAGGGTACACCGGCACGGCACGCACGCTCGGGAATACCAAGACAAGATACTAATGGCTTCGCCTGACGTCCTGCGTCGCCCACTACGTTCGGATATTCCGAGACTGCCAGCAACAGAAAACGCCGCCAACGAACCCCGCCGCACTTCTGTAGCCCATCGCCGTGTCATCGCTGCACTTTCAGCAGATCGGCATAGACCCTTTAGGCCCCTTATCCACGTCACGAGCCGCAAACAAGTGTATTTTCGTAACGACAGACTACATGACGCGGTACGTAGAAACCGCTACTCTTCCCTGGGCGACTGCTGAATAAGTCGCAAATTTCTTCATTCGCTCAGGTGAGCTGCGACATGGAGCCCCTTGAGTCCTCATCGCGGACCGGGGCACAGCGTTCACTGCAGAGCGTATGAAAGGAATCTTAAGCTACAGCAACACGGATCACCAAAAGACCACAGCGTACCACCCACAAATGAACGGACTAAACGAGTGCCTGAACAAGACGATCGCGGACATGCTGTCTATGTACATCGACGCTGAAGAAAAGACATGGGACGGAATACTTCCTTTTTTTCCTGTACAATAACTCCTGTAGAGCTTGTCTCCCTCGACACACTAAGACGATGCTCGATGCCATGCTACCACTCGTTAGAACGACTGCCTCAATGCCGTCGTACAAGAATACCTACAACTGGTGGAAGAGGCCCGGCAGCTTGCTCACGTACGTACTATACGTACCAGAATGTGGTGGACGCCAGACGCTACAACCGGCGATGCCGAGACACCGAGCATCCCCCAGGTGATCTTGTAGGGGTATGAACTCCAATTCGGTGACGCGGACTAAGTGAGAAGCTCCAGCGATGGTATTTTGGGCAATGCCGAATTCAACAACGTGTTGGACAAATCATTTACGAGGTTGACCCCAACTGTCACCCTTGCACATTGCGACCTGCCAATGTTACACCCGTAATATGTAAAGCCAAGACCGGTGTTTTTTTGGAAACTGCTGATTACTTAGGTTTCCTGCTTAGCTGTCAAACTGTTTTCATTTCTTGTATACCTGAACTAGGCACATAGTACCATCAGAGTTTCGCCCTAACTACCACGATGAGGCATTTTTGAATTTGCGAGTAAAGTTGATATTTTTGGGAATCTCGTGTATGAGTTATTTGCAACGAACTGTTAGGCAGGGAAAACTGAAAGAACGAATATAGAGTTCACCCTAAGCCAACGCTTAAAAGTTCAAGAGGGGTACTGTTAAAAGTACGCCTCAAAAGAGTGAATTGTCGTGAGAGGTGCTATACACGACCAGCCAAAGTGCTGGTCTCAGCGGCCCAAAATTTCGGGATTACTGTCCTACCCAGATCGAAGAAGCAAGTCCACTTACCGACGGGCCCACGTATTCTTGGCCGTGCTTGGTGCGTTGCGCGCTGACCCGTTCCCAAATAATAGGCAGCGGAAAAGTGGCGCTTCGGCCTGGTTGTTGACAACGCTACTTGGACTACCCCAGGCAGGCCGATGATGGCGGAAGCTTGACATGATTCCTCACGTTCACAGAAAATTTCTCAAAACCATGGGTAAGTTCTGAACATGTTGTTGAGGGGGGCTGTGAAAATTTCGCATTCGAAACAAAACCTACGACAAGGGGGTATACGGTATATTACGCGAACAGTATTTGGCTATACGGTTCCGAGTATTTTTATGACCAAGATATATAAAACCCAGGCTCCGTGCATCTTTAAATGTCGAGGCGTTGGAAAACTACTCTCGTGGTGTGTGCGCTGTGGACACACTCACCACCAAAGTCACACGACGTAGAAAATATGACTTCAACCTCAACCATATCTGTATACTTGGACATGCATTCTCATTGTAATAATGATCACCATTCACCATTTGAAAGACTAAAACATGGAGAGACCTCAAGATTATGCGAATACTTTTCTTGTATATGCATTAGATAGTTCCTTCAACAGTGCTCCTTTTGCATAACCATCAGCCGTGGAAGTTTTCGCTTCTTCACACCAGTCCGTGGCAAACCACAGGGGTCTGTTCTGTGTCAGCTACATTTAGACACTGTATCGTTGCCGCTAGCTTGAAACTTTGACACTACCGGAGACCCTAATTTCCTGATGTACGTGGAGGACAATGGCATGAACAGTCCCTCCCGACATTTCACGACAAGCTCAGTGCTTCCAGCGTGCGTTAACAGATAGCCAGAAATGGTGTGAGTATGCGGGCCTCACCCTCTCTCAAGATAAGACTGCTGCAGTTCCAGTCCCCAACTCTTAGACGCGTTGCTCCCTTGCTGTATCTCCAATCCCACTGCAGCTGAATGGGCCCGCCATCCCCATTGTTGGACACCTTCGGGGTCTGTACATATAGATATCGGCATCTGGGCCAGCAGCTCTGTTCCTCCGATCTGCCTGAGGGAAATCCGCAGTAATGACCACGTTGTTCGGCACATCTCTCAGAAATGGCGTGACCAGCTAAACGATTAGCCTTCTGCTAGCGTGCTCCGTACTAAAGCCAAGCCTCATGTACCAGGCACAGTTCCAGCAGATGACGCTAGCGGAGTGCGATCGCCTTGAGACGATTAAAAGGGTAGCCATGCATACCTGTTACCGGCCTCCGCGGCATAACGTCAATTCCACAGCTACAATCAGAAGCCCAGCAAAATACTTTAGATGGAACCAATCATGAGCGTCGTTCCGCACGCCTGCTGTAACGTGGAAACGTGGAGCCCGCAGCTCTCGCGGCGTGTATGCGCAAGCCGCCTAATACAATTGTAGCCTTTTCTGCTGTCAGGCCGCCCTGCCTATACACTCTAAGTCGCGTCCCGGATGGCGTCCTATTTATATGCGGTAGGCAGTCTCAATACCCCGACAGAATTCTTTTCCGTGACAAAACCTCAGGTGGGTGCATCACGCTTCTATGCGGCGCCAACGGCCCGTGTAACGGCTATAAACTAGCAGACAGCCTGACGCCAGGAATAAAATAAAAAGGGGGGGCAATCGTGAAGCTCCGAGCGATATGTGGGCTTGCAGTGCATGCGCATATTTCTCCTGACACAATGCCCGCAAGCTTCTTTTGAGGTGGCCGACAAAGCGCGCCCGACGACGCCTAGGAAGCCGAAAAAACATTCCCAAATATCTCGCGCGCACATGCGCAGTAGGAGTGGAAAAAAGTTCGCAGCGGTGAGTTGTGGTACGGTGACTTGTCTCTATCGCGCACGTCCGAGGAATTTCCTCGCGGAGAAAGTTGCGGGCCCGCGCTTTGACTCTCGATCTATGTAGTTCATACTTAGTTCCAAGCGTTCACACTTTCTTGACCACATTCGCTTCCGCTGACATCAAATGTGTGCTTCTAGGTCGGTGTATTAGGGTTTATTAGGGTTTATGGGTTTATTAGGGCCACCGGTCACGCGAGCTAAACAGTGGCGCTGGTCAAGCTGTCTGGTGTGTGTATTGCGGGCATAGCCCGGTTGAACACGAAAGGTTAGGTAAGTCCCTAGATTTCTTGTTGTTTTGTCGAGGGGTGGGGGGCGCAGACTGTAAGAATTAGTGTTGGCAGACAACTAGTAAGGCCCATGAAAATTATGCCTTTTTCGTTGTCGTAAGAAGCCCGTGCCAAAATCGTTCTCCGATACCCGGGGCCGTACGGCAAACTTGACGTACTTTATAGAGAGGATTCGGTTTCCCCGTGCGGCGGCCGTTTTGCGATCCAGGCGAAAATATGGAAACGCTTGCACATGTGAGGTACTTCCGTTGCCATAATGAGTACCGTGGTGTCATAAAGAAATTGCATTTTTCCACGCGTTTTATTTTCCAGGTCAAGGCACATAAAACCCAGTTTGAATTTTGTATTTTTCAATATTCCATGGCCACTGCTTGTCATTTTCGGTAGGCGTAGTGAAAAGTAATGTAACGTTTTTTCGTAACTAGGTTTTCGCGCCGTCGTGTCGGCTAGTGACTTTTCTGGCGCGTTGAGTAGCCTTGATTCTGTGGCGATTTGTAAACTTCATTACGGTGCGTTTAAGTGGTAAAGTTTTTACATAATGCAACATTCATGAGTAACACCAGCCCCCATCTTGTTGTGTTCACCACAGCTGTCGTCTGTCTGGAGTGTCAACTCGCGGTATGCTGAAACATGACAGCATTGGCAGCGCAAACGCGGCGCGTCGCCGGCGTGGAGGTCGCTCGAAGCGGTGGGGTCTAATGTTGTTAAAGATGCTCTGGCTGTTGCTCGGTGCGCCCAGTTTACCTATGGTTTAGCAAAAAATATTGCTAGCAATCTTGTTCCATCTTTAATAAAATGTTTTGCGCCAAACTATTGGTGCAAATTGTTTCATAAAAAGAAACTAGGGCACATTACCCTCCGCATGTAACAGTGAACAGAGTTTCTTTTCGATGTGCAATTGGCGTTTCTCCATCAAATAAAATTATGGCAACGTTTTCTCCCGCGCCTTTAGACTGAAGAAGCGCTCGGCCTTCCTATGTCTCTGAAGAAAACGTCCTCTTGGAGAGCGTTTGAGTCTACAAGCAGTAAGAAAGAAATAATTGCCTGAACTACAGCGATGCACTTACCTGATTTATGATATTCTAACATATCTGCTAACGCGTTGGTGATACTTCTGCTGCGCCCCTTCAGGCTATACTGTTTTACCGCCAATAAATAACGCCACCCTTTTGCACCTCGTCACTTATTCACCTGCCGTTTCTTTTCTTCACGCAGTGCCAACACAACAGATTGCTACCCGTGACTCAAAGTTTTTGAAATGTTTCCAACGCTGTTTCCGTTGCACTGCGACGAAATTCCAAGAAGCAGCTCCGGGGCCAAAGATTGCTTGGGCGAATTCTACAAAGGCCATCTACATCATCGGAAGTGGTTTACCTGGACCATAATTGAAGCCCGAAGAATGTACTTTTCCTTTGTTTGGAAATATATTACATTAGGTACATGAGATACCCGCCAGCTTTAGGCCAAACGTTGGGCGTTGCACTAGCAGTAGCCTGCAAAAAAGACGAGTTTCCTCCCTGTTTTGTAAGCAGCAAGCTGCTGAAAATTCCATAAATGAAAACAATAATTTTATCTTGACAGGTCATTATTTGTTCTTCCACAAAAAAATTTCATTTGTGTGTTCCATAAGGGCAATCTGCTAATATTTGTATTTGTTTTTTCAGTATAAGTCTTTTCTGTTCACATTTGTACTTTGGATATCAAATAAAAGAAAACATCGTTCCTTGGACGTAGTGCCATTTATGTAATTTTCATCACACATTTGTGCATGCTCATGAATTCGAGAATGAAAAAATACTTAACATTTACATACCCAACTAAGTTCTCTGATCGTGTCGCAAGCTTGTATGAGTAGACTATCACTTCAAGATCCGGATAGGTTTAAGATATTGTCACGAAGACAAGGACGATGCAGTTGTCTTGAATGAGAAACACGTTTATTGGAGCGAACTTGTGCTCCCCTAACAACTCAAAAGGATACAGAGGCGGCGAAGCAGCGGTCAACAAAGTGACTTGCACAGGCGAGTGTCGTCGAATCGAATGCCCCGGCGTCCGCACTGCAGGCTTTTTATCTTTTGGCGCGCGTGGTTCTCGAAACGTCGATTCGCATCGAGAACATAGTAGATCCAAGAAGATTATTCTGGGCTGTTCACGTTAGATGGGAATGCTCTCCCTATCACAACAGATAACACAAGCGGCACAGAAAGAAAGAATGGAACACGCGCTTCCCTTGGCGCAGAGATAACACAGACCGGCGCAGCCGGGCGGTAAAAGCAAAACACAAATAAACAAACCCAATGTATGGTTCGCGGCAATATACAGATACTTTCTTACAGCTTTACTTGTATCATGGCATTACAAATATACGGAGTTCTT
Organism: Haemaphysalis longicornis; assembly: GCA_013339765.2. Classification (NCBI taxonomy): domain Eukaryota; kingdom Metazoa; phylum Arthropoda; class Arachnida; order Ixodida; family Ixodidae; genus Haemaphysalis; species Haemaphysalis longicornis. The sequence goes on from CM023453.1 coordinate 149,038,385, forward strand.
TTATATCGTGGTATGTGCATTGAGGGCTGATAAATCAGATGGCAAAACAATGTGAAATTATAAAGGTAAAACCTCATTGCATGAAGACTAAGGTCATGAAGATGTTCCAGAAAGGCACAAATTAAAAATGTTTTCTGGTAATTGCAGCCATATAACCCATTTATTTGTGGCATTGTTTTATATGATCTGAACTTTCCATGCACAAGGGTGTGTTCATGCCCAGGTTTAAAAGCTGAACCGCGACCTTGCGCTTCCGCATACAATAATAACTCGCTAATAATGGAAACGCGAATGAAACAAGGCCACTTAAAAAAATTGCATAAATTCAGAGAATTGTCTACTAATGCGGAGCATTCTTATGCCGCTTCTCTTGAGTGTGAGTCTTTTAGAGCCCATTTTCTAGGTTTTTCTAAGTCCTATCTGTCCAATTATCTCCATTTACCTTATTATAACAATCCCAGGTGTTACTTGCGCCAAATCGGCATTTTGTTTTGTAAATGAACGGCGTTACAAAGCTCAGCATTTTCCGTAGTTTTTATACTTTTCTTGTTCTTTAGTTTTTCAACATTCTGTTCGACCAATTATCTCCATGTACGCTACGATAACGATTAAAAGTGGAATTTCCGCTAAATCTGCATTATTGTGGAAATGCAGGGTGTTACGGTTTGCCATTTCCCATCATTTTTTTATATGTTTCTTAATTTTTATTTTCTCAAAATTTCGTTTGACCAATGGTCTTCATTTACGATGTTATAACGATTAAAGGTGGAACATCCGCGAATCCTGCATTTTTCTCGAAATGCAGGACGTTACAAGTCACACAGCCAAGCGCTTGTCCAGTCTGCGCGAGAAAATGCTAAGATATTATTTGTGTGTTCGCGATCCATAACGGAAGACGCAGTATCTGGCCTTCCGACGGCTCTTTACCTGGGCATCAACTCAGCAATTCTGCAGGCGTCGCGAGACAATGTTGTGTAGGGTGAGTGATTTAATATTGGTTCGTTACATTACCAGATGCGTAATTTACAACCGCCCCCCTATTACAAAAACAAAGGTCAAGGCATGTAACCGCACCATAGGAAGAGCTACGACGAACAGAAAAAATTCAGTACACCTTTTCCTGCTTGGTATGCTTGCCACTGGTGACGAGACAGCTCTTATTTGCAGTACAACAGTGCGCCTTACGTGTTAGTCATTTGCAAGCACTGTCATAGGGGGCACTTTCCGCCAACGGCCAAGAATACTTTTGGTAACCAGGCAGAATACTGTTATCAATTCCGTTTGCATCGATAGAATAAATCGCCGCACGGCGCCTGATACTGTTGCAACTGGCACAAAGCACGACAAAAGGTTTCCGCTCGTACCAGTGTACTTAAATTCCCGCAAACTGTAGTATTATGCATCTTTGGTAGAGCGATTCAAAAACAGTGGTCTAAAGAAAGCCACTCGCCACCGAATGTGTTATTTAAGACTCCGGCTTGACGCACAACAGCATGCAGAATACTTATAAGCCCATGTTTGCACTTCCCAGCAGCCCGTGGGGTGTAGCGTAGTGGTTATGATATCCGCCTCTTGATGCGTTGTAGTAGACCTCGGTTCGATTCTCCGTAGGGTTACGTCTATGTGCTTACATGTCTCGCATTATGTGACAAGTGTTAGATCATTCGTCACGGGGTGCTGGCGTTGGCCTGTCAATGCGAGCGAAAAAAAACAGATAAAATCAATTCTGGCCGAGGGTTTTTTTTTTTCTTTTTTCTGGTGAAAAGCAAAAAGGCCGCTTATTTGAGGGGCCGTATGATTTGGGGGCCGCTTCGTAAGCGGGAATAGATTAGAATAACGGGCCGCGTAGAAAAATTACGGCCAGCGGCCCGCCGAACACACGGCCATTGAATTAAGTGGCCCGGTGATTAAGCGGCCCTCGCGAGGGCCGCTTAAACACCGGGCTGGGTTTTCGGTGGGCCGTATGTTTGGCGGACCGCTTGCGCTCGAGGCCGCCTGAACCGCCGCTTCATAAGCGGCTTTAAATTGACGGCGGGCCGCCTGCATGCGGGTCGTATAACCAGGAACTGACCAAGAGTGTACCATCAGGTGACAGCATAGGTCGGCAAACTCACTCATGAGTGCACTCACACACACCCCACTCACCACTCGCGAGTGAGTGGGGAGTGAGCTTTACCGTCGTTTGGGCCTTGTGAGTGCAAGTGCGAGTGAGTGCGAGCGCCACTCACGGTGAACCCCGTTCACCACTCGCGAGTGCAAGTTCCACTCGCGGCGAGCCACGCTCAGCGCTCGCGAGAGCGAGCGCCAATTGCGGCGAGTAGAACTCGGCGCTCGTGAGTGCGAGTTCCACTCGCGGCGAGCCCCGTTCTGCACTCGCGAGTGCGAAAGCCACTCGCGGTGAACCTCACTCACCTCTCGCGAGTGCGAGTTCCACTCGGGGTGAGCCACACTCACCACTCGTGAGTGCGAGTTACACTCCCGGGCAAGCCCCACTCACCATTCGCTAGTGCGAGTACCACTTGCTAGGAGCCCCGCTCACCACTCATGAGTGGCAAGTGAGCGCGCACTTCTTGCGCGATGTGCGGGGCTTACCGCGGTGAGCATCACTCGCTGTTGGCATTTGTCGCGGGATCCGCTTTATGTGGTAATTGCTGCTGGCGATATTCACTCGTACGCACAGCCACTAGTTAATGGAACGACTGCCTTTAGCTTCGGGAATATGTGGCTACTTTCCTTCATAAAGCGGCAACCGCTGATGGCCTCGAGCTTAGGCGTAAAATACGTGGGCGAAAATATGGCGCGGAAACCCTTTGATGCTGAAAAAATCTCCTACCTCCCCTCGCGGGAACCCCTGTGTAGATACGACGCATAGGGGGTTCGCGTTGCAGCGTTGGACCGCGGAGGAACGGCGCTGGAACGATGAAGCGGAGCGGCGCAGGCACCGCGTTTTATAGCGCGCATAACGGTGAGGGGACGCGCCGGCGCCAGTGTGTCTGCCGCGGCTATGACGCACAACACAATCCACTTTAACCCAATCCAAATCCAATCCAATCCAAGCCAAGCCAAGCCAATTCAAGCCAATCCATTTGAATCCAATCCAATGCCCCTCGGGAGAGAGTGTTCGCTATCGGAGAGGAGAGGGGGTGAGCGGCGGAGACCGCAGCTCACGCGGCGAGGAGAATGGGGGAGGGGCGGACGCCGGCAATAGAGAGTTCTAGCAGAGCGGGCCAGCGGGCAGCGGAACGGAGCGGACGAGTGGAGGCGCCACTGCGCATGCGTCAGTACGCTGATGCGGCCAGCGGCTTTACGACGCTGCGAGCTCGCCCGCTCGTTCGGTCATCCCAGTGCAGCGCGCCAGCGGCCCGGCGAGCGAGCGTCGGCATTCAAAATGGCTGCCTGTAGCGCGAGCGGCGGTGCGTCGTCATCGCGCACAGACGCAACCGAAATGCGGCAAGTCAAGAAGCCCCGCAGTGCTTCACGGCGTACGAAGACTTGTGCATTTTGCGGTAGGCGGCCGCTACGAGGCGTTTTGGCGACGACCACAAATGGGTTCGCGTCGTCGCCACGGTGAATCGGGCGGTGGGCCGAGAATTGACAATCGGTGGAGTTCAATATTGCTATCAGACTAGTTGAATTTTTAACGGACAGATGGCGCAGTACAACGCTTCGCTGGAGGCGGCAGCCGATCGTCAGCTAAAACTCTTTTTTTTTGCGCGTCGTTCCGCTGGCGCTGCGCTCGTCCGCTCCGTTCCGCTGGCCGCTGGCCCGCTCTGCTAAAACTCTCAAAAAACGGCGACGCCGGATGCAGGGACAAGGCGAGTGAATGAGATGCAGTCGCATCTGAAATTAGAGTTTTAGTTGACCGTTTTGACGGTCCGCTCCAGTTGCGGCATCCCGCTCAGCGCAACCGGAGCCAATGCCATTCGCCGCCGAGGGCACCACGCATGCGCAGTGGCGCTCGCGCTTGCTATCGGAGCGGAGCGGAGCGGAGCGTGAAAAACTGTCAGCTAAAACTCCCTATTATCGGCCCAGGTTGGCGTTCAAAGCCGGCAAGTTGCTCTGGTAACGCCTGATAACGGCGCTACCACCGTTATCAGACGATTGTGAAAGAGAAATCGGCAGTGGCGAGGGGAATAACAGTCGTAAAAGCGGTGTCAGAAGCGGCAAGGAGAAGTCTAGTTGGGTTCGCAATATTATGGGCTGTGTTTAAGGTTTCATGGTACACAAAATTAGCGAGATCACACGAAGCATGGGGTCAGCACAAACGTAGCTATCAACTTATTAATTACAAGTACAATATTCGCATGGACATCATCAGGGACAGCAAGATGCCTCAACCAGAAGCTTCAAGAACACCGCAACACATGCCAGCAAACAGCCCCCTCAGGCAATCTGTCGCTGCACTGGATTATTGAGAGTGCAGCCCAATGTTTAAAAATTCTTGTTTTAGAAAAATAACAGATCAACCACACGCGAAACTTCTGAATTCTATCACATATGAAGCGAGCAGAGCGCATACGTGAACTCATGCTCGGTTATTCTGACCGTGCCTGAAATAGACCTAATAAAACGCAGCTTACAGAGAGTCGACACATGGAAAGAAAAGGAGCCAGGTACGCGGGTTCGATCCCCGCCCCAACGGCCGCTTTTCTGGTAAAGGCGAAAAGCAAGAACGCCTGTTTACTTCGAAATTTAGGCACACTTTAAAGATCGCCAAGTGGTAAAAATTATTTCTGAGCCCTCCGCTACAGCGCGAATCAAAACCTGCGTAGTTTGGGTGTGTTAAACCATACAATAAATCAAAAGCGTCATGCGGAGAATATACTGCTACTTCAGAAAAGTGCCTCTTACCAGCTTATGATGCTTTGCCGCCTGTCACCTGTGAGTTAAAATGAAAAGTGTTCCCACACTTGCCCCTCCCCCTTCCATTGTATCTGGTAACACTTCCGATGTGTTTGGTCTCCAAGGAAAAAATTGGCCGCGTATCTGCTCCTTCGCTTTCCCACTCACCTCCCATGTTGTTCCTCTTGCATCGCGCTCCTTCCAAGGTAAAGACGCCAAAGGTTCGCCTAAATCATTTTAAATTTCCCGCGTTCCACTGCTCCAAACCGGGTGTCTCGATACCAACGCTGCCGTACGGCGAAGACGCGTGTGAATCGAGGCGCCCTACTTCAACGTTTATAGAAACGCGTTTCCTTAGTCCACGTGCGTTCCAAGCAGAACGTGGAACATATCTAGTGGAACTTTTCGTAACTCTTGCCACTTGATTTCTTCAAATGCCGCCAGAAGCTATATGGCGTGGGCGACAGCAGGCGACGGCGGAGTGAAATTTTTTTCTTCAGTTGATGAAGTATTTAATCTCGCCAAATCAAACATGTACGATTTCTTATAAAGGAACGCTGCAAATATCACTTCTGTATTAATTTGTTGTCTTATATATGCGTGATGTCTTGCTGTTCTTCAACAATATTGACAAGTATGAACATTACACCGGACTTAGACGGGCACATTTAGCTGTGACTATATAAGACTATTGCGCAGGCATTGCTTTACTTTGGCCTGGTGGCTGAATCGAGTCACAGACAGACAGACGGACAGACAGACAGACATGCAGACATACAGACAGACCAAAATTTCTGGGTTTAAGTTGCCCAAAAAAGACTTTTCGTCTTTAATAATGTACTTGTAATAAATCAATTTACAGTAGCGCTCACACCGTCCACTTCGTGTGTCTTAATTTTTTTCACCGTGTAACCCAAAGGGCATTCTCCAAACCGGAGAATAAATTCATTTTTATGTATTGAGGGCGCAATGATCGTCCTAGCAAAGCAGTAGACACCACTGCCTCTAGCCTGCCGTTAAAGCTGAAAGACTGTGGCATAGAGAAATATATTTTTAGCTGTTGCGCTTAGCAGCTGCATTGCCGCTTTGGGAGATTTACATGTTACTCCTTTTTCAGCGTTTGCTTTTAAAAGTAAGGCCGTTTTTCCTGGCCGTAATGGGTGCAGTGTGCGGCGTCATCAAAAAAACTTCGTCATAGTTACTCCGGCTGTTTACCGAGTGCACTAGCAAGGTCTCACGAGGAGCACCCGGCGTCATCCTGGCTTGCGCGTGGCGCCCCCCCCCCCCCAAAAAAAAAAATACCAGGACAACAGTTCACGTATGTCTGCGCCTCAATGGGGGAGCACATGGCAGCTCGCGCTACAGACGCCCAGTTCGCGAAGTCGGTTTCACCTGCGGACAAAATGACACGGACCCGCCAGTCATGCATGAACAACGGTATCGATGGATATGACAATGACTACTACTACCGCAGTGAAAAGCCACTATGCAACATGTAAACAAACAATTTCAAACCTAATGCAATGCGTCGTGGTGCTTACATTGACAGAGAGTGCCTAGAGAGAAAGAAATCATCCAGCGTCGTTGTGGTGTAAGCAACTTAGTGCAACCTTCACCATTTTAAATGCAGAGCATTTCAGTAACTCACGATGTCACCCGCGTTGGCGTCCGTAGTCCGCATCGCTCGTAGTCCGCATCGCTCCCCCTACACTATATAAAGAAATAATACTTACCGGCGCCAGGTTTCGATCCCACGACTCTGCGGGCGGAACGCAAGGTGCACGTCGCTCTAAACACTGCGCCACAAAGCCGACACAGAGTAGAAGATTACGAACGCGCCTTATATCCTTGACTCATTCAACCGTCGGCCACAGGTGCGCCCTCTCCCCCGCGTCCTCCTCGCCGTCTCTGCGCTCGCAACACCCTCTCTCGCCGCGTTCGGTTCGCGCGCAAGAATAGGTGGGGGCGCTCGCATCGCGCTCTCTCGCCGCGGTCGGTTCGCGCTTAAACCACATATCTCGTTCGTGCGCTCTCCGGTCGCTAACATCTGTGGCGTGATCGTGACGTCAACATCACGCGTTCGTGTGGTGGCGCGATTTTGGCGCTATAACACTCTCTCGCGAGGGGCATTGAATTGGATTCGATTGGATTGGCTTGGATTGGCTTTGATTGGCTTGGCTTGGATTGGTTAATATTTGGATTGGATTAAAGTTGATTGTGTTGGATTGTGTTGCGTCATAGCCGCTCCACGTTGCGTCATAGCCGCGGCAGGGGGTTCACGGCACGTTTCACGTTTCAGCATCGACTTCATCGGCAATGTCTACGCTGGAAGACAACAATTACAACAACAACCAATACGTAATCCATACGACTTGCAGACGCGCACCCCGCGGAAATGCTCTGCATTTGATCGTGCCCCTCGCGAGGGGGATGTTTGCATAATGCGTCGACGCGGGCGACGACTGGATGGGAAACTTTTTATACGAAGCTTTTACTCCTCGCTGATGGCGTGGGAGCCTGAGTAAAAGCCCTGTAGGAAAGCCAACTTCACACAGTGAGTTTCTGAAAACGATGATGATGTTAAGCGAAGGGACATCAAGGGCCTCAACAAAAACATTTCCCTTGGTGAGGATTAAACCTGGGTTTCCCGCGATATGAAGCCGACGTCAATCCAATTGCGCCATCCTAACACTGTTGAATTCGTTTGTATTTTAAACTGTGAATTTGACTCAGGTTGCACGGGAGAAAGCTTCGCGCTTTAATTCTCGCAATACAGGCTTTTTTTTGTCAGTTGGATCAAGTTGGTATGAGTTAATGATTGTTTTGGGGCATGCCTCATAGCCAATGTTAGGCTTATCTGTTAAAGCGCGCAATTTTTTTCTCGCTTCACGTAACATAGTGGTGTCGGTGTCAATAGGGCCGCAATGAAGGTCTCCACAAAATGGAACGATTCATGGGGTTTACAATAAAGGCGAAGTTCAAATTCCGGTGCTGTAAAAAAACAAAGTCAGTGGGAATGTGAATTTGCGGTGGTTGTGAGTGATCGTGAGTTGGTGATGGGACTGGAGAGTGCGTGTGAGTGGAGGAAGCGATTGGTGATTGCGAGTGATTGTGAGTGGCCATTGCATGTGGCGAGTGCGAGTGCGAGGGAGTGTAAGCGGCAAATACGAGTGCTGAGCGTGAGCGCAGATGAGTACTAGTGGTGACGATGTGTGGTGAGCGTGCGTGGGAGTGAGTGCGAGTGGTGGGGATGAGTTGTGAGCGTGAGTGAGTGCGAGTTGTGACGACGAGTGGTGAGCTTGAGCGCGAGTGAGTGCGAGTGGTGAGGACGAGTGGCGAGCGTGAGCGGGAGTGAGTGCCAGTGGTGAGGGTTGAGTGGCGAGCGTGAGTGCGAGTGAGTGCGAATGGTGACGACGAGTGGTGAACGGGAACGGGAGTGAGTGCGAGTAGTGAAGCCCGAGTGGCGAGCGTGAGTGCGAGTGATTGCGAGTAGTGGGATGGAGGGGTCAGCGTGAGCGCGAGTAAGTGCGAGGGTTGGGGACGAGTGGAGAGCGTGAGCGCCAGTGAGTGTGAGTAGTAAGAGCGGAGTGGCGAGCGTGAGTGCGAGTGAGTGCGCGTGGTGAGGGCGGAGTAGCGAGTGCGAGTGCGAGTGAGTGGTTAGGATAAATATATTTTTTGAGAGAGTGTGAGTGAGTGGCATCCAGTTTTGCCGAGCTATGGGTGACAGAGATCAAGCCTCGGACAAGGTTAGATGTCCGAATCCCTGGCCTTCATCAGGCCCCCGACGCAGTCCTTCATGTATCTGACAGAACGCCTGCGATGCCGCCGTTGATTGTCCAATTTTAGATGCGAAGCATTTCATGGTCGGGGCTATGTCCCTCCCTGGTTGTCGTTGTGCGGTCTACACTCCCACTGCGCATGTTCGGCTTGCTGAACGCCTGGTGGTGTCTTACCCTTTAATGGCTCCAGGAGCTACAGTGTTGCCGGTGTCTTTCTGGGCCGGCACGAGACGAGTACGCTTCCCCTTTGACGGCTCCTGGAGTGACAGTGTTGCCGGTCTCTTCCTGGGCTGGCACGAGACGAGCACGCTTGACGCGCCTTTGACGTTTCATCGTCGTCGGCAGCGGCGTGCGCCGGCCAGTCCGTCGGGTCGTGATTACAAGCAGCCCACAACCATCCGGGGAACATGCATCGACCTCATCTTCAGCAACTTTAGGGTTCATCCACTATAACAGCCCTTGACTTTACATTTCACAGACCATAAGGCGGTCATAATCAAAGCGGAACGCAAACCACAGCTCGACGTCACCTACGTTGAACATGATGATGATAATGCCTAAATAAAGACAAACTCATTCCACGTACAACGTCTCCCTCTCTATCTCTTTAATGCCTCTCCACTCTGACACCCCCACCCCCTCCAATAAAATTACACCATCTTCCCGTAAGGGAACCCTGAGTATTATGCGAAGCAGCCATGGGGTCAACGCAATTTTCCATTTCATAGTTCCGTGAAAATGGTGGTATTTATCATGGAAACCAAGGGGTAAATATAATGGTAGCTACGTACCTCAGCCTAACGGAAACGACGAACTGAAAACTAATGGGCACTTGAATCGACCCCTTGGCTGCTTCCCATACTACTCAGGGTTCCCCTATGGCAAGATGGTGTAATGTTTTTCGTGAACGCTGGGGCACACGACCAGAGCATTCAGCGGTTTAGAAAGAGAAAAAAGCACTAAGAAAAATCAGGATTTTTCATTTATTTTAGCCAGGGTAACATTGAAAATAAAAACAAAGAGAGCTCACAGAAAATCCTCCCTGATGTGACCAATCTGCAATGGCGGAAACGCTTTTTGAAATAAATATTTTAACGTGAAATGGTAAGACCATTTTCAGAGCGGAAGCTCTGCTGGGACTTCTGTGATGCAGCCTGTAACAGTTACACTCTTTTCACTGTTAACGGAAATATTTATCGGGAGCTTCAGCCTCTTGGGTGATTTTAAGACAAAAGCTAGCGTTTATCGAATACTTCACTGCTGCATCGTGTTTGCCGTGCCTAACTGTAGTATTCGGGGTTATCAATTTCGGTTTTGGTTTGACATCGACCGATTCTACCACAAGGGGGCTAGCCCTGGGTATATATTTCACGTGACTAAATAAACTGTTCTCTTTTGGCTTGACTCTTTCACCGGGCGTTTGTCTCCTGCTTCGCCCTTCGGGGCCGTCGCCGACGCGACACTACAATGGCGCAGCCGACTCAAGAACCGTCCGAAATGTAAGCGCTCGACATTCCTTCAGGAGCATGTAAGCCGCCGAACAGGCCGCAAGTTTTATTTTCAAGTAGTGAGGGCTGAAACAGTCAGCCGAGAGCGATAGAGAGTTAGGCCTACGCGGACGACCACACCGGCGAGGAAACGGCGGCCAGCAGCATAGTGCCGAAATCGACGTGCATCGAGCGACAGGCAGCAAATACGTCCAGCGATATGTAACCTTCAGGTAATACTGCAAGATATCGTCAACTGGCACCAAGTATTTTTCGCACCAGGATTATATAAACTTCATAAAAGAAAGTAAAGCGGCACCACTTCGTTCATTATTGGGTCAAGATGGCTGACATAGCCGCGAAGCCGCAACCATTTTTGCCGGGCCCGGGGAGGCCGGCCATTTCATGGCGCGAGTGGCACCGCTCGTTCGAAACATACCTAATCGCAGCAGGCTGTGAGAAATTCACTCCGCGACGCAAAGCAGCGTTCTTGAAGACCTTTTTGGGAACGGAAGCGAACCGAATTGCCCCCATAATCGAGTCAGCCAGACCGGCGGGCGCAAGCACCGGCAACGACTATGAATATCTCGTTCAGGGCCTCGCGGCTCACTTTGGCGTCTCGACATCACAGCGGGCGAACCGCATACAGTTCCGAAGTTTATGTCAAGCAGAAACGGAATCAGCGATCGACTTCGCGCGCCATGTGCAATACGTGGGTCGACAATGCAACTTCGGCTCCGACGAAGCCGCGTCACTCATGGATCAACTCATCATGGGACTTGCGTCCGATCGCACAAGAGAACGTCTGCTCAGAGAAGGCCCGGCACTCACGTTTGACAAAGCCATCGAATTCATACAAAACGTTACTGAAGTCCAGGATCTGCTGCAACGATATCGAGCAGCCAGAGAAGAAATAGTTCAAGCGATCGACGGTACTCAACGAACTCGACCGCTTCGATTTCCACGTCGCGAATTCCGCCCCACAATCTCAACAAACAGAAGTGCAGCACCATCACGTCCGGGGATTAGGTTAGCCCGGACCAATTCTTGGCGTTCTCCTCCAGTGTGCGGCCGCTGTGGTATGATGTGGCACCCGCTTCAACAGTGCCCCGCTCTGGGGAAAACGTGTTCCCAGTGTGGTAAAATCGGCCACTTCAGGAATGCCTGCCGTACGCCGCGCCCGCTTCAACAGTGCCCCGCTCTGGGGAAAACGTGTTTCCAGTGGGGTAAAATCGGCCACTTCAGGAATGCCTGCCGTACGCCGCGTTCTGCAACCATGCATTCGTCGCCACCTCGTGTGAAACGACACACCCGGTCACCGATGCGAAACATCGAGGCCCCACCCGACGACGAGCAGGACGTCGTCGTCGTTAACCAGCTCGGTCTGCATGCGACGCCAACGCGCCAAGAATCCTACTCTGATGTCAAGGTGAATGACAGCTTACTTTCCCTGTTTGTATCAGAGCTAGCACAAAGCAGAAGTAGAGAATCCCAGCTGGCAGAAGAGATGCGGCAGTTAAAATCGCAAGTAGCAAATCTTCGAGAGCAACTACGAGCGACTCGTCTGAACTTGGAGAGCGCAAGTGAACCACAAGAGGGTCAAGAGGAAGAAGCTAACAAGACCGCGGGAGACGCCGAGAAGGCCTACGAAAAGAGGGAGCCCACGATCATGAAAGAAGCCGAGAAGGCCAAAGGAGGCACCGAGAAGACCGACGAAGCTGACAAGCCTGAGGGAGGCGTCGAGAAGGACAACGAAGAGGATAAGCCCAAGATCGAGGGCGTCGAATATGACAAAGAGTCCGCCGACAAGAAAAAAAAGAAAAAGAAAAGGGGGAAGGAAACAATGCCGTGTGTGAGGTGAAGCATAGTGCAATTACCGTGAAGTACATTTAGTTAGTTTTGGACATGTGAATGGGATTAACTCTGCTGTGTGGACTGTCAGTTATTTGTGTAGAGTATGGGAATGTCATTTGCTCGTTTTATTCTTTTCTTTATAAGGGGGAAGATGAGCTGCAAAAAAAGAAATTTAAGGAAAGGAGAATGTAGTATCCGGGGTTTTCGCATCTCGGCGTTTCGGTGGTTCTACCACCAGGGGGCTAACCCCAGGCTATATATATGACGTCACTGAATAAATTATGCTCTCTTTTGGCTTGACTCTTTCATCGGGCGTTCGTCTTCTGCTTCGCCCTTCGGGGCCGTCGCCGACGCGACACCACAATGGCGAAAGTGAAAGTTGCTGTTTTCTTTCCCCTCTTCCTTTCCGTGGACACATGTCCTCGGTGTTACACAGTTTTTTTTTTTCATGTGGACTCTTAGTAGAACATCGCCATCAACCTGGCATCTCTACGTCTGGTTTGAAATGCGAACAAGACGTTTGCAATGTGACACTACTTCCAGGACCACTCCCTCAATGTCGACTTTCCGTGAATTCGTAGGTGAAGTCGCTGCACTGCGCTTAGAGGTACTTATTATATGTGCATTGTGGTTCCCGTATATGTGGTGCTATTTTACAAACATGTCATGGTACAACATTCGTAGATACACGTAATATCATGTTTACAGAGGGTCGTCATAAATGGGTAAACGCAGACATTCAACTGCTTCTCCTTTGTTCCCAGCACAGCTTCCACGAACAGTAAGTGGATTCCATGTGTCAAAACGGCCACATGTTGTTGGTGATAAACTCCGGTGGCTGGCTCTAAATGTAACTGTCGCCCCGCAACATGGCTATTCCCCAACACCCTTGATGTTAATTGAATCTCGGGTGACTCGTGGAACTGGAACCAATTTTGTGCATTTGGTGTCTACGTGTATAAGGTACTAGAGTAAGAGTGGCATATTGCCACATTTCTTCAGTGTTTTCTGGTTGTATCTGGGGAGGTCATAAGCTACTCGAAACAGTCATTTTTTCCCCCGAAGATGTGTCGGGTACCATGTCGCTTTACCCTGTCTCCGACTGTGTACATGTCTGCCCTCATGGCATTTTGGGGGTAAGTTACTGGGCGTACGTTTGGGCGTAAGCTCACCTTCAGCCAACGCTGTATTGTTTGCTGAGCTGCTGGGCGAAGTTGTGCGACCGTGACTTGGTCAATGCGAGTGCCTGTTGTGTTTTGTCGACGTTTTGCGGTGTGGTTCTGCCCTGACACTTGTCTTGCTACGTTCGTTGCCATGCGCAGGGACCCCAGGTTTCTCATTACTTTCGTCACTGTATCTGGGGTCATAGAGACTCATTGGTAGTAGTGTTGTGATTGTGGATGTTATGTAAAGGTCTTTGTTTCTTCTTTTTCTTTTTCTTAAGGGAGGGAAAAGGTGTGCATCTGCCCTGACATTTGTCTTGCTACGTTCGTTGCCATGCGCAGGGTCCCCAGGTTTCTCATTACTTTCGTCACTGTATCTGGGGTCATAGAGATTCATTGGTAGTAGTGTGTTCTGATTGTGGATGTTATGTAAAGGTCTTTGTTTCTTCTTTTTTTTTCTTTTTTCTCTTAAGGGAGGGAAAATGTAGTATTCGGGGTTTTCAGTTTCGGTTTTGGTTTGACGTCGACCGATTCTACCACCAGGGGGCTAGCCCTGGGTATATATTTCACGTGACTAAATAAACTGTTCTCTTTTGGCTTGACTCTTTCACCGGGCGTTTGTCTCCTGCTTCGCCCTTCGGGGCCGTCGCCGACGCGACACTACACTAACGTTCACCTGTCATGCAGTAACCATCATGATAATTCTTGTTCCATTCTCTGACCGTACGGGTTAGTACTGGAGTTGCCACACTTGACTGCAGCTCTTGCGATCCGGGTTCAAATCTCGTTCTAACCCAAACAAGTTTCTTTTATATTTTTAAAATTATTTTTTACAGCAGCCGTAGTTTAATTTCATTCGTGTAGTCGCGGTGAACTACGCTTACTTTTCATGTTTGATGATACGTCAAAGCCTTTCGCCTTGAGAACCATGTGGAATTTTTTATAGATCTGTGCAGAATGGTCTTTTTTGAAATCTTCATATTTTTCGAAAAAAAAAAAACCTGAAAGAAACCTATTTTCTCACGGCCCTCAAAATCTCTTAAATCCTTACAGCTCTACTTAGCACTACTTCGTAGCCATGGCATTGTTCAGCTCTTACGCTTCCCTAAACCAATGGTGCGCGTACGAGACACTTGTTGGTTTATGTAGACTGTTGGCAGGACTTACTGCCATTCGGGATGGTCTGCAAACGCTTGAGTCGACAGTGACTAGTGGGGAGAAGCTGTAAATTTTTACTCACTCAGCGGCAGCGATTCGTGATTTACGTCGCCTTGCTCGGTGTACACGCCTGCCTGCATGCATTCACATGATTATGGACACTTATCCATGCCCTGTCTGTGTTTTGTCAATTCCTCTGGACATCCTTCCTGCCCACAGACAGGGTGATGGCACCTGCCACCGTAGAGACCTTCCCATGGCCACCTTCAGTTCTTCCAGCGTAAACCATAGAAGAACTTCTTGTAGACAAGGGAACATCCCGCGCGCCTCACATGTCTACTTCCCCCACGTGGATCTGACCCTCGCCAGTGGCTGGCCCGCTGGAGGAGGTCTGTTACGCAAGGTTATAGTTTGGTGGCGCTATCCCTAGCAGTTACCCACCCGTGGCCTGCCCACATCACGTGGTGTTGTGGACACCTGCCCCTTTTGTGTGCTTCCCTACGCCAAAAGCTGACGCTGAAATCTGTTGCGGGCTTGTCCAACTCTTGGGAAACGCACGAATTCCACAACTCCGATGCACAGGAGTCTAGCCTTCCAGAAATCCCACATTTTAAGCGTTGGATCAGCAGCGTTCCCTTCTTGCATTTTTTTCGCGAAACAGGTGCGGTTTGTACCCTTAAACTCTCTTACGCGGTTAAAACAATTGCTTCCAGAGATTTGGACTCTATTTATCAACAGCAATTTTTTGAAGATCGGTGCAATCAAAATACATGCTTCTGTATGTGTATGTCTTTGTGATGTAGGTGCACCATCAACGCTCAAGAGAAAAGAAATTCGCCCATAACTATAATTTCATTTTTATCACATTAATGTTGTGGACAAAAAATTGTCGCTGCTAATGTACCTTTATAGAAGCAATGGCTCACTTTTTTAAAAGCAGAGTCATTCAAGCTCGAGCTTGGTCACTTGGTGTTAACAAACAAATAATACCGAGAGAAAAAAAGACTCCCCCGGGGTGAGGCGGCATGCACAACCTTCGCGCAGTGGCTTTAACAAAAAAATGGCCACGCCTGAACTAAGTCCCGGAAGGCTTGAACCATAGCGAAGCCGGAGAACTTCTTTCTATGTTACACTGAAGGACACACCACGACACATTCGATTAAGCTTGAATTTGTTTATTCACATGTTCCATCGTCGCTTTTCGCTGTGGTAGTAGTAGTCATCGTCATATCCATCTATATCGTCGTCTTCGTCAGGCACCACTGGCGGGCCCCGGTCGTTTTGTCCGCAGGATTCCACATTTCTTCCGAAGTGGAACGCATCAGCACGCGATAGAACCGGCGGAAACCCGCTTCGCGATCTCGGCGTCTGTAGCGCGAACTGTCCTTGTGCGCCCCCTTGAGGTGAGAACGCACGTGGACTATTTTCTTGGCATTCTTTGATAGCCCCAATCGCAAGCGTGGACGACACCCGACGCTCCTCCTAAAGCGCGTGCTAACGAGCATGGTAAACGGTGGAGGTAACTACAACCAAGTCTTCTGATGACGCCGCACACCGCGCACATTACGGCCAACAACAACACCTTCGCTCTTAAAAACCTCCAGCGCACATGAGCGTGTGCCTCGTCAGTAGCACACGGCATCTTACAGTTTAGCGCGTGGGCTTGCGCCTGGTTCGGCGCTACCACCTTCTTTATTCTTCTTTACAGATTACCCTCCATTGCCCGAAGGCGCCATAGCAGGCGGGGGCGGAGAGAGGTTACAGCACTGACATCAACAATCTTCGCTTAACAGCACACTTGCACTTAAGACGCTTGTTTCATTCTTTAAGTGTTCTAAAAAAATAAATGGCTGACGATTACTATACTCCTTAAAGGGACACTGAAGTGATTTGTAAACATTGCGGGATTACTAGCGCAAATTGTAGTCCCGGAGGTCCACCGGCCTATGTTCAGACCACTCTGTGCGCGTTTACGCCAATTCATTTAGTAGAAAAATCAATTCGAAGATGCTGTCTTCCTCTCTGAATCTTCGTCCCATTTTTCTGTGGCGTTTCGTGTGCCGTCAGGAAAAAAATTACTTGGCTTGCTGCGCTACTGCACGGCTCGCCGACCTTCCGACAGAGTTAGTCGGCCAGCGTTTAGACCGCGGCAGCCGACGCAAATTTGTTCACTCAGTTGAAACTAAGTCCCCGCACGTTTGTGAATGGAAGAAATGTCGTTTCTTTAGTTTGTTAGTTGTACAATGTATCAAAGCTCCCAAGTCCAGGTTTGCTCCCCACAAGCGCTGCACAAACGCACATGCGATGCTCGCTGACTGGTACGCTAGTAGAACGAAAATCTAAGGCCAACTGAAGGCGCGGAGAAAAGAGTCAGCGAAGTTTTTATAGTAATAAGGAAATAAAATCAACTGAACTTTTATCTGTACAGCGTAGAAATAGGGAGCAGGAAGCACTTTTTTTGCGCTGGGTGAACAAGCACAGCGATTAGCAGCACGACTACGCATTTGCGAACGCTTTTCCTTCTCAGAAAGGCAATTGCTAGACGTGAGATATTGTTGAAACTTGGGGGACGCAAACTGCACGATCGCTATACATCAAAAAGTCACCTAAGCTTCTTGAAATACTTAAAACTAAGTAAAAGTGTAAACTGCTTGCACATTACATACCTCATATTTCAAACGCCGGCAGCGCTTTTCCGTGGCTGAGTGGTCTGGAGCACCAGGCATGTTGTTTTGCAAGTTGATAGTTCGAATCCCCGAGGATACTTTTTTTTGTAAGGTGATTTTTTTCGTTTTCGGACGATTTTTTCTATACTGAGTTCACAGTTTTTGGGCCGGAACGTTCACTGCTCCACGAGCGAGTTCGCAGAACGCGCGCAGACTGACACTGACGCGATAGCGAGTTCCCGTTGGCGTGCTGTTGCCATAAGCATCGACTGCTTGCGGGCAGTGGGCACAGGACAGAATCAGAAGACCCTTGGCCTGGTGCGAACATGCCATTTTAAGATACATTCATAAGTGAGGCAAGCTCCAAATATGGGAAAAAAGCGCATGACATTTGAGCGTCTGCGGTGACGCGCAGGGCGTTCATCCACTGCGTAGGCCTCAGGCTAGTGATTGCTACGATTTCAAGCCGTCCTGGGAGGCTTATCTTATTCATTTCACAGCCGACAAAATGGCAGAAGCGCGGTATGACAATTACTGAGATATCGAGAATGCCCATCAGATAACGTCGGGTGTCAAGCACGTTGTCGAACGGAAACCGAGACTTGTTTGAAGGCTAAGTGGATATTGTTCAATCCCGGTGCACCTCAAACTTGTTTGAATGCTACGTGGATATCGTTCAATCACGGTGCACCTCCTCCCGACGGAAAAAAACACAATCGGAAAAAAACACACAGGTGCCGGCAGGATTCGAGCCCGTGTCTGGTAGACCAGACCGACTTAGTTTCAGTCGTCTTACCCATCGGGCTACGACCTTTTTTTTTTCTTTATTGCCCATCTCGGACAGCAACACCAGGTACCAGGTACACTGACAAAGAAAAAAATCACAGTATTGCCGCCATACCCCCCAGGGCCGGTGTTGTCATTTAAAATTCCCTAAGCGCAGTCAGGGGTTCAATTTTAGACAACCACTCAGGCGGAGAGTTCTTCACTCTCTGAACTTCAACAAACTGTGACACACTTTCCCTAAAAGACTGTCTCGTTGGTCGCGCGTCGACATCGCAATGCAGCCAAGCCATGCGAGAACGCCAAATGCTGTGCAGACCTAACAACATGACACTGTCAAATGGTACACCATCCTCTCTATCAATGCACAAAAACGAATACCGTGTGCACTAAGTGGAAAGTCTTTCTGGAGTGACCGTTGGAGGACATCCCAAAGGAACACTGCGGCCCAACAACGAAGAAAAACATGCTCCAGAGTTTCGGGTTGTTTGCAAATGGGGCAGTCGGTTCCCCATTCATTCATCCAAGTAGCGACTGAAAGTGTACCCGTGTGCAATTTAAAAAAGAAATTCTTTGCCCGAGGTGACACTTCCATTTGCTTGACTCTTTTTAACACATCTTGTCCTGGACCATTGCTGTACACAGCTCTATACAGTGGCACTGGGAAGACTAGGTCACGTACATCCTTATATAATTTTTTCCTAGTTACACTGGGCAGATATTGCATCGAAAAGCGCGTTGATAAAAATCGGAATGACAAAACAATTTCTTTAAAATATCCATGGACACCACCTCGCATGCAGCTTGAAGAAACCACAAATTCTGACAAAGCACGCATTAACCGAACTTGGATTACAGTGCGTAGAAAAGGGTCCTGTACATCGCGTAGAAATAAAAATCGATTTACGAGTGGCCGTACAAACAGATGAGTCAGTCCTAATCCGCCTTCACGGATTCGCCGAAACAAATTCGTCCTACTGCTCCTTTCCCACGTGGACCCCCACACAAAAACAGCAAATACGCGATGCAGCTTCTGGATCGGGCTACGACCATGAGCTAGTACCCGAGAGTCAACCGGCTTACTCCCTCGCCGGTAACGGTGCGGAGTACCTAAAGACCTACCGATGTCCTTCCGCATCCATCCGTGCGCACGCCACCATGATGCGAAAATCAAGCGAAATTCTATTTCAGCCGTGAGCTGCAGTTTCATTTAGGGAATAATCAAGGTGCAACTGATGGCTCAAATGCAATGACGGTCGGAGTGCAAATCGAATGTCATTTCGAGTCCCCGTACTCCCCACCCTCGCCATCACCCACGGAGTGGAGACACTGCATTTTTTTTTCGTTCTCCCGGCGTGCACGGTGGGTCAGTTCGGTGCGTGCACGAGCGAGCCGGCATGCGAACTGTTCCGCGCCTTGCCTAAACGTCTCCGTGGGCTGCAAGTTTTGCTGCATTATAAAATATATTCGAATGCATTTGAAACGTAGGGCCGCGGAGGAGGGAGCGTCACCAGTCCTGCGCAGCTCTGTGATGCAGCAACACAGGGAGCAACAGTTCGGCCAAATTTTTCGTCTAACCCAAAGATGACAGGTAAGCAAATTATCTTTGTACAAGTTATGGTGAATCAAAAAAAGCCGACTGACGGCACTCTTTTTTTTAAATCACTTCGCCCATGTAACGTGAAGTTAATGAGACATGTCGCCCATGTAACGTGAAGTTAATGAGACATGTCGCCCATGTAACGTGAAGTTAATGCGGCATGTCAGTTGTCTTGGAGGGGAAACAAATGGGCAAATATATCCCAGCAAGTGCAGGTGCGCCAAGTTTTCATATGAGTGAACGCGCCTGCGGCGCGCACACTCTTGCTCGTAAGGAGAATTTCTGGCGGCATTGTCGTTTTATCATTGCCCCATTAACTGCTTAAACTTGGATTCACGTTTCCTATCAAGATATATTTTCTTTGCTAAAAAAGTTAATCGGCGCTAAAACAGGGACGAAGAAGAAACACGTAACACACAACACGGTGCCGAACTTCCAACTAGAATTTATTGAAAAAGATGCTGCTTATATACCCAAAACTAAAATTCTAAAAGCATTGTGACGACATTGTGACGACAACTAGTAAAAAGGGGTGTAGCGATGACGTGTATTCAAGAAGCCTTGAGAAAATCGTGCGTGCACAAAGTGGAGGCCAGTTTCCACGACCAGATTTTGAGGCTAAGCCGGGCCCGGTTCCCTTCTTTTCTGATTTCGAGCGTGTGTGAAGCTCTTCTACAAAAGATGAGGTGAAAAGATAGCCCAGACGAACTAGACAGGCCGACAAGAAAAAAGGTGCACGTCATACCATATTTACAGAGTGTCGCACAATGTAAAGAAAATGGCGCAAAGATACCGGGTAAATATCGTTTTCAGTGCCCCGGAAAAGGTGTCAAACGTTTGCCCTATGATGAGCAAAACTTCGAAGAAAAAATCCGAACCCTGTGCTAAAAAACACGCTCTTCACTGCACAGACTGCAGCAAGGGTGTAGTTTATGAAATTCCCCTGAGCTGCAAAAAAGTGTACATAGGGCAGACTGGAAGGTGCTTCAATGAGAGGGCAAAGGAGCACAACTGGACAGTTGCAAATAAAGCTGGTGGCAACCTATCTGAACACTGCAAAAGTTGCAAGTGTAGCCCCCTGCTAGATAGGACAAAGTTTTTGCGGAAAGCAAGAGGTAAGCTTGAGCGCGAAATTATGAAAGCTCTTTTTATCAGACAGGCAGGGGCTAACTGCGTTAGTACTCCGTCCATATCGCTGACAGATAGAGAAGTAGCGTTTTTAGAAATGGGATGAAATATTGTCGTCACAATGCTTTTAGTATTTTAGTTTTGGGTATATAAGCAGCATCTTTTTCAATAAATTCTAGTTGGAAGTTCGGCACCATGTTGTGTGTTACGTGTTTCTTCTTCGTCCCTGTTTTAGCGCCGATTAATTTTTTTAGCAGTATGTACAAACTCGCCCACATCAAGCTTTTGTTACTTCATATTTTCTTTGTTTTGTGCAACATGTTTTCGGCTTGGTTAGGGCCCCAAGTCGAGGGCGGCTTCAGACTTCACTGGACGTTTCCTCCGGTGACTCTTTTGTACAGTCGAAAGCTTTATGGCAGCGAACACGAGAGCGCGTGCCACTCAATACATGCAGAGTACTCTGGTGAGAACCCGCCGCAGTGGCTGAGTGGCTCAGGCGTTGCGCTGCTGAGCACGAGGTCGCGGGTTCGATTCCCGGCCGCGGCGGCCGCTTTTCTGATGGAGGCGAAAAGCAAAAACACCCGTGTGCACGAGATTTCGGCGCACGTTAAAGATCCCCAGGTGGTCAAAATTAATACGGAGCCCTCCAGTACGGCGCGCCTCATCGCCTGCGTTGCGTCGGCGCGTTAAACCCTACAATCAATCAAACTCTGGTGAGAGGCAGGCGTGCTCTCGCAGTTTGTGCGGTTGGCGGGCGCACTCCCTGATAACGCTTTATCGCGCGGCTGCCTGCTACAATCATCCAATCCGACAGCGAAAACCAAACGTTTAAATGCATTCGCTCCGTTTTCCGCTAGATAACAAGCCCCTCATCGGCACATATATTCTCTACGTTGTTTCCAGATATCTAACGTAGCTACGCAGCAGACAACAGCGCAATCAACCGTTGTCAGGGAGTGGATCCGCCTAAATGTACGAACGACAGTTCGCTATCCCATCGCTAGACAGCTAGAGTATGTACTGGGCGACACGAGCTTCCGTGTTTACTGTCATAAATCTTTAAACTGCACGCGCCTAATTCTTACCGTTACCTGCGTGCCTACTACCACGGCGATTAGTGGCGGGGAGGTGCTGCGCCCTAACAATTTTTTCTTGCGCGATCTTGCTCCAAAACGTATATTTGAAGTGAAATGAAATGAAGTGACGTGAAGTTTATTTTCTTTTCATAGAAAAGAGGGGACCGAGGCAAAAGGCGGTTAAGCCTGACGAGGCCTCGGTACCCTAAGCATGTAAGCAGTAGAGATACAAACGCAAAAACACTTAATACATAGAAGGGGCAGCAATCAAAATACAAAACTGATATATAAGCAGTAACACTTACTAGAATACAAAACATGTGCACAATCATGGGAAAATACAAATTGATACTTGTACACGTACAATTTCGTACATACGGATGAAAGAAAGTAAATCATTCGACTCAAGTACTTGCATGAAAAAGATAGAAATATAGATATATACACTATATATATCCACTATACATAAAGTATACGCTATATATATATATATATATATATATATATATATATATATATATATATATATATACATATACACACACACACTATACACTGTTTATAGAAATAAACTGCTGCTAACCGATGCTTCAGTGCTCCGATAAATCTGACGCCATACCGCGATGTTCAATGCCAGTCGATTTGCACACGGAGCAGTGGAAGGCCAACCCGAAATGCATGGGTCGTCTGCAGCCGCAATTGCAATTGTTTCGCTCGTTAAAAAAAAGTGTTGCCGACTTTCCTTTTCCATCTAACCTACGCGCCCGCACCTTGCCATCTTATCACGAGTGGGTTGGCGGGTCCATACTTTCAACGTTAGAACGGTTGTGCCGTATCGAAAAGGGGAGATAAGAGGTGCGGCCCAAATACGAGCTCGACGGTAGCTTGTGACAACCTAGCCGATATCTACAAAGAATGAGCTCGATAGATGCGGCTTGCAGACAGGAACACTTTTTTTTGTCTGCGCGTCTTCTCCACCTTCCCCCCCTCCTACCCCCCTCCCAACGGTACGCATCGAAACATTGCTGGCGCCAAGCTGGACGAAGGACTAAGGATTGCACAAACGAGTGAACCGCTTAATTCGTTTGTGCAATCCTTAGTTCTTCGTCCAGCTTAGCGCCAGCAATGTTTCGATTCGAAAACCAACTAGCCCCATTCCAAGTCCCGGTGAGCAGAGTGTTCACGCGCCATTAAAAAAAAAAAAGAAAACGGATGCGTTCGATTTGTGTACTGCGAAAACACGACTTGGTTGCGCGTTATTCTTGTACGTAGATAGAATCTAGCACTGAGCGGTCAATAGTGCGGGTATTGTGTTGAAACACTATTTTGTCGCTGCATTTTGTTGGTGTGAACATGGTTTGTCGGAAGTGAATGCAGGTTAATGGACGAATCAAAGCTTTCTTTTAGAGTTTGCGCAAACTGGCCCAAAGGCACGCTTTGAAGAATACCTGCGCATGCTTGAAAAAGATATAGGTTTCTTTTTATTGTGTTTCTGAACTCAAACGAACTTTTTGAAAGTCTAAGGAACATTCCTGTTTCGATGCGTGAAAGAATTTATTATTCATTGAGCGGAACCTTGAAGTTCTTCTCGTCTCCCTCCGAAACATGTGCGAGCAAAAATCGGTTCAGTGACTAGACCTTTCGAAGTTCTTCTTTCGTAATCAATTATTGCGTACCTAAATATGTACGTAGCACGTTTTTTTTTCCTATTGTGCAATATTGTATGCATAAAGTTTGCATATCTCATCTTTTGGTTTATAGTGCAATGGTGTGTACATAAAATGTATATGCGATATATGAGTAACTACATGCGTTTTGACGCCTTCGAGTTAAATACGTCCTCCTGTGAATTTTGAATCTAATAAAAGCAAGAAGAATGTTTGGCGCTTTAATTAATACCATGACAAAGACAACAATTAGACACCAGAAAAAACATCTTTATGTATTTTCGTTCAATTATTAGGCACGTTACTGCCCACGCATACCAAACGACGGGCTGCGGCCATTCCGAGGCATCGGCCGACGCTCGCCCAACTTTCCCGCCTGCCGTGGGTCGCTCACTCATGGACCACTCGGAAATGTCACCAGGCGCGAAAAGTTACGGCCAGCTTTCTTGCCTGGTGCTATTCCCGAGCGGCCCATGAGGCAGCGATCCGCGGCAGGCGCGAAAGTAGGGCGCTCCTCGGTTGCGGCGGGTTCCGCCGAAAAATGACGTCAACACCGCCCGCAACTTCACGGACTACCTTTCTCACCTCGCCACTGGTTGGCGTGATAATTAATGCAACGTTTTTTTCAGTCGCCACGTGCAACTAGGGGAGGATTTGGCGCGGTCGGCGCGAATTACGCGGGACAACCGTGGATGCTACAGAGGACGCACCATGTTTAAATGTCCCACTAGCACAACGGTTATGTAATAGGTGAGGGCATTAAGCCTAGCCGCACGCGCATACACCAGCCCGTCCCCCCCCCCCCCCCCCCCCACTGCAACCCATGCCCGAATACATTTGAAACCGGCAATGTGCGCCTGCTTAGACATGACACCACCGAAAATGTCACACTGAAAGCCCTTCATCCTGGACAAGGATTATTGGTTCCCGGAAGCGTTCCAAGCGGGAAAGTTACAGTTCATCTGGAAGAGAGAGAGAGAGAGAGAGAGAGAGAGAGAGAGAGAGAGAGAGAGAGAGAGAGAGAGAGAGAGAGAGAGAGAGAGAGAGAGAGAACTCTTTAATGTGGGCTGGAGAGGTCAGCTCTGCAAGCGGCAGTGCTTGCTACGTCAGATGGGGATGATTACAATGCAGTGCAGTGAATTTGAAAGATCGGTGAAGCAGCAATAGAGAGAACACAAAAGTTAAATAAAAATGACACGCTATGTAGTGCAAGAAAAAAACTCGAAACAAAGTTAAGAAAAAGAAAAAAAAATTCAGCGAATGGAGCCCAGCAAGCGCAGAGCGCCTAACAAAAAAAAGGAGTCAAAGCGTACATGACGACGCAAACGCGTACAGACGTAGCCATGCGCATAATAAGAGAATTACAAAAAGTTTTGTCTAGTCCTTAATCTCGCAAAAAACGCAGAAGAATTTTTGTCTCTAAATATGAGTCATTGTTGTTGCCCAGGGTCCAAGAAAGTGACACAACTGAAGGCTTGCTCCTCGTCGAACACGAGACAGGAAGCTCGCCGCTGTAACTCGCGCAGCGGAAAATCGCGGGCATATACACAACAAGTGCTCGGTAGTCTCGCGCACAGCGCACGTGGGGCACAGTGGTGAATCCTCCCACCCTATTTTGAACTTGAAGCTTCGGGTGTAAGCCACGTTGAGACTCAAACGATGCAGTACACCTTCAGACGCTTTGCTTAGGTCGAGTGGAACACGGAATTTACAGAAAGGGTCAATTCCATGTAGAGGTGGATATCATCTGCGAGGGTGCTGCCACTTCAACATTTGCTCTCTCCAACCACTTCGATAAATAAGGGCACAACCATCCTCTCGAGAGAAAGGAAGCTGTGTCGTGTTACGCAGAGAGTGGCCAGCGCGGGCGGCTGCATCAGATATTATATTTCCTTCTATTCCCGAATGACCAGGAAGCCATTGAAGCACGATGTGATGGCCCGCGCGCACTACCGCTGTGTGGATTTCGCTGATTTCACACAAAAGCTGACTGCAGTGGTTGGACAGCCTTCTTAGAGCTTGCAAAGCACCCCGTGAGTCTAAGAAGATCACCCATCGTCGAGCTTGATGTGCACCAATGAAATGAAAGGCAGCCCTTACAGCCGCTAGTTCAGTAGCAGTGGATGATGTTTTATGGCTCAGTTTTTTCCTGATTCTGCGCTGGACAGACGGAATCCACACGCCAATGGAAGATGATTCTGCGGTTACTGAGCCATCCGCATAAACGTGGGTGTGGCTTGCGTACGCGGTAAATAAATACTCAAGTGTGAAAAACTTCAGTGCAGGTGCGGGCATGGACGACTTTTTGATTATTCCGGGAATTGTCGTTATTATATTCCATGGTGCAAGTATCCACAGGTGCAATGCTGGCTTCACAGGTCGCTGGAAATTTGCTCGAAGCAAGTCTTTTACATACGATGCAGTGATGGCTGCCAGATGATGCGTATGGCACCGAGTGACGTGCCGTAGAGACGTTCGAAGGCACTCTTGATGTTGAAGTACTGACGCAGAGAGGCACCCAGCTTGCCGCAGTGTTCCAATTGTCGACGTGCATTTGGGACCCAGGCACACGCGTAGAGCTCTCGCCAGCACTCAATATATGACCTTCAAATTTGTAGAAGACAGTTGATTCAGGGCCGGCAGGCTGTAGCGTAAAAGGCTGAGAAAGAGTGCTTGATAGAGTCCAAGAAGAGAGGACACGGAACATCCCCAAGATTGTCCACTCACCATGCGCAAAATGCGCACAAAAGACGAAAGACTTTCTTTCAACTGCCGAATATCGGGAGTACAAGACATTGAGCGGTCAACAACGACGCCGAGAAATTTGTGGCATTTGACATAGGGTATCTGCGTACCTTCTACACTGAGCGTATATTGTGAGACGTCACGCCGAGTGAACGCAATCGCTGCACACTTCTGAGGGGAAAGATCAACCCGCAGCATGCCAGGTACTTTCGCATCGCCAGGATCGGTCTCTGAAGTACGGCACGAATGTTTCGGTGGTTTTTGCAGGAGGCCCAGATGCAGATGTCATCTGCGTACAACGAAATATTGACGCCTTGCGGAAGAACCGTTGGCAGGCGCATAAGGCCTATGCTGAAATGAGTCGGACTCAAGACGCCGCCTTGAGGAACTCCATATGTGACAGGGTGCTCGGTCGTTGCGCCATCACTGGTGACCATATAGACGTACCGATATTGTAGGTAATCGCAGAGCCACTGGAACATACGTCCTCGCAGCCCTACGAACGTCATCTCTCTTCGAATAGCTTCGTGAGCCAAACTGTTAAACGCTGCATTGACGTCCAAAAAGACAGCTATGGTGATATTTCCAGCTGCTTTTTGTCGCGACATATCCTCCGCCAGGGAAAGTATGTTATCCGTGCTGCTTCGCCCTCGCCTGAATCCAGACATCTGCGATGGATAAACACCTCGATTTTCAAGGTCACAAGCAAGCCGTTCTAGCACCATCTTCTCCATCGCCTTGCCAATACAACTTAAAAGTGCAATTGGCCGGTATGAATCAATATCGGTTGCCGGCTTGCCTGGTTTAAGGACTGCAGCGATCCAGCTGACTTTCCAGCTGGCCTCAAGGCGCCCTCTCTGCCACGATTCGTTGTACACGGGCAGGAGCTGATGAAGAGCTTTTGGGTTCAAGTGGCGTAGAGCCAAATACGTGGTGCCATCAGCGCCAGAGGAAGAAGACAAATTGAGATTATTCAGCGCCCCTGTGAGCTCTTCAATGGTGAAAAGTTCATCCCTCAGCGTCGCATTTGTGGTGGAGTGTCAAAACGCGGACACCTCCGAGATCACAACGTTGCAGGGCGGAGCGTTGATCTTCATGCAAAATTCTTCTGCAACACTCACTTCACTAACGCCCTTCTGAAGAGGGACCATCGAGAACCGGTGAAGTAGACTTGACGGGGTTCTTAAGGTGTAAAAAATTTGCCATATACATGTTAGTGGCTTTCGTGGATGCAGCCGAGAGCAGAACGGGCTCCAGCGCAGTTTAGCGAGCTTGCGGATGTGCTTTTGGACATGTTTCTGCGCACGTCTAGCAGCTCGAATGTAGTCAGGAGACGACGTCTTGCGTGCTCGCCGCTCTGCTTTCCTGCGGAGGGCGCGAAGGCGCTCGTACTCACTGTCTATTGCTGATACTTCTTTGCGAAGCAAACAACGTCTCTCGGACGCAGCCCTCGCGTTAGAGATATCGTCAGCAAACTTTTCATGCGTAGTAAAAGTCGCACTGCTATCCTCCAGGATACCTCTAAACTTCTCCCAATTCGTGCTGCACGCTGTGAGGTTTTGCTGACAACCACCAATTCCCTTGATTACTGTGTAAGTTGGAAGATGGTCACTGCCGAAGCTTTCCACATCAGCAAACCACGACGCGGATGTCATCAAGGAGACAGAAATCATTGTCCCATCCAAAGCACCTGATGTTTTTCCACGGAAGAATGTGGCGCTGCCCGTGTTTAGGATGTGTAATCCGGCATCACTACAGATGTTTAAAAGGCGGTTCCCCCGAGGTGTTGTATTTGTGCTGCCCCAAACCAGGTGATGTGCATTGAAATCACTTGTAAGAACATGCGGTGATGGCGTGTTGATCAATATGGAGTGCAGACGCCTGGCGTCAAAGTTCTCTCGTGGTGGTATGTAGCCTGCGATTACTGTATTTCACGTCATTGTGTTTCACCGTAGCCACGACGTACTCATTAGAAGAGTGCGAGGGCACACTGTGAACAACAAATGTCAGATCATTTCGAATCGCCAACAAGACTCGGCTTCGTCCCCTGTCAGTCACGGATTCCAAGAGCGAATAGCCAGAAATCCGAACCGCGCAGGTTGGATTCAGATATTGCAATTATTGGGAACCGGTGCATGTTGACAAATTACCGGTTTTCAGATAGTGGCGAATTTAGTCCACAGGCATTCCATTGAAATATGGCAGCCTGATTCCGGATATTTTGTAGCCGCATTGTGGTGCCAGTGCTCAATGCCGTTGCTGCATGAAAGGAGCAACTACATCAAGTAATGTTGAGATGGCACGCACCACTGCAGACGTGAAAGGAGCCAAGAGAGACCGTACAGCATTTAACAGCACTTGCCATGAGGAGCTTGATGTATGAGTGGGCTGCTCTTGCTGCCGGCTTGTTGGGGTTCGACGAGGACCGTTGCACGCCAGCCGTAGTGGGGCTGAAGTCTGCGGAGCAGAATCCACGCAAGGAGCAGATGAGGCGTTTGAGGCTCTACTATTGTCTAATCGCTAAGACGGAAGTGGTGGGAAGTCGGCAAAATCATCGACTGCAGCCACCTTGGGTTGTCGACCCCGTTTCTTCCCTTGGGCCATCTTGGTGCCACGGTGTTTGGAGCTTTCACTAGTAATGACAGCTTCTGTTGCTGCCTGGTAGTCAACTTTGTTCAGACTCTTATACTTGTAAATGGTCCTCTCTTGGCGGAGGGCTGGACAGGAGGCATGGGCAGCTTCGTGACTTTGTCGACAATTGGGGCATTGTATTTCGTCCGACTTGCAGTCAGTACGGTCATGGTCGGCTCCGCACCGGGCACACCGGACTTTGCGGTTGCATGTGCGGGCTATGTGCCCGAACTGTTGGCATTTAAAGCATTGCTTCAGTTTTTCTGTGTATTCATACACTTTATACCAAGTGTAGCCCAAGACAACATGTTCAGGCTTCGTGTCAGTGTTGAAGATGACGTAAATTGACTCTGACGTTTTTCCCAGGTGACGTACTGATTTCACTGGCGTTCTTTCTAGCAGGTGCTCTTTTATTTCAGCCTCGGTGATCTCCAGCGGCACGCCTCTGATGACTCCAGCGGCGCAGTTGTCCGGGCGTGGTTCATAGGCTTCAACAACGATGCTCATGAGAGTGGTGATATTCAATAAACATGCTGTAGAGTCGATATTTCTCGTGCCAACCGCTAGGAGATTAAGCCTGTGATTCGGCCGCAGCTGTAACACGCCTTCTGGGGCCACGAGGTCGAAGCTAGCTTTCAACTGTAGTGGGTTGAACCGAGTGACAATCTGCTTAGGATCTTTTGGCTGGAGTATCACACTGAGGCCGTACTTCGGCACGTTCACCTGAGTGTTGCTGTCCGCAATGGGCTGAGAACCCTTCGATCCCCGTGGACGTCGTTAACCTAGAACCAGTTGAAATTCACCACCGTCGGCAGCATCCATTTCTTCACCATGAGCAGGTGAATAAATGATGGTGCCAGAAGAAGCAGAACAAACCGACACTGAGTCCGGATCACATCTTCACGAGGAGAGTCCACATGCACAACCAACGGCTGTGCCTGCATCCTGACTCCTACAGGCAGCGCGCCACGAGCAATTTCAGTCGACATGACGTGAGGTAGAACAGGCTGTGTCAAACGTGGAGAAGGATGTGCAGAGTATCCGGCTGAGGCTGCAGAGGTTATGACCGGTAAGCCTAGTGCGCCAAGAGCAGTCCCGATAGGCAAGCCGAGAAGCGACCCAGGCGGTGGGCCCGCTGGTACCCAGAAAGCCCGCTGGCAGCATAACATGCGACAAGTCGTTTCCTATCTAACAGCGCAATCTTTTAATAAGCCCCACAATATTAAACTCAGAGAGCAGTGGAGCGGACGAATTGTTGTTGTTGTTGTTGCGCCTTTAGGTACGGCACATACCCAATCAGGGGATCGGCCAATCAACAGAGGATGGTTAAAATGAATGGAATTCATTTTAACCATCCTCGAATATCTAATCACGAGACGCTTAGGAAAAATAACTTAGAGTGGTTGGAAAAAGTTTTGAGAAAAAAAAACATGAAAAATCAAAGCGAGGGTGACCAATCGCAATCATAAACAGAATCGTTTTGAGTTTTTAATGTAGCGCAGGAGGGCAGAGCATACATCCCGCGGCAAAACCCTGTTTCGGATGCCCCGAACGATAGTACAGCCGGCACTGTTAGGGATATCCCCAAAATGTAAAGCGGCACCTCCAGGGACTGTCGTCTCAGTCGGGAAAAACGTCGGCATGTGAAAAGGTAGTTTTCGACAGACTCGTCTTCGTTGCAATAGCTTCGCAGAGCTGTTGGCGCCAGACGAGACCTGTGTAAGTACCTATTTAACTTGGGTACTCGACAACGTAAGGCTGTAATAACCACCTCTAAGTTGCGTGAAGGGCACCATTCAGGTTTCCATGAGAATTTAAGACGATTAGAATCTCCTAATGATAATAAAATCGATTCTAGCTGTTCTTAGAGTTTCAGCATCCTACGGTACCTAGCTGCTGTTATTAGAGGTGTCGGCTCTACAACGTTTACTACAGGCCCAGAAAGTGTTATCCTTCCTAGAGAGTCGGCAGTCTCGTTGAATGTGGTCCCCGCATGACCAGGAACCCAAAGAAGGTTAATTTAAGTGAAGTGAGGTGGCAGGAGTGACCGAAAGGTCTGCAGAAGGAGAGTGTCTTTAGGGGAACACAGGGTTAAGCATACAGAAAAAGAATCGGAAATTATCATTATAGAAGTAATTGATACATCCAGCTTTCGTAGCGCCCGGACAATTGCCAGGAATTCCGCGAAGAATACGGGGATAAAATCACCCAGACGAACCGAAAAGGTCTAGTTAAGGGAAAGGGAAAATATTCCTATGCCGGATTTTTCTTCTCGTTGAGAGGCATCTGTATATATTATAGCACCTGGCTGCATAGAGGCCAAATAATCTTCGAGAAGACGATTGAGCAGCCGGCTTGGTAAAAGTTTAGCATTTTTGGGGAAAATGTCTCGAAAATTGATAGAAAGAGGTGGACTCCTGTCAGTATATGGAATAACCTGATTTATTGCTACACCCGATGGAGAAAGGAAGCTCTGTACCAAAGTGATTTGTGCACATAGTGACCTGGGCCATTGGTGCACCATAAATGCACCTGGTTCTGCAATAAAGATAAACTGCTCCCTGCTCACCTCAGAGTTATAAGCTCTCAGAAAGTTTCAACAGTCAGTATCCGGAACCTATTAAGCAGAGGAAGAACGCGCGCTTCAAAGTAAACTACTGCATTTGCTGCATTCTTAGGCAACCCTAGGCAGCAGCGAAAAGCCTGGCGCTCCAGAATAACCGGACGATCAAGCTTATACGCGGCGCACCCAGCGAATAACACGCAGTCAAACTCTAGAATGGGGCGAACGTACATTCTGTATATCATAAGAAGGGTCTCTGCGCATGCCCTTCTTTCTATGACTGAGACTTCTCAACATCCCAACAGCACGTGCACCTTTGGCCTCAATGAGGCCTATATATGGGGTTCAGTCAAGTTCACTGGTGTAAATAATCCCGAGGTACTTTAAAGAAGGAACCTGAGGAATTACGCACTGTCGGTAACTGAGAGTAATGTTAACAGGGCCTGAGATCGGAAAAACTAATAAGGAACATTTGTTGACATTCATAGAGAGACAAATACTGTCCAACCAGGAGGCAATTATGTTCAGATCAGACTGCAATAATTCGTAAAAAGATTGAATGTCAGGTGCTGATGCAAAAAACGCAATATCGTCGGCATATACATATTTGGAGACACCAGAAACCACCGAAATTAAATTTTACACAACTGAACTGCCTGTCTCTCAGAAATTCACAAATCCAAGCTATGATGTACCTTGGGAAGTTTAAGACTTGTAACCGGGACAACAACACAGGGTATTCGACGCTATCAAAAGCTTTTGCTACATCCAGGATTTCTAGGGCCGAAAACTGGTTAGTGCGACGGGCTAGTTTAATCCGGCTTTCAAGGTCCATATGCGCACTCCAAATCGAACACCCAGGGCGGAAACCAATTTGTCTTGGGCTAAAGATTCTAGAACTGGACACCAGTTGCATTATGCGCTGCTGCAAAATCCGCTCGATTAATTTAACCACATTAGATGTCAACGCAATAGGCCTGACGTTTTCAATCAAGAGGCCCTGACCAGTAATCTTAATTACAGGAAGTACTTTGGCGACACGCCAGACATCGGGGATCCATGCATGTCTAATGGAATAATTTATCATGTTCAGTAAATGATTGGGAGCCTCGTCAAACAATATTGTTAGGATAAAAATGAGGCGTATTTGCGTTGTTCACACAATCTGCGATGGTTGCATGCAGCAGCACATAAATGAACAGTTCGCAAGCTGACCGATCAACCTTCTCCTCTCCTTTCTCGAACCGGGCACCGTCCAGTGTCTCCCGTCGTCTTTGTCGTTTGCCTGTATTTCCAGCGTCACGTAACATGACCCCCCGGTGGCGAAAGCACCGTCCCGGTGTTGGCTAGGAGTCGCTATCGGCAGGCGTCCGATAGGCCTTGAGGCGAGATACGTGGACAATGTCCGATGAAGTAGACGCTTGGGATGTGGAGGGCAGTAAAGGAGAAACCTCGTACGTGACATCCGTCACCTGCCGCAGCACCTTATAAGGTCCGGTGTAACGGGGCATCAACTTTGCGGAAAGGCCAACACGGTGAAGAGGCGTACACAGGAGCACCAGAGAGCCAGGCGGAAAAGACACAGTGCGGTGCTTATCGTCATAACGGGACTTTTGGGCCACTTGGGAATCACACAACCGCGCGCGAGCGACGTTACGTGCCAGCGCAGCCCGCGTAATGGCGTCATGGGCGTAGGCTGTCGTGGGCGTAGGCAGTAAAGTGTCCATTGGCAAAGCTGGTTCTCGACCGTACAACAGATAAAACGGGGAATAGCCGGTGGTATTATGGCATGAAGAGTTATGAGCGAATGTTACATATGGAAGCACGGCATCCCAGTCTTTGTGGTCAGACGAGACATACATGGCCAGCATTTCGGTGAGTGTTCGATTAAAGCGTTCGGTCAGACCATTTGTCTGGGGATGGTATGCTGTGGTCAACTTGTGTCGGGTGGAGCACGAGCGCAGCAGGTCGGCGACGACTTTGGAAAGAAAGGAACGACCACGGTCTGTGAGGACTTCCCGCGGAGCGCCGTGCTGCAAAATGACGTTTTCTAGGAGGACGTCGGCGACATCACTGGCACAGCTTGTTGGCAGGGCACGGGTGATAGCATAGCGGGTCGCGTAGTCGGTAGCAACCGCAATCCACCTGTTGCCGGATAGCGATGAAGGGAAAGGGCCAAGGAGGTCCACGCCGATGCGGAAGAATGGTTCGATCGGAATATCCACGGGCTGAAGGGGACCTGCAGGGAGCACTGACAATTTCTTGAGGCGCTGGCACAAATCGCAAGCGTTGACGTATTGCTTGACCGTCTGATAAAGACCAGGCCAGAAGAATCGGTGGCGGGCGCGGGCAAAAGTGCGCGCAACACCGAGATGGCCAGCCAAGGGGACGTCGTGAAGCTGTTGGAGGGCATCTAGGCGCAAGTGTTTAGGTACTACAAGGAGGACGTCAGGCCCATCCGAGCGGTAGTTACGACGGTAGAGGACTCCCTCACGGAGGAGGAAAGCTCGTAGCGATGGGTCAGATGGGTCACATTGGAGGTGTTCGATTATTGCGCGCAACGAAGAGTCACGGCGTTGCTCTTCGCCCATCTGTAGGAAATCGGATATTGCCAAGAGGTGGGCATCGTCAGCGGTGTCCGGAGTACCGACGGGGTAACGGGATAGACAGTCGGCGTCTTTGTGCAAATATCCAGACTTGTGAACGACGTTGAAGGTGTACTCTTGTAGTCGTAGTGCCCAACGACCAAGCCGCCCGGTGGTGTCTTTTAAAGACGATAGCCAGCAGAGCGCATGGTGGTCTGTGACTACGGTGAAATCGCGACCATATAAGTACGGTCGAAATTTTCCGACAGCCCACACCAGCGCAAGGCACTCGCGTTCCATGATGGAATAGTTTCGCTCTGCTGGGGACAAGAGCCGGCTAGCGAACGCAATCACCCGCTCGTGACCACACT
This sequence comes from Haemaphysalis longicornis, assembly GCA_013339765.2. Taxonomy (NCBI): domain Eukaryota; kingdom Metazoa; phylum Arthropoda; class Arachnida; order Ixodida; family Ixodidae; genus Haemaphysalis; species Haemaphysalis longicornis. Next base: position 149,072,483 of record CM023453.1, read on the forward strand.
GGACTTGGGCGAGAACAGCACCGATGCCATGGCCACTGGCGTCAGTGCGCACCTGCGTGGGAGCAGAAGGGTCGAAGTGGCCCAAGATTGGTGAGCTGGTCAGAGTGTCGACGAGGCGAGAAAAGGCTGCGGCTTGCTCAGGGCCCCAAGCAAATGGAGTATCGTTCTTGAGAAGTTCGGTAAGGGGTTTGGCGATTTCGGCGAAATTTTGGACGAAGCGGCGGAAATAGAAGCACAAACCGACAAAACTGCGCACATCTGTTGCTGAGCGTGGAACGGGAAATTTTCGCACAGCTTCCATCTTGTCGGGGTCAGGTTGCACTCCTTTAGCATCGACCAGGTGGCCGAGGATGGTGATTTTTCGTCGTCCAAACTCGCGTTTGGAAGAGTTAAGTTGAAGTCCGGCTTGGCGAAAAACGGCCAGAACCTCCGACAGTCGCTGGAGGTGAGTCGCAAACGTTGGAGGAAAGACGATAACGTCATCAAGATAGCAAAGTCAAGTCGACCATTTAAAGGCGTGGAGGAGAGAGTCCATCATTCGCTCGAACGTTGCTGGGGCATTACAAAGTCCGAATGGCATTACTTTGAATTGGTAGAGTCCGCCCGGTGTGATAAAAGCCGTATTTTCACGGTCCTTGTCATCGACAGTGACCTGCCAGTAGCCGGAGCGGAGATCAATGGAAGAAAAGTACGCGGCACCATGAAGGCAATCGAGCGCATCGTCGATTCTTGGAAGGGGATAGACGTCCTTTTTTGTGATTTTGTTAAGGTGCCGGTAGTCCACGCAGAATCGCCAGGTTCCATCTCTCTTTTTAACCAGGACGACTGGTGACGCCCAAGGACTTGAGGATGGCTCAATGATGTCTCGATCAAGCATTTTGTCCACCTCTTTTTGGATAACAAGCCGCTCAGCGTGGGACACACGATACGGCCGTTTGTGCACAGGGCTGGCGTCGCCGGTGTTAATACGATGACGGACGAAGGATGTCTGGCCCAAAGGACAATCACCGAAATCGAAGATGTCGCTGTATGACTCCAAAACGCAACGCAGTTCTTGAGCTTGCGTTGGCGTTAGATCAGCTGCAATCATCTTCGAAAGTTCGGCATTCTCCCGCGGAGGAGTCGGGCTGGGTGTTTCAGCATCGACTGGAGGTTCGCCAAAGGTTGCTGCGGAAACATCGTAATCACAAACCGCCGCCAGCGTGGCTAGTGTCATGCCGTGCGGAAGAACCTGTGTACAGAAGCTGAAATTCAGGAAGGGCAACGTGACTTCGTTGTTGGTAACACTAACAATGGTATGAGGTAGGCTCACGCTGTGCGCAAGCAGCACATCAATAATTGGTGACACTACGTAATCACCGTCGAGAACTGGGGATCTGCACGACAGGGGAACATAAGTTATTGCCCTCGGTGCCAAGCGAATGTGCTCTTAAATGCAGAGCATTTCAGTAACTCACGATGTCACCCGCGTTGGCGTCCGTAGTCCGCACGCTCACTGCGCATGCGCGTCGAGTCGAGGCGATAGCGAACTCTCTCGCGAGGGGCATTGGATTGGATTCGAACACACTCTCGCGAGGGGCATTGGATTGGATTCGATTGGATTGGCTTGGATTAGATTGGATTGGCTTGGCTTGGCTTGGCTTGGCTTGGATTGGATTGGATTGGATTTGGATTGGATTGGATTAAAGTGGATTGTGTTGGATTGTGTTGCGTCATAGCCGCGGCACGTTGCGTCATAGCCGCGGCAGACGCGCTGGGGCCGGCGCATGTGCTGTACTCTCTCTTCCGCGCTCTCCTCTCCTTCTAGCGCGGCGCATATAACCGGTGTGCCGTTCTCCGGCGAAGCAACATCCGCGCTTGGCTCAAACAGCTAGAGTCCACGCCGCTTTACAAGTACGCCAACGTCGTCGACTGGGACCGGCTTACGCAGTCCCCTCAACGTAAATAAGCGGCGGAGCGCGCGTTCGGAATTCAGTCAAGGGCGTCCATGCTTGGCTTTCGCTTGACGTGACGCTTTGCTTGACTCGAGTAGATGCGACGCATTTACTCGAGTTCCCCCCGTGGGAAGATGTTTGGAGGAAAGCCTCTCGTCGGGCGCGTCTTCGGGTGCTGGCAAAATCGGCATCTCGAGGCGAAGGACACCGGTAGAACAGTCAATCAGGGCGGCGTGCTCAGATAAAAAGTCAAGGCCAAGGATGAGGTCATGCGAGCACCGTTCAAGCACCGTGAACAAAACAGTCGTTTGACGATCAGCTACAGTCACACGAGCAGAGCACATTCCCATAACAACAGGTGTCCCTCCATCAGCGACTCGAACAAGATGTGATCTTGGTGGCGTCATAACTTTTCGTAAACGGCGGCGAAGATAAGCACTCATTACAGATAAATGCGCTCCTCTATCGATGAGGGCACTGACAGGAACGCCGTCAACTTCAACGTCCAGTAAATTGGTCCGGGTAGCCGAGGTCAAGAGACGATTTTCGGGCGTGGTCGGGAATGCAGCATCACCTCCGGGAGCTGCATTACCTAGTTTTCCGAAGGAGGTCGAGCGTAGTCGGAAGTCGGGGATGGACGGCGTGGCTGTGGAGAGCGGGACTGGCGGCGTTGGGGCGACGGCGAACGGTTGAATCGGGTGAGGGGACGGTTAAAGTTGGTCGGGTTCGGCTCAGGACGGGAAGAGGAGCAGTTCTGCCGGTTATCGGAGTAGCCAAAGGGTCCAGTACTATAGTCGGAGTAACTGTTGCGGAAGAATGAGACCCGGCGGCTGCGACAGTACCGGGCAATGTGTCCAATTCTGGAGCAATGGAAACAACTTGGTTTATCGTCCGGGGTACGTCACTCAGCGGGGTTACGGCGTGGGTAGCGTGGAGGAGGACGTTCGTTGTGGGAACCGGGCGACCTGAACCCTTGTCCGAACGGAGAGCTAAGCGAGCACACTGGGTGAAGACCCATGTTGGCTATTTGGTCGCGGACAACGGCCTGGATAACGGCAACGGTGTGGAGGTCGTTCCGATCGGGCATGTATGGCACCGCAGTAGTAGGGGTCATAGCCTCCAGTTCTCGGCGCACGATTTTGGTTATATCCGACGACGATGGAACGGGATCTTGTAGGCAGGGAAGACGGGCTTCCAGGTTGCCATCTTCACACGAAGAGGTCGCTGCTGTGTGTGGAAGTCGTGCGAAGTTGTGGGCTATTCGGCGTCCTTTGGCCTCCTCGAAGCGCCGACATTCCGTAATGATGGAATCTACAGTGGCACAGTCTTTGCATATAAGAAGGTGGAATGCATCGTCCGCAATGCCCTTCAGTATGTGTCCCACCTTGTCGGCCTCCGGCATTGTGCTGTCAGCCTTCGAGCACAGGGCCAAAACGTCCTGGATGTATGCGACGTATGATTCAGTCGACGTCTGGGCGCGCGATGCCAGTTCCTTGCGGGCAGCAACCTGGCGACCAAGAGGCCTTCCGAACACTTCTCGCAGCTTCGTTTTGAACACTTCCGAGCTGGTCAAATCGGTCTCGTTCGTCTCAAACCACTTGCGCGCAGGACTGTCCTCTTTAAGATAAAAGATGACATTCGCGAGCATGATGGTGGGATCCCACCTGTTGTGAGCGCTAACACGCTCGAAGAGGCTGAGCCAGTCGTCCACATCGGTGTCGTCCGCGCCGGTGAATATTCCAGGCTCTCGGGGGTGAGACACGATGACGAGGGGGGTCGTCGTAGCGGTCGCTCTATCACCAGGCATTGTTACGCGAGGAACGGAGCGTCCACTCCGAAGCTCCGTGGTGGGTGGAGTACGCCCGGGCGAGAGGTACTGGGATCGATACCCCGCACCTCCACCACAATGTTAGGATAAAACTGAGGCGTATTTGTGTTGTTCACACAATCTGCGATGGTTGCATGCAGCAGCACATAAACGACCAGTTCGCAAGCTGACCGATCAACGTTCTCCTCTTCTTTCTCGAACCGAGCACCGTCCAGTGTCTCTCGTCGTCTTCGTCGTTTGCCTGTATTTCAAGCGTCACGTAACAATATTTTCAGCATTTAGTTGTAATGCCATCTGGGCCAGGAGCTGCAGCAGTCAATTTAGTTATGACGTCAGCGCGCTCTGAGAGCGTTACCTCTATGAAGTCGTCTACCACGTCTGGCGAAGTAAATGACATCGCTAAGTAAGATGAAAAACGAGCCTGAAGCCCATCAGCTATCGACTCTAGGGACTCTGAGAGTTCACCTGAAGATAGCACCACCAAGTCTGTATTATCTGGAGAGGGTACTGCTTTCCGCGATCAAAGAAAGCGAAAAAGCGCACGCTTACTGTTAGGCTTGGAGAGACACAAAGATCGATCGGTGTCATAAGTCTGTTTGGCATTAGAAACAGCGCGTTTGAATACCGCTGAAAAATATTTGTAGTAGCACCAGTTAAGCGGGGATACGCTCTGGCAAAGTTTCTTCCAGGCCGCCTTTCTTCGTCTGAAGCTGCGCGAACATTCCTCGTCCCACCAGGGACTAGGCAATACTGACTTCTTCGACATCACTTCAAATAATGACGACTGAGCTGAAGTGGAGAGGGAGAAACAAAGACCTGTCACACATTCAGCTTCATTTTGTGTGACCAGAGAGAACAGGGACTCCTTCAGAGAGTTTTGAAACCTTTTATAGTTAACAAGAGATCGGCTGTGGCGGTTAACTAAACGGATGGGACACCCGATGTCAAAAACTATTGGGATGTGGTCACTACTCGACCCGCCATCAACGGTCGACCAAGAAGGCACTGAAACACCTCGAGAAGATATAGTTAAATCCAAAACAGATTGCGTTTGTCCCTTATGGTAGGTTGGAGAATCCGAATTTATGCATGTTAAGTTGTTATCTGTAATCCAATCCAACAAGCGATTACCGCAAGAATCCGTCCGGAAGCCCCAAGTAACGTGGTGGGGATTATAGTCTCCTGCAAAGATAATGAGAGGTACAGCCGAAGCAATAGCCAAATCAAGTGGTTCGGAATCAACGACGTCACTAGGAAAGTGCACGTTGGCCAATGAGTAGGGGAGGAAACCAGGTAGCTTTAATTCCAACATTAAAATTTTACAATCTGGGCGTTGAAGTTGGAAGGACACATTCGCGTTGTGGGCAAACTTTGTTGATATCAAACTTAACAGACCGCCACCTCGGGTTGGTTTGTCTAGTCGAAAGGTGTGATAGTTATAAAGACCAAATTTTTGGTTTCTACGAAGCCAGGTTTCCTGTAGTAAAATTACGTCTGGGAAAAATTGGGAGCACGAACAAAGTAAATCCGCAAAGCCTGCCGAAACAGAGCGACTATTCCACTGAATAACTTTTAGAACCCCTATGATTCCGACAGACCGGCTACAGCAACTGCAGCCTCTGATATCTGATCTTTGGGCTTTGAAACAGATTTACCTTTCTTGGATTTTGCTTTTGGCTGCACTTCAGGGTTTCGGCACTAGGTGATACGGAACGTTTACTAGACTGATGAACAGACTCCATAGGCCAAGCCTGAAGCTCCACGTCCGAGTATGAAGAGGATCGAAAGGGGGGCAAATACTCTGTGTCGACCGTAGGACCACTAACAGACGAAGTACTAGCCTCAGCATAAATAGGATGTTCCGATCCACGCACCAAACTAGCTAGAGCAGACGAGGCTTTAACAGAATCCGAGGCAAGATTAGCTGCTGAGAGCAGCGGACCTTCAGGGGCGGTGGAAACTTGCTGGATCACTTGGGGAGAGGAGGTACACAAAAGGGGAGCGGGCTGTAAATATGGCGCCAGCTGAGTTACCACTGTGCGAGACACGCACTCGATAATGGTGGAAGCTAACTGGGTGATTACTGAAGAGACACCCTTCTCAACAGCCGCTGCTACAACGGAAGCAAAAGCTGTGTGAGCGAGGGAAGGCTGTTGGAGCTTGGCAACGGCTTGTTCCGCCACTGCAACAATGGTACTCACTACGGCTGCATTAGCGAGTGATGTAGAGTGTTTGGCCGTAGCTCCCGCGTAACCATGTGTTCTTTTCTTTGACAGTGGTAACAGCATCCCCGCGCGAACAGCGACGCTTACCCAAGACCTCGACAACTTGGACTTATTGAGCTCTCGCAGGGCAATTAGAATAGTCAGCTGTGTGTGCCGCTCCACACAAACATTTGGCATCTTGGGTAGTGCATAGCTCGACAGAATGGCTCTCACCGCATGCGCGACACCGGGGAGACGATTTGAATGCCTTGGATGTGTGGCCAAAACGCCAACAGCTGCGGCACTGAAGAGGCCGGCGTGAAAGAGATTCCACACGATAAATGAGTGGCCATACTTTAATCTCCGATGGACATTGCGTCCCAACAAATGTAGCAATGACAGATTCTGTTGGCACCCTGTTTTTCCCTACAACACGGCTGCAACTGTAAACTGAGGTGACTCCCGCTACCGAGAACTGTTTAGTACCTCCTGAGGTGTCATCTGAACATCAACTCCTCGAACGGTGCCCGTCACGCAAGCAAGGTGAGGGGGGGAGGGAGGGGTAAATGCACTCAGCTGAACAGAGGCAAACATTGTACATTTCCAGAGGTCAGTGACCCAGATCTCGTCTGACGATCGGCACAAGACGCCAACTTTGCCAAACGGGCGAACCTCCGTAATGTGCTCGAACTTCTCACTAGCCGCTCGAAGTGCCGCCTGTACAGCCCGCGGGTTTTTCAGCCGGATGAAGCCGCCGCTTACTGGCACCAGGGCCACGGGGATGCTGCCCACCCCACTGCGCTTTAGGCTTCCAATTGCACGTCCTGCGGACGAATAGAGGCCGCCCAGGGGGAACTCCTTCGGCCAGGAGACTCAAACGACATCCAGGCGCGGAAACCAGCAACCTGGAAGAAAAGAAAAGACCAAAAGAATGATGGGAAACAACCGCTAATCCGCCTGAAGGTTGGCCGATCACCTGAACCAGGAAAGCAAAAAACCAAGCAGCTTAGAAGCAAGCGATCACGCTGACAGACCCCTCTCCAGTTCGCTTCGTCGTAGTCGTCGATCTCATCTGGAAGGGACGCGCAGCTACTCTACGAGGTGCAACTGGAGACGGCAATGGCCGCGGCTACTGCCTCTGCAGCAGCGGCATTCCGTTGTTTTTGTGTCCATTTGTTCTTCACAGCGCACGGACCTTTCTTCAATTCCCTATCTTGTTGCACTGAGATAACGACACGCGTCCGACCTATAGCGAGTTGAAAGGGAAAGTGCCAGCGCCATAATAAGCCGAATGCCAGACTTGTTAAACAGGCACTGGGCGTGCTGAGGGGTACAAAAGTTTAGAAAAAAAAGTGGCTACCATCCAAGCTGTGAATTTGGCTCGGACACTCAAAACAGTTGCCCCAGCGAAGTCACTTGAATTCACTCACTCGGTTCTACACAGTGTGAGATCAGAGATTCTGCCAGCCGTTACATAGAATTCGCGGGGGCAGCGTCCCGAACGCATCAGCAGCGTCGGCCACGGCCGGGCTAGAGCGGCGGACGACGCCGCCGCTGTATCCCGGCTCTGAGTCGGTAGAAAGAAAACAGAGAGGAACGTCTTTCGACGGGTGAGACAGCGGAGCCTAGCCATCCTGATGTGCTAGCTTGGGGCTACACCACCGTGTTTGACATGCGCAGACACGGAAACAATTCCACATGTGAGCTTAGTAATTCCCATTTATACCGATTTAAACTAGTTAGTTTGGTAAGTTTGAGAATGGCGAGAAAGCTGAGGGAACTTTCATAATCGCTATTTATCAGAACCAGTTGCTACTTTCCTTTTCTAATACCTCTTAAAACACAACCGATGGAAATGGTGTTCACCAATTTAGAAAACGGAGTCCAATTCGTGGCAAGCAGTGCGGAAATGGTAGCGTTTCTCTAGCGGCGAGATGTCTGTATGTGGTTTGTACGTTTTTTTTTCTTGCCCTGCAAACCAATCCTTTAACGTATGTTTTGCCGTACAACCACCTACTTCCGTCGGGTGCGGGCTACCCTGGAGGTGCTGTCAAACAAATTAATCAAGCCGCGCGAAGGCACCGCGCAGTGGACACGAAGCTGCACAAAACAGGCCCCAGACAACCGTCGCTAAAGCAGACGACAAAACCGTACCGCCGATGCCGACGCCGGCGAGCAATCACTCCCGCGCGGGGAGCTTTGGGTAAATTCGCCGCGCCATCTTTAGTGTGGTCCGTGAATTAAACCGTGCGCCCCTCCCTCCGCCGCCGCCTGCGCGGCGTTGGGAGTTTGATGTCCCGCACGCCACAAAAGAACCATTGTCTGGTAGAGCTAGAAAGCGTTGCTTTAAAAAGCGTCGGACGCCGCGAGAAGGAGCAGCCAAGTGGCGCCGAGTAAAGCGGTTTCCCTGAAAAAAAAAGAAAACCAAGCGGGCGGGGGGTTCAGCCATATACTGCTCCGCTGCAAAACCATTGCTGACGGTTACGCTACTCCCTAATGCGAAATTTGAGCGCAGCGTAAACTGCAGCTTCTCAGTGACGGCGCATAGCTGCTACGTCATAGGTAGTAATCGCATCATCACTGAATGCGGGACGGCGTGCGCGCTACTGCAGTGTTTTTTTTTTTGCAGCCCGTTTACTACCGACTGTTCAGAGCTCACTTTCCATCACCCGACCCCTCCCTCTCCCGCCGCCACGCTGTTGCATGGCGCCAACTTCAAACATCCACATTTCCCACCCCTGCTCTCCTATCGCTCTACTACACCGAGTTGCACTCTAACCGATGCCCTCTTTGCCATAAATACGCAGACCTACCACATGTGATTTGGTCCGGTGAAGGAAAACCCCTTCAAATTCTCAAAAAGCACCCCATTTTATTACAAATTACGAACGGGGAGCAGTGGGAGGCCGCACTGCTCAGCACAGACCCTATGATCCAGGTCTCACTAGCCTCGGTGGCCGAAGACGCCGCAGATATGAATCCTGCCGTCGCCGGAAGGACCCTGAAGTCGACCTGAAAACGGTCCCACCTGTGGCAACAATAAATTTTAATCTGATCTGATCTCTGTAGCGCGTCACCGGAGCTGAGCATGGTTCGCGCGGTCTTGCTTACCGCTCTCATCCTCACAATTCACCATACTTTTCTCCTCTGCAGTCCTGCTCGATCTACTCGACTATCTCAGTGGCCTCTTCATCCGCTTGGTTACAACGACGCTGACGCTGAAGGATTACGCGAAACCAGAGGAATGGCCCTAAAGGGACGCTGAAGTCCACCGGCAAATTGCTTTCAAGTGAAAGCCTTATCTTTCCATAGCGCGTATAGGCGTTTCCTAGTCAGCCCAGCCAAGTAGGGTGCCTGGATGCGCGCCCTCTCCGCTGAGGGTGAGGACAACCGTGTCGTCTGCTAGCGCGACCGCCATTTTCTTGCATCCGCTAGGCGCGTGGCGCGCGTTTGCTGCGTGACGCGCCTTGATAGTGCTGGTCTCGCTAACAGTGTGGGCTTGATTTGGCTTGACTTTTTATATACATTCTTACATTCTTTTTCTAGGGTAGATGAACAGAAGAGTAAGGTTTTGGTGAAGGATTCTCTATTTTGGGGTGATTAGCGAAGGTATGGTGAATGCCTTTCTTTTTTTACGATAGGTGAAACGGCAGGAAACTTCTCGCCGTCGTGTCATACCGGCGCCGTGAACTTGCTGTCGTTGCGTTTACATATAAACATAGCAGAAAGTAGTCGGAGTACACGAAGGAAGGGAACTGCTGCATATTCAAGTGGGAATGTCCGGCACGCTTACAGCCACTGAAACTATTATTCGGTACTTACATATATAGGATTGCCTGGCGGCAAAGTGTGTCGTGCATACATTGTGCAATCTGAGCATGATTGATTGATTGGTGAGGTTTAAAGCGCCTACGCCACATAGGCGATGAGGCGCCGTAGCGGAGGGCTACGGATTAATTTTGACCACCTAGGAATCTTTAACATGCGCCGAAATCTCGAACAAACGGGCGTTTTGTATTTTCGCCTCCATCATAAAAGCGGCCGCCGCGGCAGAGAGTCGAACCAGCGTCCTTGGGCTGCAATCTAAACATAAAGGCTTACACGGATGTAGGAATAATCATTTAATACCTTGAAGCAAAACTACACTATGCACAAAGTGATGAACGACATCCTCCACTGCTGATATATAATACATTATGTACAAAATGATACAAACATCCTTCACTGCAGTTATAATACAGGTAATGATGATTACGTTCGAATGTTTTCGAACTTGCTTTTTGAGGTTTTGAATTGCGTTCTTAGCATGTGTGTGATGTTCTTGAAATACGGTGTATCTTCTTTCCAGGTCTGCCAACTGCTTTTTCAACTCAGCACAATCCCTTTGTGTCTCACTAGCTGTGAGAGTTTCATTTGCCGAGTTTGGAATTCCGACATTCAAAGCTTCGACACCTGGGCTGTTGAGTTGGTGGTTTTCCGATGACGTCTCTTGTGATACCGTCTCTTGTGAGTTGACTCGTGGAGGATTTCCGCTGTCTGATGATGCGTGAAGTTCTTCAGCGGAGTTGTCCACCTCTTCATTATTGGATGTGGGCTCAGGCTGCGTTCTGTCTCCGGGTGGCTTTCGCTGCTTTGGACCGATTTCTTAAGTAATGTACGCACTTATACGATAGCACGCAGTGAATGAAATGGTAAATGCCGACCTCTGATTGGGAAAGGCGTTGGCACAGCATTTGGCTTCAGCTCCTTCCATCCACCTGCACGATTTTGTTCAAAACCGGATCCTTCAAAGTGAGCCTGCACGATAAATTGTCAATATAGGTGCCTTTTTCTCACGAGAAAAAAGAATAAATGATGTGAAATCAAGCAAATCGAACAAACCGGCATCCACGCGTATCGGCTCACATCCGCACATGATTCACAAAATAGAGGTGTCATTGACACATTTCTTTTCACCTCCATGCGCTACTTTTTTGGCGACAATAAATGTCTTAAATATTATAATTTTGGCGCACAACAACTTTTATAACAGACCTTGAGTTGAGACAACACGGAGAAACACGAGCATAACGCGTCGCATGCAGTTTTACGCTTTGGGATATATCATTCACACTGCCAAAAAATGGGCTTTTGGTGAAGTAAGCGTGATGCACCGGGGTGACGCTTCATGACTGAGAAAGGTCGCACACCTTTTTACAACGAGCGACCTATTTCGTGATACAAAGTGAAATGATGATTGATTGTGGGGTTTAACGCGCCGGCGCAACGCAGGCGATGAGGCGCGCCGTAGTGGAGGGCTCCGGATTAATTTGGCCACCTGGGGATCTTTATCGTGCGCCGAAATCTCGTACACACGGGCGTTTTTGCTTTTCGCCTCCATCAGAAAAGCGGCCGCCGCGGCCGGGAATCGAACCCGCGACCTCGTGCTCAGCAGCGCAACGCCTTAGCCACCGAGCCACCGCGGCGGGTCACAAAGTGAAATGACTGAAATGCAAAGCGCCACACGTTTTATATCGGCCCCCCGCGTTAAGAGGCCACGTCCGTTTGCATCAATCAAAATATAAAAAGGCCGCAATAGCATGATGAAACCTCCAACTTAAACACGTAAAACCGTGCGTTTGGTATCAAGAAACAGCATCACAGACAACCTTACAATAGCCCCAAATGGATTTGCCACTGCTGAGAAGTCGGGTACTTGCACTGCATATGCAGGAGTGCTTCGTCGGCTGCCACTTGTCCTGCTTGATCTTCACCGTTCACAGAAGCCGCCTTTTTGGGTCTCTAGGAAACGAAACATGCTCCAGAGATTTTTAGCGCTCCCTAAGGCTCCATATAGGCTCCATAATCAAGCTCAAGTGATGGCTGGCTGTACTGACTAGGAAACGCATAAGTGCTTCCATAGCCATATTAGAGCTGATTCGGTGCGTAAACACGCTTTAATTGATGACAAATCGCTAATCAAACGCTGATCAAAAGGTGGCGCTGTTAGCGTCCCGATAGCCAAGGATTGAGCGAGGCAGTGGTGGTGTATGGTGGTATAAAAACAACCGAATACAACGCTACCACACACTGACCCGCTTGGTCCGTTTTGATAAAATCAGTCCCGATTTCCCTAACTTTACCTAACATTCTTTTGAGCTTCGGACCATTGGGAAAAATCTTCTCTCCTTGGAACCGTGATGAGTATTGACACTGTGTCGAAGAAAATATAGTGTCCTTTTAGAGCCCCGTGAACGCTGGCATCAAGCAACCGATCGAGCGTAGCTCGCGCGCTTCCTTAACAACCGGTACTGTCGCCCCAAGTACGGACGAGTAGCGCCATCCAGCTGCAGCCAGGAAAGGCGTTGCGCACGCCACAGAATTTAAATGAACGAACGAGCACTTTTTGTCGCGTATATGTTCTCTGGCTAATATGAAAGCCAGCGTTTCATGTAGCCCGGCAACCACAAGCAATTTATAAACAAATTGGCAGAAATTATTCTAGTTTGGCAGCAAATCTTCTGAAATCGGAAGGGTGGCTTTTCGTAGAGTAGAATCTCGACACTACAGTATGTGTCCCGTTCACGTGACCAGCAAACACAGCAGCTACTGTAACTGTTGGAACGTTTATTCACTTATTGAAAACCTTTAACGAAAGCATTTGTATAAATTTAAATTGTATAGGTATTTTTTAACATTCTTTTGAAAATTTTTAAGAAACGCCGCCCGCCGCCGCCGCCGGGTTGCTCTCAGTTTGGCTACATGCCCAGAATCAACGGCAGCGTCCAGCAAACAGACCCAGTGAAAAAGCTTTAACGAATATGCCTGAGTCAGGGGCGTTTGTTTTGCCAAAATTTCAGTTACCAAATACGCCAACGGCAGCTTAAAAAAATGACGCGACCAGGGAAAATCCAACTTCCGACCTCCACAACGTGAAGCCCGATTCTAACTGCCGTCCATCACAAGAGAAGGCGCCTTCATGCAAAATGGACTCGTGAATTAAAAAAACCCATGAAGGAATAAGAAAGCCTGCCATTCACACTTTTTTTTTACCTAGGAACAAGTTTTAAGTATCGCTTTTTATTTCGCATACAGACAAAAGTTGTTGCCGCTCTACTGTATGCCATGGTTGTCAGCATTAATTTTGGGAGGACAAATTGGGCTCGTAGATCTAAATATGTTGATTTAAAAAGTTCTATTACGTTCTCAGCAAAACCATTTCTGGCTAAGGTGCTTTAAGCGATGCCCTTTCATTGGGGATAGAGGATATCTACTCGACAAAAATCGTTTATCTGTCTCTTTAAGCACTTCCAGTGGAAGTCTCGGGGATAGCCAGTAGCGTCAGCACCTGTGTTTACATTTTTGCTATTTTCGACTTTATTTTACAAAGAGCTACGCGTAAGAGTGGTGTGTTCGTGTTCTCGGTGATGTAATCTATCGACTGACAGCAACTTTTATTTTGACTTCACTGTCTCTTTTGAGCTGAGCACTAAGTCATTGATTTCATTTCTCTCGAGTCATCAGGAGTGAGGATTTCCCGAAAGGTAGGAGATATAGCTTATAATTAATTGATTTTCATTGTAGGGTTTAACGCGCCGACGCAACGCAGGCGAAGAGGCGCGCCGTAGTGGAGGACTCCGGATTAATTGGAACCACTTGGGGATCTTCACCGTGCGCCGAAATCTCGTATACCCGGGCGTTTTGCTTTTCACTTCCACCAGAAAAGTGGCCGCTTCAAGGGAATCAAACCCGCGACCCGGTGCTCAGCAGCGCAACGGCTTAGCCACTGAGCCACCGCGGCGGGTTATAGCTATTAACTATACTCGGTTACAACTCAAGAACGGCACCACCTCATGTAGTGTATCACTCCGCCAAAGCGCCGGACCCGTGATGTCAGTGCGCGCGCGTTTTGAAAGGGGTTTGCTATGAATGCGTGATATCGTCTGCCTTGTCTAACGCAGTTTGTTTGTCGTCACTGTAGTCGTTTATACGCATATTAAGTCAAAAATATCACGGGAACGGCTCACGCCATGTTCAAAATATTCCCAGTAACGCCCTACTTGCGCCGCGACGAGAAACATCCGGCTACGGTGATAAGGCACAGCGGCAACTTCCGGTGCCGTTCTTAAGTTGTCACCGCGTATAAAACTTACAACGAAAGTCCCTTGTCGGAATTCTCTGTAGTAAAAAAAAAACAGTGCGATCAGTGAACATTGCCTTCCGCTTATTAAGTAATAAGTAAAGACTTCATTTACTGGACATTAGGATGACGATGAGGTCCGCATACCTCAAACATTTTTTTAAATGTCGAGAACGTCGGATGTCAGATGTAAGTTGTGCAGTAATTAATTTTTTTCTAGCCAGATAAATAAGAGAGTTTCGCCGAACAGAAGGTAACGCAAGCGTGAAATTTAGGCGTCGCTTTGGAGTAGTAGTTGTTTTGAAGGGTTAAGTCAGACTCTTAGTATTGAAAGTAAACACAAAGCAGATTTGCGTTGTTAAGACTGGTTTTGTACGATTGTACGATTTTGTACAGCCCAACTTTATCAGAGCTAATATCGTCCTATCATAAATAAATCAAAGTGCATGTGATTAAAATTGTGAGTGTTTGATAAAATTTAAACATTTCCGAATGAGGGGCAAGTGTCACAACTGCTCTGATTAAAGCTTATTAACACGTATCGCATAGAAACTCTTGCTTTAATTACCCTAACGCTAGAGAGCTCAGTTCGAACTCAGAAAAACTAAGTAGCTTGGTTCCGTTCGTACCTCCGGCGGATTAATTCTTGTCGCTTACATTTCAGAGCTTTTACTCACCCTCATGGGAACGAAGAAGGCATACTTTCAGGTCATCGATGGCGTCCAGAGGTGTCCCAACCTCTCTCTACCAGTCTTCAGCGAGAGCCTCATGTTTAGAGCATGCCCGGGCGATGTGCTCCTGTCCTCGTACCCGATGGCGGGAGGTAAGTGGGTCAATTGCATTATCCAGCTTATACTGAAACACGGAGAGCCGATCGCCACCTTCGAGCAGTTTGCCCGAGGAGTACGCTCATTAGACCACACCAACGACAGGGAGTGGGAGTCTCCGCTGCCCATGCGACTGTTCTCTACCGGCATGCCAGCACAGCGGGACACGATGAATTCCGGGTCCAAGTACGTGTGCGTCGTGCGCAACCCGTGGGACTCGTGCGTGTCGTTATATCGCATGGTGGCTGACATGAGCAACTACCGCTTCCTGGACGGAACATTTCACGAGTTCTTCGGCTCCTTCCTCGAGGACAGCTTTGGCTTCCAAACATACCTTGACGTTGTGGCGGAGGGCTTTGCCCTGAAAGATGAACCGAACGTGTTATTTGCGGCATACGAGGATCTGCAAAAAGACGCCGAAACGGTCGGGTTAGGGCTGGCCCGTTTTCTGAATGAGCGCTACGCTGTGGGTTGGGAAGGCAACGCGTCCTTGTTGGGGATAATCCTTGAGCTGTCGAGCGCCCTGAGAATGAAGGATGTGACGGTGGCGACCATGAGGTGAAAGGCGGACAGAATCGCCGTGAGCAGCAAAGCGGGATACCGCGGAGACAAAAGCAAGTATTGTGTCTTAAGAGGCGCTCGAGTTGGTGAATGGAAAACGTTTATGACCCCGAATCATCGGCAACGACTAGAGGCGAAGATTTGCCAGGAAGGAGACAGGCCTCTCTGTATTGAGCTGTGGGAGGGTATCAGGGCTGAAGCCGCTCGTATGTCTGGGGAGGTTCCCAAATAAAGGCGCTGATGAAAAGTGTTTTTCGTCGAAACTGAACCACGACCAATAACATGCCGGCCAGTACGCGCTGCTCCCTCCAAAGAAAACTTTTGTCGTTGACTATGTGTGTCTTTTTCAATTTGAGCGCCTAAATTTAGGTTGGAGCGGTGTAGAAAAATTATGCTCACGTTTCTTAGAGAACTGTACCTCAAAGGAAATCCATTCCTCAGGCTGGTCTCAGTCAAAAACCATCAATAACGAACTTCTAAGCTATCCTAGTTTTTGGCGAAGGGAAAAACTCAGAAATTCCAAGCAAAAAAAAAACTTTTCTTCGTTGCCTTAGTGTATTCTTCTTTCTGATAAAGTGCATATAGGCATTCGCTCAGGATATTGCACGCATCTGCGGAAACAGGTTTGTTATATCCCGCAGAAAGTAATCAGTTTTCCGTATTTCAAAGGTCAGTAAGAAAAGAGGAATGGCAATTGACAATAGACAAATTAGAAGGGTGAATAGAACCTGAAAATAAACATTGTAAACGATGAAATACCATGCAAGGACATAAACAAATAGGCAAAGTCAACATGGGTGTTCGAACGGGCGCACCGTGGCATGTCAGCCCTTCACATGACACCAGTGAAGGAGCTATCAAGAGAACGCAACACAGTAAATTAGCCATCATATCCCTCACAAGCAACTAGGCTCCTCACAAATGTAGAAACCGAGCGGCGGTTACTGCAGCGTGTAGTTCATAGAGACTGCGCAAACAGCATGCCTAAACTACCAGCACGTCAAAGCTGCATATTACATTCTTCAAAATGAAGACAGCTGCGTTCCTTTTATTCTCTACTTTAAAATTTTGAAGGCGGCGATCGCTTCAAAACTGGCCTGCCGAGCACGTGGCACAAAGATTTTAGCGCCAAATCTAACTGCTATGAACCAAGCCTTGTCTCCCACAAGTGGCAGACAAGCCAGTGCGGTATTGAAGTCTTGTTAAGTTTTTGTGTTTTAATGCAAGGGCGTGAATTGAGGCTGTATATACGCAACCCTGTCATCGATATTGTCACAGATGTTAACAAACATGCTCATAGCGCGAAGAGTAAAAGCACCTCACAATGTTGGAATTGACGACATTGTTATGTTTCCACTTTTCCCGTGCACATTTCAAGGTGGAAATTTAGTACCTGTCACTACACTTTACCCTCTAGGAAACTTGGAAGCGTATTTGGACCGAAGCGCCACTGTCCCAAGATGGTGTTTGCTGTTCTTCAATGCGTCGCTGTACTGTGGGTGATGTTATGGCCGGTTAAGGGCCGTAGCGGAAGCGGTTCGCAAACAAAGAGGCATATGAGCGCATCTCAACGCAAGCGAACGTCTTGATGAAAAAAAAGTGGAACACAAACAATTATTTATTTATTTTTTATTTATTTAATTGTAGATACTGCGATCTCGTAACGATACCTTAGCAGGGTGGGTTGCATCTTTGTAACGACTACATAACATGACACAAAGTTATACAGAAACATAGTCGATGGCAGGTAATAGAAACAAAAGACAACAACAAGAATCAAAGCAAGTGCGACTCGAATAAAGATAATGAACTTAGTGAAACAACATTATTCGCCAGGTCATTCCAACCTACAATAGTACGTGTAAAACAGAATATTTAAAACAGTTATTTCGCGGAACATGTGGTTTAATCACAAGGGAATGCCGTTTTCTGGTAGCATAACCTGAAGAAAAGGATAAAATGTGCGAGGTATCTACACGGTAGTGCCCTTTGACTAACTGAAAAATAAATTTTCAGCGACAGAAGCGATTTCTCTCGGAAACTGATTGGAACCCACTTCTTTCTAGAAGTTGTGTAATGGAAGAGCGACCATATGAGTTATATATAAATCGAACTGCTTCTTTTCTTTCTAGTCTTTATAATTTTTCTATATTATTCCCAGTGAAATGGTCCCAAATGACGACTGCGTACTTCGTTATCGGGCGAATTATTGAATTGTAGGCAAGAAGGCGTAGATCGGGTGTGGCGGACTTTAACGAACGCCTTAAGAAAAAAAAGTTTCCGAAGACATTTTGCGGTTACAACATCAATATGCTTCGTTCAAGAGAGGTTATTTGAAATCCAAACACGGAGATATTTGTTCTCCTGTACTTCTGAACGTAAAACGTTGTTTGCTGTGTAACAAAACAAAAGCGGTCTATTTTTATGTGTTATTCTCACAAATACCGTATTTTGACAGTCTATTGACATTTGCCACCTATGGCACCAAGAAATTACTTTCGCAAAGGTTTCGTTTAGCCTGGCGTGATCTTCAACGGAACTAATTTTCTCATATAATACACAATGATCAGCGTTTAGTTTAACTGGAACTGACAGGTCTGTGACAATAACATTTATAAACAGAAAAAATAAGAGCGGGCCTAGAACGGATCCCTGAGGGACACCGGAATCAACTTTACTTTGCCTGAACAAACTTCATTCAGAACAACAAATTGGTTACGGTTCGGCAAGTCGGCTTTAAACCATGTTAGTATTTTTTTCGTTTCTGATTATACAGACTAATTTGTGCAGTAATTTAGTATGCGAGACTTTGTCAAATGCTTACCGGAAATCCATAAATATAACATCGATCTGTTTACCTTAATTTATTGCCTGTGAAAATCATGAACAGTTTCAACTGAATTGTGTCATATGGAATACCCGCGCCAAAAACCATGTTGTGCATTCGTCAAGACAATATGTTCGTCGAGAAATTTAATCAGGTGTTTATGAATAATAGGTTCCAGTAATTTGCACGTTGTTGATGTCAGGTAAATAGGGCGGTAGTTAGAATTGCATGCTTTGTCAGCATTTTTATGCAAGGGTTTAATTTATAGCGGTTCCCTGTCTTACGGTAGAACACCTTCATTCAGAGATCTGGTATACAGGATGCATAAATATTTTGCGCACCACTCAGCATATTGCTTCAAGAAGCCATTGGAAATACCATCAGGTCCCGTAGATTTTTTAACATCAAGTTGCCCGTAGCAAATTAGGTACACCATGCTTATAAATAGAAATATCAGGAACAAGGGGGTAGATCCAGACTAAAATGCGGGAGTCGGGCACTGTCTTTCGTAAACACTGCTTTGAAATGACTGTTAAAAGCCGAGCAAGGTATGGTTTGGTCATTCACACGCTTTCCATCGATTAAAAAGAAATCAGAAGAGCTGCCGCGGTGGCTAATAGCTCTCCAGACCTTTTCTGGGGAGGATTTAATAAAAAGATGGAAGCTGAGTACTAAAGTACTTTTCTTTGTCTTGCGTAACTTTCTGTTTTAATTTTAGGAATATTTTTTTCAATGGTTGATTTTAATTCATTCCCACCTTTCTTTCTCGACTTTTTCTTCAGTCTCTTAAACTTTCGTTTTAGGTGCAACGTATCCCGAGTAACCCAGGCGTTGTGTTTCGTGGTTGTTCTTCCTATCATAGGCAAAAATCGCTGAAAACACTATTAATACATTATTAATACATTATTACATTGATACATTATTAAGCGGTATTCAGCGCGCGAACTCTATCGACTCGAGAAGCTAGAACAGTGAGCGTCCTACAGTGTCTGCGCTGTAATGCAACTGGCAGTCTTGGAGGCAGCGGCGGCTGCGGAGAGTGGAAGACACCATCGGCGACCAATACCTACGGTCGTAGCGGCGGTTGACGCCATGCGGTCCACGCAGGCTTCCGGAAACAGTCACGGCGCCATGTCGACGCCAGCGGGGATGGGTCTCGAGAAGGTTTTAGGTCGTTGAACGCGAGCACGGCTTGCCGAGCGCATGCGCCAATCTGCCCGCGGCGGTACGGTAGCGGCGGAGGTTGAGGCGGACTGTCACGTGATGCGCTGGGAAGGCTACAGCGAAGCTTCCGTCAACTGAAATCAACGTTGTGGTGACGACAAAACTCGGCTCGACTTGGTTAGTAGACTGATTTGAAACAAATACATCAGCGGGAGGTTTTATCGAAGTAAATTAGTCTGTTCGAAAAGAAGATTTAGCTCTTTTTGGTCTTGACGGGAAATTACCGGGGCCTCATCGGTGCAAGACGGCTACCCCGCCAATACGTCCCTTCGTTTCTGTTTTTGGAATAACGCTGCGCCAAGTGTGTGCGTCATGGGGACGGGACGCCACAGCCAGAGGGTTGGGGAGCGCACGTGACGGTCCGCGCCGGCAACATGTGTACCCCAGCACGAAATAAGGTTGACTTTGGCTAATAGTAGCGTCAAATATCGCCGCTCCGCGTGTCTAGGAGATTCGCGTTGTGCCTCCTGATGATGAGTGATTCTACGTTGGGTGTGCAACCAGCTTTTGTATCAGCTAAGTGCAGTCAACCACGCGAATTAGCCAACAAGGCCGAAGCGCACAAGGCATAAAATCAAGCTAGCAGAGTCAGAAGTCAAAAGAGGAAGCTATAACACGCACATACACTAGAGGAGTGACGAAATCAGATAATTGGCGCCACGTGAAACGAAACAGATTCGCAGATCTAGGTCTTCCTAAGTGTATTGAATCCGGCCTACGTCTTTAAACCTCTCGTTCAAGTTCTCACTACTTGAACCCCAGAAAGTCCAAACTTATGTCCAAGCAAATAAAAATTATAGACACGTGTGTACTTACTGAGGGCTAATATAACTTCATTCATGCAAAAAGAACAATGAAATTTCAAATTATTAAACCTCTAATCATCGCCTCATATATGATACAGCGGCCTTTTCTGCTTTCACCTTGTCAGCTACCGTCCCACGGCTTGTGATATTCGAAGAAGCAGTTGCGTTGCTTTTTTAGGCAGAGACGTACAATGCATTTCGCGAACACGACTGCGCTAGACGTGTTAGCGCTTGGTACGCAGCTCTTGCGTTGAAGTCGCTTGCTGGTGACAAGTGGAAGATGCCCAGCCATGTCTCTTCAAAACTCACCTTAGGGCTGATTCGCCATGACCTTCCTCTTCTTTGCGGAAGGTGGAGGAAAACTGGTCGGCAATTCTCCTGGGTATTTTCATCTGGTGATAAGGCTTTCTGATAGGACGGAAATGTCGGATGATGGTTGATTTTTAACGGCACAAGGCTAGCATGCGTAAAGAGCGCCAAAGAAAGAGTTATTTATTAAGCGATACAAGTATAAATACCAAAACATGTGTTTAACCAAAGTGAAACTGACCAAAAAACAATTCAGATGAGTGGTGTCTAGGGCCAGGATGATGACGCGTGATATGACAATGGCTGCAGAAATTTTATACCAGCTAAAAACTGATGAACACGTCGACTAGAAAACATCGGTTTATTAGTTAAAAGTGTGCTGGGTGCAGTGGAATGTGCCGTCTGTAGAGTTCAGGGAAATGTTTATGTCGTGTTGTGTCAAGCGCCTTGCATGTGATTGGGATGTAAACGACGCATATGGCCCTTCCCACACCTGCTACAGAGGGGTCTTGAAGATCAAATGAGCAGGTGAAGACGGCAATATCATCAGCTTGAGCGACGGATTTTTCAACTGATGGCTCAAGAGGCTGTGGACATTCCCCGCGTTATTGACGCAGATGAATAGCATGGTTTATGTGGGCTCGGCCGCATGAAATAGTGCTAGCAGCCCTATCCCATGCTAGCAGCAATGTGACAAGGCATCATGTGCTTGGCAGCACAGCAGTGATGTGGTACGCGTACAGCCGTCACCTGTTTCTTGTGCAGGTAAAAAACAACTATTCTTTCTATGATAAACAAGCACGGTATCGCGCCCTTCTTGTGATTCCGAGCACAGAAACCTTCTGCAGTGCTGTGTGTGAATGCTCTAGTACGATTTTGAACCTGTTGGTTTGTTGTGTAGTGATGTGGAATTGAAACCAGGTCTTAATAAATTCGCCTCCTTTCAGGAGTTGAGGGTCGTGCTCACTGCTCTAAAAGAAATCCGATACTGGCAGGCAGCAATACGGGACCAGCTTTCTTTGATTTAATTAACCCGTGCCAATCATAAAAGAACGTTCGGCGATCTCAAATCTAGATTAGCAAAGGTTGAGTTTTACTGTGCTTTAATTGCGGCGGTGATGTCGCAAACTAAGGCAATCGAGGCTACTACCAGTGAATGTGCACCTCACTTGTCTGCTATGTCTTCCCAGCTGGATGACCTTGAAAACAGATCCCGGCTCTCCAATCTGGTATTGTATGGGCTGCCGGATAACCACAAATAATCATGGCAATCTACTGACAGCGTAGTAGTTGAACCTTGTAAGGATCATCTGGGCATCACCCTCCAACCACACGATATCGAGACCGCGCCCACGTTGAGAGTGCTTCACCCAGGCAAAAATCGATTCCTTATGGTTACATTTGCCCATTTTAAAGTCAAACAGCAAATTCTTACTTGACGCAGCGAACTTAAAGACACACATTTTGACTTAGCTGAGGACTTGTCGGCTAATACCAGGCTAGATCGCAAATCCCTCGATGAATTCGGCAAGGCACAAAACAAACCCGTGAAGCTGAGGTACGACAAACTAACATGCAACAACAAAAAAAACTTACGTCTAAGACCATGCGGCGCAAAGTGGTAGTCGAGCAAAGTGCATAGCAATCTTTTGAAGGAGCTAAGAAACGTGCTGGCTAAACTCGAAACTCGCAGCTGCCGTCAATATTCACAAATTTACGTAGCTTCCTTCCTAAGCGGGATCCTTCGTGCTGTCTTGCCAACTCATCTTCTAACAACGTCATCCTTGTAACCGAATCATGGCTAAACGCATTGGTTCTAGATTGTGAAATCATCCCATCCTTGACAAATTTTGATATATACCGCAATGACCAAACAGATACGCAACGTGTCGGGGGTGTTTAATAGCCACCAATCGTGATCTCCCCTCTTGTGTCGTAAATATTTCTTCTCCGCTTGAAATCATTTGGCTTCTGTGCAACGCTTCTTTCCTACGTGTTTTGATTGGCATCTGCTATCACTCTCCCAGCGCTGACGACGAATTCGTATTGGTTTTCTACGACACTTCATACGCAGTCACAAAAATTTATCAAAACACTCCAATCTTGCTCTTCAGTCATTTTAACTTCCCGTCGATCGCCTGGTCTGATACAGCTTCCACCCGGGGCCATAACAACGCAGCATCTGGATTTAAAACAGGTGTTTAACTTTTCGACTATTGCAAATTGTAGCGCACCCCACCCGCTCTACAAACTATTCCTCGAACATTCTTGATCTTATCCTAAAACCACACCCCAAAAAAGTTTCTTCTATCGTTCACCTACAAAGCCTCAGCAATCATGACGTCCTACGCACCCGTTTTTCTTGCTGCCTACAAGAGTAAAAAAGAAAGAAAATCTTTGCTCTTTATGATAAATGCGATTACGAAACCATCACTCGCGAACTCTACGCTTTCGCCGACAGCTTCATCCCAAGCTTTCTTCACCGCTCCGTCGAATCGAACTGGCAAATGTTGAAGCCCCAGATGGTGCGACTAATAAACCTGTATATCCCCACTATTACTGTTACCGACAGGTCTCAGTCGCCATGGTTTACCAACACAATAATTCAATTAATTAACAAAAAGTAGCGCTTATTTCGAACAGAAAAAAAGGGAAGATCTGAAATCGCATGGGAGGTATACTACAAAACTGCAAAAAAGTATAATACGCTCGTTACGAAGGCCAAAGAAAACTTCTTTCTACTACCTTGCCTGCCATGCTGAAAAATGACCCCAAGCGCTTCTGGAAAACAATTAACTCCAATCAACCCAATTGAATTTCCTTGCTCGACAACTCTGGCAACGGCGTCTCAGAGACGAATTGTGCTGATGTCCTGAAGAATTCTTTTGGGCGGTTTCTACCCGCGACCTCAATAATGATCTTCCGTTCGTACTTTACCTTCCACATACCCCAATGCAAAGTGTTACATTCTATCCCCATAGTATCGCTAAACTGATCGTCTCATTATCGAACTCGTCTTCAATAGGAACGGATGGCATGAATGCAAGAATAATAAACAGCACTAAGCACATAACGTTACCAAGTCCTCATTCTGTTCCTTCAACCAGCGTCGCCGTTATATAAAATACACGCGTGTCTGTAATAATGCCGCAAGAGTCGCCACTGACTCATTCCAGTACTTAGGTATTATCATTTCCCACGATATAACTTGAACCCATCACTTGAACCCAACTACTTTAAAAATTCTGCTAACCATGCCCTCGGCTTCTTCCGCCCAAGTCTGTCCTTCACTCCGACTTCAATTAAATTATTAGCGCAGGAAACATTATTCTTGCCTAAATTATAGTACGCCAATGCTGTCTTTGACTCGCATCAAGCTTAACATTAGACACTACACCGATTCCGTTCGAATTCTTGCGGCGCGTTTCATTTCATTAGTATACACTTTTTCTGTTCCAGCATCTCAGCATTGAAAAGTCAGCTCCACCTGCCATCATTGGAATCCCGCCGCCACATATCTGGTCCCTACCTTCATCAGCGCTTCTTTTATTCTCTCTCCCGCAATAACGAGATCATAGTCCAAGCGCATCATATCTTTCGCCATTCTCACCCCAATGCCGTGTATCTCCCATGTACCCTGACCACAACTTTTCAACGTTCATTCGTTATCGTCACCGCGCGTGAATGTACAACCTTCCCGCCTAAATTAACGCTATTACTAGTAATGTAAACTTCAAGAGTGCCATACAAATTCTTATCTTGATTAATCGTGTTCTTCATATTTGTTGCCATGCTGCTGGTGGGTTCGGCCACCCCTCATGAAATACTCCTCCGGGGGATTGGTGATGCTCCTAAAAAACAAATAATAAAACAAAAATACGAAATACATTTGTCAGCGCCTGGAACACCTGCAGCAGTTGAGAGCTGTGTTAGAAAGCGTATCAAAAGCGATTCGAAAATTGTGCCATCAGTGAAGACCCACTGTACCAAATAGAATATACGGGAATTTGGAGCCGCTTCAAGTGATGGGCGTCCTTCAAAAACAAAACCAAAAAGATTAGTTTGGTCGCGCAACATTTTCTGGAAAAGAAAGCGGCCAGATACACGATGAAAGGAGGAAATACTCACAGTTTGTTGACTAGAATGATTGTAGTTGTTTGCCGCCGCGCGAGCTCCCACATGCGACCGTATTTGTCGAGCTGCCAGCAGACCTCTGGCGCCGCCTTTATGAACTACTCACATGAGAAAACCCTATCAGTGTATCAAGAACGCTACTCTTCGCTTTGGTCACAGCTGCATGTGATTTATCGTCCCTTTATGGCTACTCAAAAACCGCGTATCAACTGTGATACGCTAGGCGTTGTCGGGTAAAGCCTATAGTTCAAATAAAGCTAATTTTTCGTCTTTGCCGTGCGTTCAATCGCGCAAGCAAAGGTGCCTGGTTTGGGACCGTGGAGGGAACACAGCTTCCTCTCTATTTCCAACAAAAGCGCTTCATAGGACAATAATAGCACTAAAAACGTTTTCTTTAGCAGATGAGCTGTTTAAGCTTGAGCTAGGTCCGCGGGCATATGCAAAAAAGCACCATGAAAAAAGACACATGCGGTGCCTTCTGGCGAGTAGGGGAGGGCGAAAGGAGCGCGGGTCAGCAAAGAGCGGAGGGCACGCGCTAGCACCCCGGCCTTCCTCCCAGCAGGGCTGAAGTCTAGTCGGACCCAGCTTCCAGCAGCGTCACCAGATATCCTCGCAGCCGGGCTCAACTCTACTCAAATAACGCGCGACCTAATGCCGCGTGGGCGAAACACAGCGCCTCGTGACTCCGAGCCTATCGCTTCGAAGCTGCCGCGCCTTAACGGAAGACAAGAGTGAAATATTCCGAGTGCTGTGCTCATGGGTCTCCCACACAGAACGCTGATCCCAGCAGGGGGAAAAAGCTTGGTCGATACCCACCTTCACAATTACTCCAGCCTTGCACCACTAGCCAAAGGCAAGCTCTGGCATTTTTTTAATAATCAGACTACCTTGTAAAAAATGATCATTCGACCAATACGAACAATTATGAAGTAATATTACGGAAAACAAACAAATTAGTGTCGACTGCTAAGACAAAATCTCGTATCTACATTATTTTTTCTGCGCAATGGCAGCAGCCGACCGAAGCCAATGCTAAGAAACGTGGCAGTGTATTCATCATGGTACTTGAAGTTCCGTTTCTTCAAGCGTTTCAAACGCTAAGATCAAGTTAACGTGGTGATAACCCTGTTGCTATCATATCTCCTAATACGTTTCTGCTTGTTTTTTTTATAATTAAGATAATCTTTACAACTGCTTATCATTTTTGCAAACGCAATGTCTTGGCGCTTCTTAATTAATCGTGCGAGCAAGAAAAACCAATAAGACCAATCGTATTATGCCTTCGTGATGCCTTTACTAGCCTACAGGATAACTGGTGTTCTGCCCTCTTGCTAGCATTCCTTGTTCCTGGTGGACAGTCGATGCGGGCACGGTAGGAGCTAAAAAAGTTCCACAGGCTCGCTACTTGCGTACCTTTGCTCATTGGTTTTTACTGCGATGGTAACATAGAAAGATGAGACCATCGTAGCACCTAGAGCTCATAATGTAAATAAGGAAGAATTCCGAATCTTAATATTCCCTCGCACGCAGCATGTTTATAAATGTGCGCCAGAGATTTGATAAGGATTCATGTATTCCATATCACGTCAAACTAGTCCCAAATGGCATTTGGGGTGTCGCAGTTAACTTATGAAATGCATACCTGTATTACCACACATACAGAAATAGATTTAACATGCTGCCGTCCAACAGAATACATTTATACGGAACCTAAACATCCTCGAAACAGCAATATCTTCTTTGACATATATCTCGTAGAAGTAACTAGCTTGGTCTTTGCAAAGAAGGCTGGATGAGATGAAATGATGCGTTCACCACAATGCAGCCAAACTTGCCTACTCAATCACTGCGGATGAGTCTTATTTTATAGAGCACGGAGTTAGAACTTGCGTTAGCAAAGCGTTTAAGTGCTGTAGGAAACAGATACGGTACTGAATAAGATTACCGTACCACTCTACGTAATACCCAAAAAAGCGTCAAGAAAGCTTTGGCGTCATCTGCTCAGGATACACGGCATAGCTGAATCCCGCATCCTTGCTGCGTAATAGAAATCGCACATCCGACCACGTAGCTCATCTGCAGCGGTACGTGGAGCATTTGAAGTCGACGAACCGCAAACGTTTCAGGTAAGCATAAACTACACCCATTTCACAGTGTTCTGCAATGTGGGAATGTTGTTTGGGTAAATCACCGTCCATAATGTTCTGAAGTTTCTAGCCTTGAAATTCCGAGGTGACGGCGTTTGATGGCGGCAGCTTCAAGTATTAGTGGTTATTTTCACGAGAATTCACGTTTCAAAGCTTCACTAGTTGACCGTGGTTCCACTTGGCAATTGGCGTACCCGCTTGGTGGGGGTGGGCGTGCTGAGCGCGCTGTAACTTTAAACCTTTCCCTCGGTACTCATCTGATGTCCGAAAAGCACCGATAAGGTTCGAACAGGGTTGAACGTGGCATGTAAGCTCGCACATTGTTCAACCGGTGACGTAACTTGTATTTGACAATAAGTGCTGTAGTGCAGTCTATTTGGTGTCGATTTTCGGGAGTGCAATTCATGTCATAGAATTTCTATCTGTGGAAAAACTGGAAGACTGCTGCAATCAGACACGTGCTATTATGAGCAATATGAAAGGAAACACAGGAACGCATAGAAAACAACTTCCGACCCAGCTATGCGTGATATGCAGCGGCCGCCGTTGGAAAGAAAGTTGAAAGGGGGACGCTGTTCTAACAACTGTTGCCATTCACGCCATGCGTCTTATCGGCTGTAGGGCGATACCATATCATCGGTGAAATGAAGTAAGCTGCTGCTTTGTAGAAATCCCAGCGTGGTGGGAGTGCCAACAATTAGCGGAAGAGCACCCTCCTTTCCCCCTTTGTTTTTCACAGCGCCATCCACGTATCGCTTCGAGCCTGTTTCGAGGCTGTTTGCCACGCGTTCCTGTGTTCCTTTTCATATTGCTCATAATAGTTCAGTCACACTGCTAGGCCTGGTGGATGCAAAGGTTGCTTTTTAAAGGCGGAGTCACTCGGCAAATGAAAGGGCTCTTTCCGGCACGCGAAAATATTCAGGGCCACACAATGAACTTCATAGTTATTACAGGTTTTCATTTAAGTCAGCTAGTATTACTGCAGCATTGTAGGCCCCTTTACAGTCTTTTATTAGACATAAATTTTGTACTTCATTTTTATATTTGACAAAAACCTCCAGAGTACTCTCTTAAAGATCGGTTAATTGTTATTGCTTACCTTTAAAGCTCTCCGCCAAGTAGCTAAGAAGCCTCAAATACTCATTGTCGCTGCTAGCCAGAAGGCTGGCAAATGTAGAATTTCAGAATATTTTCTTATGAGAAGCCGCCGCTCAAACATACCCCTAAAAGAAGGTCACATGCTTCAGTCACCCCTACACATGCTTCTCATCGAAAAACAGCACCTGCTCGGTTTGCGGGGCATCCACCCCTCCTAGACACGCGCTGAAATGGGCTCTGGAGTGTACATGTTGAAAAGCCGTGTATCCATTCGGCAAGCATCAGTGGCATCTGTGGCTCTTCGTGCTTTTGGCCGATCCAGCTTTCTGCCCGCAAAAAAAAGACAAAAAAAAAAGATTCGGTGCCATATGCCTAGCTGGCGCGACATAGCTGAACCCCGGATCCTCCTATGGAATAGAAATCGCACATCCGGCCACACAGCTGCGCTGCAGAGGCACATAGAAAAATAGGCCCCGTCTTTTATGCCAGACGCTGTTTTGCCCCTTTACAAGACCTCTGTGCAGATTAAGTAACCGCTGACGTGTAAGCGAGAGAGCAGCGTTTACTCACATTTCATCGCAACGCTGCACGTTTTTTTAAACGAACACCGAAGCTCTGTTACGGCAAGTTATTCCTGTGAGTATTTCACTTTTGGGTATTTATCATCAGAGGAAATATTTAGATTATTCTCGGAGCTACTACGTCATACCTGATGCATTTATGTGGGCAAGGCATGAGAAGATGGATTTATTGAAGATATTACTGTATACGAGAGCGTAAAAATGTTTTAAAGCCGTACGAACTGAGTCAATATGATTTTGTAAGGTTATTTTTGGGGTGTTGCGAACATCGCAAATAAGCACGTTGAACAATGGTCGACAATCACGGGCTACCTACACCCTGGAATTTACCACAAAGTGTACGTCGCCATATTGAGTGGTTCATAAAACAAGGGACGCTTGGCTTTGCAGCGTCAAATATGAAATATAGGGCGGAAGCAGAATACATTCCTTGCTCAAAAGCATGGCAGAATTTCGAAAGTTGCAGTGCCTACTTACGGGTATGCGCCCCGTAGCCATTCAGTAGGCATCACAGTAGGCTCACAGAATTCAGAGTAAGGACACCGATTTTGGCGACGTTCCCAGTGCTTATTTTATGAGTGTTTTATTGACTCATGGATAGCTTGGTACATGCTTCAGCATTGAACGAGCTTGTAAAGTGTTCTTCTACGCGCAAATGCTGGAATATAGCATCTTCGAAGACTGGCCGCTACTGTCGGATTATGCAAACTTAAGCCTAACGTTGCCATTGTGAGTTCTTGCGATGTGAACTGGCAACCGTAGATCGAGGTAAAACGAGTGATGTTTCGTTATGTAACGAAGCACCTCACTGGCGTTGTAGAACCAGCCGCCGGTACAGGTTGATGACGTAAGACCTCAATCGTCTTGCGTCACACGGCCCCAATGTCAAATGGGATCAAGGTCTTACGGGCCCATTGTAGGTCCGTCCTATTCCAACGTCGCGCTCTTCACCTGCCTTGCATCAGCCTTCGCGCAAGCGATTTAAAAACAAGAAAATATTCGGTGGCTTCACAAATTGGGTCTCACCAACTAGTCCTCACAAAGGAGGCATCACGCAACACGCCTCACTAATTTCAGGAAAAAGCGGCAGTGCTACGCTGCTGATGATTTCGTACTCGACTCAACTACTGCGGGGTTTTTGAATGTTTTACAAAGATGAGTAGGCCAATTGTTTAATGCAACCTATAAGTAAGTTGGAATCTTTTCGCAACACCTAAATAATTTGCTGAACGATCCAAACCGCCTCCTGAAAATGTAATTCATGCGTCTAGGACGTCACGCCTACCACCACGGTACGACATTTTGGCTGCTCAGCAGATTACGCTGGTAATGTTTGCAGCAGCAGGGCTGAAATAAGCACCGTGTGAACCAGTCTGGACTGCAAAAAAGCGTTAGATATAAAAGTAAACAAACGTTATGTATATCCCCGCTTAATTCCTGTCTTAGTAATGGACATTGCTTTGGCAATATATTCGATGTGAAACCAAAACATATTTCCTATTGGAAAGCGCAGGTAGTACAACTTCTCTCTACGTAACTCCAATATCCTCAAGTTTTACCGCTCGGGATGAGAATTACTCCAGGAAAATCGATATTTTTGCGTTTGCGAGGTTCTGATCAAATGTCAACCAGAAAAGTATGGCGAAGCACTATATCGAAAGTGTTGTATGCGTGTTAACATGTATGAATTACATAACAGCTCGGTTCTCTCGTGGGTACAAAATGTTCGAGCTAATTGCTAACTGCGAAAGAGGTGTCATCAGGTTCCGCCAAAGCCTTGAACCTACAGTTACTCGTTGTTTCCTATTTCAGCGACCCATCCACTATCATGGGACCGAAGAAGCCATACTTTCAAGTCATCGATGGCGTCCAGAGGTGTCCCAACCTCACTCCCGCTGTCTTTAGAGAGAGCCTCACGTATAGGGCCCGTGAGGGGGACGTGATCCTCTCCTCGTTTCCGCTGGCTGGAGCGAAGTGGGTACAATACCTCATACAACTAATCTTTAAGCATGGAGAACCTATCAGAAGCTACGAGGAGTTTGCCCGAGGAGTACGCTCTATAGACCACACTAACGCTAGAGAATGGAAGTCTGTACTGCCCATGCGACTCTTCTCCACACGCATGCCACTACAGCGGGACATGATGAATCCCGAAGCCAAGTACGTGTGCGTCGTCCGCAACCCTTGGGACTCGTGCGTTTCGTTTTTTCACAGAGTAATCGACTTGAGCAACTACCGCTTCCAGGACGGAACATTCGACGAGTTCTTCGACTCCTACCTAGAGGATAGCTTCGGCCTGCAGAGCTACATCGATGTAGTATCGGAGGGATACGCTCTAAAGGATGAGCCGAACGTCTTCTTTGTGACATACGAGGAACTGCACAAAGACACCCGAGCGATTGTGCTGAGGCTGTCCCATTTCCTGGGAGAGCACTACGCTGGGGCTCTGGAAGGCGATTCATCCCTCTTGGAGAAAATCCTAGAGCAGTCTACTGCCGACCGCATGAGGGACGTCATGGTGGTCACCATGAGGCCAAAACCGGACGGGAGCACGGTGACCAGTAAGACGGGATATCGAGGGGACCACAGCAAGTACACTATGGTGAGAAGCGCTCGAGTTGGGGAATGGAAGGAGTATATGAGTCCGCATCATCTGCGACGTCTGGAGGCCAAACTGCGCCAAGCAGGTCAGAAGGCGGCCTTTATGTCACTATGGGAGGCTATCGGGGCCGAGACGGCTGGTGTTTCTGGAAGTGGTCCAAATTGAGGCACTGCTTTCTACTGTTCAGTGTTCTAAATAAAACGATCAGGGCAACAAATCTGGTTTTTCTCGCATTATTCTTCAAAAAGAAATTTTCTAGCGTAGTATTTTTAGGAAGGGGTTTTTTCAAAAGGGAGGAACATCCTGGAACCATGATTAAAAACACAGCACGCCTTTGTTTAAACTCATGCAACAATCTGAAGTCCGACTTATGATCCGCTGGTGGAATCACATCATGTCTGAAATTTTGATCAATTTTACATGAAGGCAATAAATTTAAAGGTGAGAAAAGCAGTGTAACATTTTGGCTGCGAACAGTGTTCGCGATAAAAAAATGTTCGTAATAAAAAAACAAAAAAGAACATTTTCTCAGGTTTGGCAACAAATCACGGGAAAGTGCTTTCACAGCACCTTCAAAAAGGAGTCAGTACTCTGAATACTGTATCCAAGCGTATAGAAATGGCGGCTGACGTAACATTAACTGCAAGAAAAAACACAAAAAACAGTATTTATGAAACAAAATTCGAACTACCCTGTCAGGGAGCAAAAAATAAAACTATTGTAGAAGTGAATGTCAGCAGTGCATACGGCACGTGGAAACATACCACCAATCAATCACAGCGCAAGTTAAGCAAGTACATGCTTAGAGACAGGCCTAAGCGCATTAGCAGCAATGAAGCTTAACCAATTTCTGGAGACATGAGATTGCTGAAAGTTAAATATGCCACAACGCCAATGTTTCGCCTCGGCTACAGAGGCCGACTTTTTGTTACCCTGATGATGTAACAGGTATACCATAACCATCAGCTTCATGAACCTACCGCTACAATTTCTAAAATAGAATATTGTGCAGAATAATACCAATAATTACAATTTTAAGGCCATAAAATCCGAGAGCGACTCACACGATTACACACAAAAGAACAACGAGACAAGCTTGTCTCAGCCGCGCTCTAATTTTATGAACATCATGCACCAATTGGCCCAGCAGCTTGTTTTACGGAATTTTAAATTCCCGCTGGCGGTTTACAACTTGTATTATGAGCCCATGACCAGATCCTAGATCTCGAGTTTACTAGAACACCCTGGAAGCAAGCTTTGGCTGACACAGTACGCACATTTTCCAGGTGCTAACAAGGTCTGCGAAATTCTGCGCCTTTTTTTACTACACCCGGCGGCCATTTATATGTATGCACTGTTAGGGCAATTTTTTTTAAAATTGAGAATATGCTATTTTCCCCAAGGCAGGATATATACCTCAACCTTACAATACTCGCTCATTTATGCTTTCAACCAGGCTATAAGTAACTTGAAGATCGCCCTTAACCATCTGATAAATAGCACGTAACAATGAGTAGTCAGAACCTGCTGCAGTTCTCCCCGTGAAACGCCACTGATGATGTGCTTGCCCAGCCATTCTCTTATCCCCGTCTTCAAAATGCGAAAATTTCACATAAGCGGTGTTTATTCGTTAGCACTGGTAAGGGGGAGGTATCATTTCAGTTGCTTTTTGCATGAGGGGCCGTGCAGCTTTCTTTGTACTTCCAAAGTAAATGCGCTGACCGACACAAAACCAATGCTGTTCTGCGTATTTATCCATGTAATTGAATTTGTAGGCCCGTCAGGCTTCCCCTTTGAACGGGAGATGCAATAGGGGTAGCATACTCGGCGACCAAGATTACTGAAGAGAGTGCAGCTCAGATAAGTGGCAGCGCATCCATCACACGTGTGTCAAGAACTAGAGTGGGCTACTGTGGACAACTGCGTAGTACGTACGTCACCGTAGCTCCAGTGGCTTCCGCAAGCGGTACGTACTTTCCGCTTCAATTCGCACGCCATCTGGTGGGCAGCGTCTTACTATCCCGTCAGTGCCACCGAGCGTCGCAGGGTGGTGCGGCTGAATTTGTTGCTCATAATGCCTTCACATTACACAGAAGAACACTGCTAGAAGTGCAAATCTGGAAGGGCCGTACCTTTTGGCGCCTGACGAACAACACCAACCCTACTACCCTATCAGAGACATGGGAAGAAGCCCTGATGAGTTCATCCCTAGAGGACTAGTTAAACATGGTCTGAACACCAGCGCAAGGTGCTGCTAAATCTGAAGCCCTGGACATGAGGCCCTACCAACAAGCCTCCCTCCCATCTTTCTAACCTCTGCTACGTATTGTTTAAAATAAAGTTTTCGCTCCCATTGAAGCCGCAGCACTTAAAAATATTCAGACAAACCGAAGGGCACTGATATTGAAAAAACATTATGCAGCCGTAAATGAAAATTTGTCAGCAGTGCGGAGAAGTATCTGAATCATTTCACGTATCCTGGGCTTGTCGTCGGACATAGACCGGAGACACAAACGCCACGCACACCACTTCAACAGAGAAATGGGCGGCTGCCCTTGCCAGCTGGTCCCTTCAAAATCATTTCTGTTAGCACGATGTTCGCCCGGTGCGACGACCATTTTTTGCAATGAGACCTGTCGTGATGGTTTTCTGGGCATTCTATTGACATGCACCGGAATCTCTGATACAGTGGCATGTGTAAGTTTCGCCTGCATGAAAATATGTGCCGCGAATCGAATTATCAATACAGTGCTCTTTGGGTAGCCCTCGCGGTCCCAGAGCCACTTCTCCGGCCGTACGGAATAAAGCAATTTTAATGTAATTATTACAGCACCAGGATGTTAGTTTGGAAACAGTTCCGAAAATAAAATAAACGTGTGCACAGCCTTTTTCCTCGCATTGGGCGGTAAAATAACATCGCCACTTCTTTGAGAAGCTTTAAACGTGCCTTAAACCATGCAGAAAATTTAGGAAAACTTACCTAAGAGCGTGCTAGCTAACCGTGCGAAGGAAGAACCCAAAAGAACCGTGCACAGGAAATGTGGCTGCACAAAGTATTCATTTCGTAGGATTTGCATTCGCACTGACTTGATATTTATTTGATCGCAACTATGCACCTTCCTATTGATTTCACTCCTTCCCATTATAGTAACTCCGCCATCCTGTGCTTTCAACTCTCCCCCAATTCCTTCCCCATTACCCCTGAATACAAAGCGGTGAATGGCACGTACACATTGCTCGAGCTTTCATGACTGCTTGTGCTCACATCGAATTGCCTATTAAATGCATAACTTCACTATCTCCCGTGGCTCCCGTTGCCTTTATGCTGCCGTAGCGTAGCACGGTCCTTGATGGGGCGATGTGCTACATGAGCACCGTGGAGCATGATGCTTGCACTATGACGCAGAGCACAAGCTATCGATCCTTTTAGGTGGCTTCCACTGTATGGGGGGAGGGCGGGTAGAAACATATATTAAGATGCTGTGTGGGAGGGATTCCTCGCTTCCGAGATCGATGGGAGGATAGGCTGGTCTTGAATCTGGATGGAAGACGTAGGTCCTACAGTGCCCACCACGCTATTCCCCTGCCTTGCAGTTACCTGCCTACAGAGAGAGAGAGAGAGAAAAAGCAACCTTTATTAGAGCCTGCTGTGAAGACGCGGCTAGTACGTCGCAATAGCTGAGCCCCTGCCAGGCCTGCTCACACAACCTCCGTGGAGGCGGCGCTTGCAGGCCGTTGGCGTTCGAGGCCAGCCATTGCCAGCTGGACAGCCTGGAGTTGGTCTTCGTAGTTTCCATTCTTCATGGCGTCCATGAATCTTGGCGAAATTGTAGTATTTCTGGCTTCTTGCGGGTGATTTTCACAATCCCATAGGATATGGGCCATGGTGGCTCTCTCTCTGTGCATAGTGTACACATATCACTAACATACACCTCTGGGCAGATGTGTTCGGCTACCACTGGAGTCATTAATGAACAAGTCTGTAATTGTCTATAAATCACTGCTTCTTGTCTAGTTAGGTTAGTGTGTGGTGGTGGGAAAGTTCGGCGATTGATGCGGTACCACTCGAGAATGTCTCTATATGCAGTGAGTGGCTCCGTTTCTTCGGGCACTTGCGTCGCAAATCGGGGGCTTGGACTCTCAGGAGCGCCGCCGCCTACAATCGCTCGATTAAGAGGGCCGTTGTTTCCGCCTTGGAAGTTCTGGTTTGATTCGCAGCAACGGCTTTCCTGGATTTCTCTTTTTTTTTTCAAGTCATAAATGTTTGCTTCGGGTAAGAGGGTGGATGGGTGCACATATCGCACTTTCAGAGAAATGAGACACGAAGGCTATTGGCAAATAATTCCGCCATCATAAAGCATCATGCGTTTGGGCTATCACTGCAACCTATTTCCGAGCACATCCTCCCGCATTTTCGAACTTTAGGAAGATGACAACAACAATTGTTTGGGCTTTGTTACCGGGTAATCAATATTGTTCTGAACATAAGTCGCTTAAATAGTGTCCTAGGTTGTCACAAATGGAAATAACAATGTAGCACGAAGCCTGTTTCTCATGTGTGCTTTGCGGTGACTTGCCAGTTAGTTGAAGTACGCGCGAAGGAAATCGCGTGCGCGGCTTATATTGTTATGTTGCTACAGTGTTACCATTGCCGAGACGATATTTTTAACTTTCAGGACTGATGAAACGCACGCCTGGGCGCGCTGTATGTTCGAGTCTTCTCCCATTCAGAATGTTCAATAGAGCAACGTAAGCTCATTTAGCCTCTCGATTCTGCTTTATCTTTAATCTCCGTACTGTCATCATTATTTCATATGCCGGCAGCAGACGAAAGGCCTTTCTCTAGACGTCAAACCATTCCTATCCCGTGGAGCTTGGTCAATTCTTTGCCATTCGAATTTCGTATGCCATCCCAAGTACCGTGTCTTAAGAACCACACTCGTACATTGATGTTATAGCTCTTGTCAGCCCTCCGCATCACAAGCGCAGTACAATAGATTTTATATCTTCTAATTCGAGCGTTTAGGCCGTAAAACAGAGCTCGCGTTCTAATAAAAGACGGTTGTTTCCCCCATCCAAGCATCCCTTCCTACATCAATATTTTACCACTGGTTAGGCTAACGTACACTTTGGTTTATGTTGTTGTAAGGCGCAAAGCTGGTAGAGTGCAAGCCCTAACTGGCAATATAAATTTGCTGTGTACCACTACTTTCGATGACCAAAGAGCCCTAGAGGTCACTCCTTCAGGACGTTTCCCTCAGGAACCGCAGCCGATTGAGATTCTGCTCAATATTCTTTCTGATATGCATAAATGTAAAGCAATGGTAAATAAACATGCCGAAAGCTCCCTCTTCCGCTAAGGTAACGCCATGCTATAAGAAGTGGAAGAGTGAAACTACGTTATGGTACAGGTTGTCAGTGCTGATCCAAACAGCACCAAAAAAGTCCGGCGCTGAATAGGTATGTGCCGGGGTGCACGCGGCAAGCGTACCCAAATATTAAAAAGTAATATACCTCTATCACAGAAAACAAGAATATACAAGCAACGCGCACTTTCTGTGATAACATGTAGAGGGAAACTTGGCACCTTACAAGCCAAATGAAAAAAAAATACTTGGGTCAGCTCTATGGGCCTTGCAACGAAGGATGGCAGGAGTAACACTCAGGGGCAGGAAACGAGCATCATAGAGCAGTGATTAAACTTCACCAGAAGATGTTATAGTTCAAATTAGTAAAAATAAATGGACATGGGCTAGCTATCCAGTAAGACGACATGACAACCTTTGAATCACCAGGGTACCATTGCTAAGTGTCTACCGAGAGGCTGGTTTAGAAGAGGGGGAAAGACAATAACTCGATTGATGGACAAAATATGAGAAGGTGGATACCGAGTACTTAGTCGGGAAGCACTCGAAAGGAGCATTTGGATGTCCCACGGACCGGCTTTGATCCTTCGGTGGACTTAAATAAGCCGATGATAATTGCGCAGGTTGTAAGGGCTAATAAGATCACTTTCTTGTCATCTTCTTATCTGTAAATAACCTGTACAAGTAAGTTACATTCATTTATCTCTTTGTGGATTTCATTAACTAGGTCAGTCACGATGTTTTCCATATGTTTTCAAAGATAGGTTTCCATTTCTGTTATTTTTTTCTTACCCTAGACCTAATATACCGAGCTCAGTTCCTAGAGCATTGTTTGCGTACGTGATCTCACTGATCACTGCGCAAGCCAATTAAACCACTTATTCTCGAGTGGATACTTTTGATCGTACGCACAACTTCTGGACAGTGAGCAACCTAAATGCTTTGTGTACAGATACTTTGCGTAGGTCGAAGGAAAGAGGTCTATTTGCGTACCGTATATGTCAGAACATAGGTGGAGCCGGATTATAGGTGTGCCCTCGTACCTTGCGGTCGTGATATGGGAAAAAATTCGTACACAACATTGTTTGAGCCTGCAAGCGCTTATTTTTCAAAGGTCACTCATTACAGCTGTATCACATCTTGTTGGGCGACTGCTTCTCTCTGGTTGCCGTCCATGGAGGAAGTCGCACTTATTGCAGTCTGGGAAATTGTTTATGAAGCACTTCTTAAACACTCACATTACCATGTCATCAGGTAGCCAGTGCCAAGGAGGGGTCACCCATGTGCAGACCTTCACGAGAGGAGAGTTTGCAGGAGGCCAACAGGCGTCTTAGGGTTGCCGCTAGACATCCCTTACTAGCGACATCGCAGGATGCTCGCAAAAAACTGTCGCCACTTTATGCTTGAGTTCCAGGTGCCGAGCGCGCGTGCCAATAAAAGAAGGTCTTCCGAGCATTGCATACCGAGAGCTGCCCCTTCAGCTTATGCCAGGAGTATGCACTCATTTCAATGACACCGAAGTGGCACAAGTCGTACGTGTTGCCGTTGAACTGAGATTTAATTATTCTCCAACCAATACATAGACAAAACCCGACGTTTGCGGTTTGCCTTTGCGGTTTGTATAGGACCAATGGGCTGCTTGGTTGCTAGATTGAAACTAAAATTAGGCCAATAAACGGTATATAAAGTCAAGGGGTGATATTTCGGCCAAGTGTTTGGTAAAAAATCTCGACCTATGTTCCGAATTATACGGAAACTCCCCATCGAAAGCCAAATTTACCATACTGCGCTCCGTCAAGCGCGCAGTAAACTCCAGAGCGAACAAATTGAGCCATCCGGTAGAGCTCGTCTTAACGAGTGACTCA
This sequence comes from Haemaphysalis longicornis, assembly GCA_013339765.2. NCBI lineage: Eukaryota > Metazoa > Arthropoda > Arachnida > Ixodida > Ixodidae > Haemaphysalis > Haemaphysalis longicornis. The sequence continues at coordinate 149,110,915 of CM023453.1, forward strand.
CACGAATCAGTGGCTTCTGAATGCTTCCACTAGGGCAGCGTGCATCCGAAAAGAAAAGGTTTTTCTGGTTTTTCGGGGTGTGTAAACTGGTCCATTGTATTTCTTGGATTCGTCTATCACCTGAATTATGTAGTGAATATGATCCATTGTTGAGTATCCTTCCTAATTGAAACAATTTTGCTCGGTATTCGGGAACCTAGAAAGCCGCCTGCCCTTTTAATATGCTGTTATAACATTAGCTCCCCAACTACGTATGATTGGAGCCGCGATGTGACGCCGCTACTACGCAGCGGACCATTCATCCGTATCTCCATGTTTTTCGGCGTTATAGTGTTGTTCGTGATGATTCTACCAGCATCACCTGTGAGTAAATACATCTCTCTTTCACCACCCACAACCGTCGCCTTCATTAAAATAGCATTATTTTTAAGATTGCGCGGGACAGGAGGCGGAAGCCCGCGCCTAAACATGAACGACGCCGGTCACGTTGCGGCTAGTTCTAAATATACTACATCCTTTGTGTACAATAAGTGCGTCTACGAGACCGGCATTGCCCCCTCGCACTACCCAACTGTGGCAATTAACAATTATGGTGCCTTCAGACAGAGTGGATACATCCTTTAGGAGCCGTACCTAAGTCTTCATTATTCAGTGGCTTCTGAATGCTTCCACTAGGGCAGCGTGCATCCGAAAAGAAAAGGTTTTTCTGGTTTTGCGGGGTGTGTAAACTGGTCCATTGTATTTCTTGGATTCGTCTATCACCTGAATTATGTAGTGAATATGATCCATTGTTGAGTATCCTTCCTAATTGAAACAATTTTGCTCGGTATTCGGGAACCTAGAACGCCGCCAAGCAATTATTATCTTTTATAACATTAATGCTAACCAGGTAGGTTTGGGTCCATTTTCTTATTTAATGATTTCACACATTCATTTTTAATAATAGTTTTTTGCCGTTTATAACAACAGCGTTCGTAAACTCTGCATCCTCGGATAATTTCGCAAGCCTTGCTGGTACAGGTGTCGTCAACCCTTTAAATGATCGGGGTTTTTCTGTCATGTCCCTATAGCTCTCCCAACTACCTACGATTGGACCCGCCGCGATGTGACGTCGCTACTACGCAGCGGACCATTCATCCGTATCTCCATCTTTCGTTGTTGTAGTGTTGTTGGTGATGATTCTACCAGCTTCACCTGTGAGTAAATACATCTCTTTTTCACCACCCACAACCGTCGCCTTCATTAAAATAGCAATCATTTTTACGGGTCTTCAGCCCTTCCCATGCTCTACGTACGGATGTCACTAACATCGCGCTTGTAATCAATTAGGGCAACTCTACGAGGGTAATTTCCTGCCCCATTCTTGTAACTTTTAAATTTTTGCGTTTTTCAATAACTTTTTTTTGCTATGTCGTATAGGTCGGGCTAATATTTCCAAGGTTGTATACATCACTCAGCTCCGGCAGACCACCAGAATATCGTACGTTCTCGTTTTTCAGTTCTTTCCCATACCTTCCTTCTCTCTGGCTAAGGCTACAATTTTTTCTGTGAAGCCATAATTTAGGCTTTTTCGCCTGAGGTTCTACGGAATGCTTCATTCAATTTCTGGCCTCCATTTTCGTTCTTCAGTTTTCCATCTAGCCTTTTCTACACCTCGGCATCCTTGGGTCACGGATTCCCCCTTATCTACAAATATGCACAGAAACTAATGGCACCGAAGTACAAGTTCAATTACTATGTATATTTACCGTTTGGAGTCTTTAATGTCTGTTTTCTAATCATTAATTGCAGAACAATGCATTCATTGTATTGAGGTTGTTTCTATCCGCGAATTCAACCAGTGTAGCACTTCTGCCATTCCGTATTACTTTTTAAAAGTTTCGCACTCATCGTTAGTCCAGGTGTATATCATATACCGTATCCTTTTTGTCTGCAATCACTGTCGCATATTGCAGGTTCCCCATATTAATTTTTTTATTTCCAACCTCGTAGGAGGTGGAATTGCAGCCTCCTCGCAGGCATATTTTGTTGTACAGGCTTGTAGTAGCCTTAGCGTGTACACCCTGCTAAGCTTGATAACAACGTTGTTTAAAATTTTCCGAATGCTGTGGGATTCCTCCACTTTTCCGACTACCTCCTTTTTGATCAAGTTAAAGCGCCACTCCACACTAGCGACGTAGGTATGCGGCACTCTGACGTAACGCTTAAAACTCTGAACTCGTACCCCAGGGGCGTAGCCAGGGTGGGGGGCACACCGGGCCCGTGCCCCCACTCCCTCCCCCCCAACATATTTTGTGTCAGGCTGGGGTGCGGTTTAAGTAGCCTAAAGAACCGCCTGAAGTCGCCTGCAGGCGCGGAACCTGCAGTTTCTGGACATCCTCGCTCATATAAAGCTGACAACAAGGGCTACGTCAACGTCTGATCCCTCTGCCCGCTCCAGATGCTGTACATGTCAACATATACAGCCCGGCTGCATTTCGCGCCGGATACACCGAGCAGCGCCGGGAACCTGCCGCGAGCCGATCGAGGCAGTCCCGCTGTTACGCTGGCGGAAGAGCACGGCCCAGAAATGGCGAAACAGCACGAAAAGCTTCATGTAGGCATACATGTGGTCTGGACTTTAGCGTGTCATTCCTTGTGTTTACACTGGTACAAAGTATAATCACATTACAGAGCATGTCAGTGTATTCTGTTCAGTCAACTATCAATCCTTGATATGTTTATTTTTCTACCGACTTCGCATTTCGTTGACTATTGCAGTTCCATAATTTCTGCTGTATGAAAAGCATTGCTCTGCCCAACTTGTATTTCTCCACATCAACAAAACTGTACAACTCTCTTGTTTGCGGAAATTTGCCTTTTTCGCGGTTTTCCATTGCTTTATTGACCTCCCTCTTGTTTAGAATCAGCATTCTGTATTTGCTTAACCGCAATTTTACTGAAGCCATGTCTGTTCAATTTAATGGATAGAAATAGAATGAAATTTAAGAAACGTGCAACGAGCTCAACATTCAACAGCAGTGCAATACGGTGTTCCGCTAAGCGGAAGTTTACTATTAACGTTACTACCATAAAAATAACAAAAAGGCGATTACTTAAGGATGAACACGCACACTTTCTAGCTTCGCCGCGATAATATACGAATGTGCCGCACGTGCAATCCACTGCGATTCGCAGGTTATCGCGGGAAAGCTACTCTTTAAATGAAGCAGACAGAACACCAGCTTTAGCAAATCTTCCATGTCAGTTTTTTTATCGTCGGCGTAGATGAAACGCAACCAAATCTGTGCTTGATAACAACGAATGTAAAGCTTGAAACCCAAAGGGTGGCACATCAGTCGTGAGGGCCATTGTTGTAGCATGGAACAGCCAACAAGGGAGAGAAGAGTGCGAAATCTTGATTTTCATCGTTCCGAAACGAAACCGTAGGACGGTTGCATGCGTGGCCGCTCGATGTCGGCGCGATAACTTTCAAATCGTGCTCGACTGTACTTCATACCTGACGAGAAAACTTATTAGTCTCTTTACTAAAAAAAATATAAAACACGCGAATCTTCATAGTAAACACCCAGTGTTGGCCTCTACGTCCGCCTGACTAACTTCGGGGACCACATGCCAATCACGAGCACACTATTGATTACGCTCGCGAGCACGTGCCCGAATAACCGCCTGCTCTTGACGAACGAATCACCCGTGGCTCCGTGCCCGTGGCATACCCATGGCATACCCATAGACCGGCGAACGGGAATTTAAGTCATCATCATTATCATCATCATCTAAGCTCCTTAAGGTGGGCTTTACTGTTAGCGTTCAGTATACACAAATTCCCCCTCTCCCCCCCCCCCCGAAAAACGTCCTTGGCTGCGCGCCTGCCGTACCCGCACCTTCACGTACAATATTTTTGTAGTGTACGCTACACTGGCCGAGGTTGAGGAGTTTCGCGTGGGCCGTCAAGGGCCGTTCTGCGCAAGCGCGAGGAGCTTGGGATTGGTTTGAATCGGATAGGATTGGATTGGCCTGGAATGGATTGGATTGAGTTGGCTTAGATTGCCTTGGCTTGGATTGAATTGAGTTAAATTGAATTGGATTGTATTGGAATAAATTGGATTGTGTTTAGATTGAAATCCAATCCAATTGAAGTACGAGTGTGTAGAGAATGGACCTTTTTCCAGTACCGGTCCCTCTAGCGGACGCCAAGGCGAACTAAAAATGGCAGTAAGGCACACCCCCAAGAAAGTTTGGCTTTCGGAGAACTCGTGCACAAAATATCCTGGTCCTGCTGCCCCTCCCGCACTGGCCCGTCACCCGCACCTTTCAAATGAATGTCACGGTAGCAGGCGAACGTTCTCGTGACTAATCTGCCGTGTTCGAAGCGCCCTACCCCCCCCCCCATTTTTTTTTTTCATTTTCGTAACTCCCTCACTGGCAGCCATGTGCTGGCAGCGTGGTCAGTCTCAAGCGTCTTCGCCCCTTTTCTAGAAAGCCATTATTGTATGCACGTACGAACCCACCACGAGGAGTCCAAAGAGAGAAAAAAAGAAAACGTGCAGATTATAGCCGCGCGCTAAAGCGGGATTCACACGACGGAGAAACCCTCTCATTTTGCCCCGCGGGACCCGCTCACGTGACCGGTTTTAGGCTCCGCCCCTCGGTGGGGCTAGCCCGCGGTGGCTCTGCATGTTTTCGCTCGACGGCGGTGGCCCTCGGCGGGGAATGGAACCTGTTCCTCGGCGCTGTCGTCTGCTAGTCACTCCGCGTAGCTCCGCACGTGTGGATGCGCCGCCAGGCCGGATAATCCGGTCACGTGCTGTTGACATCACATATCCGTCCGCCTCCGTGAAAGGGTTTTTCCGTGTGTGAATCCCGCTTAAGCAGAGAACCGAGGGGCGCGCTTTTGTTTATTTTGCCCGAGGCACCTGCCAAGAATGGCGGACCGGCAGCCCGCGCATGCGCAGATCGCTACTGGAAAAATGTCCATTGGGTCTGCACATTCGCCGGTCTGCGCATTTCAGAGGAGGGACGTCATAGCCGCGGCAGACGCACTGCCGCGTGCGCATGCGTAGCTGTGCGCCTCCGTTCCGCAGTAGCTAAATCTGACGCTTCGCAGGAGCCGCTTGATAGCCGTTTCGCGTGGCTCCTGGAAAACCGTGCTGCGCTTGCGCGCGGAGCAGTGACTGGAGTGGACCGCACTGGACTGTACCGGACCGGACCGGACCGGACCGGACCGGACTGGACTGACTAGACTGGACTGGATTGGATTGAAAATCGTTTTAGCACCAGTAAGCATAATCAACTAATCCTAGACAACCAGGAAACCTAAGCATAACCAGCTGAACCTTACCTCACGCTACGTATACCCTGGCATAGCCGAGTGAAGTTACTGCTATTTGCATTTCTTTGTCGTTGCACATATGTAGATGAGAGGCCCAGGAACTAGGTGCCATGGACGCGAGGGTGCGATGTTACCCCTCACTTTGGGGCCTAACAATATCAACATTAATAAAGCTGCGGTACTATCAGTGTGGTTCGCATCAGATTTTTTACGTACACTTTTAGCAGACGTTACGTTACGCCTACACATGAGATGCTAGGCATAACGCGACGCTTCAAAGTCTAGGGCATCATTCCCACAGGCGTTTTTTCCCGTCCCTTCGCCGGCACGTCACCGTATTCCGTAATGAGCGACGGTTTATTGAGCAATTAGTCCTCAAATATGACACTGTTCTTCTGACTATCAACACGACCGAACCACGCCCCTTGAAAATCCAGCTAGCCAGAAAACTGGAATATTTGACAAATTCAGCAAAAAGGGGGACAATTTCTCCAATGGGAAAGAAAAAAATTGGCTCGACTCTACGCTGTGAAGGTGATTGATCTGATCTGATTGTAGGGTTTAACGCGCCGACGCAACGCAGGCGATGAGGCGCGCCGTAGTGGCGGGCTCCGGATTTTTTTGACCACCTGGGGATCTTTAACGTGCGCCGAAATCTCGTACACAAGGGCGTTTCTGCTTTTCGCCTCCATCAGAAAAGCGGCCGCCGCGGCCGGAAATCGAACCCGCGACCTCGTGCTCAGCAGCGCAACGCCTTAGCCACTGAGCCACCGCGGCGGGTGCTGTGAAGGTGATTGGAAACCAAAGCTTTAAACAACAGTCACAACAAATGCCCACGCGACGTCACTTGAATTCACACACGTGGCTCTACAAAGAGCGAAACCAGAGATTCTGTCAGCCGTTACCTGGAATTCACGGGGGCGGCGTCCCGAACGAAGGAGCATCGCCCACGGGGGGGCTAGAGCGGCGGACGACGCCGCTGCTGTAGCGCGGCCTTGATTCGGAAGTGAAAGGAAATGGAAAGGGGCGGTTTTCGAAGGGTGAGGCAGCGTAACCTAGCCTTCCTGATGGGCTAGCTTGGGGATACACCACCGCGCGACACAAGCGCACACACCGAAGCCATTCGCCATATGTACTTAGTGATTCCTATTAATACCGATTTATTCTACTTCGTTTAGTAAGTTTGATAATTGCGAGAAATCTGAGGGAACTTATAGAATCGCTGCTGACCAGAACCAGTTGCTCTACACCCTCTGAAACACGTCACGTCTGG